>CM035836.1:87264813-87482313 GCA_020510985.1 Pholidichthys leucotaenia
TGAAGGGGGGAAAGAAAAGGGAGGGGAACAGACAACAAACAAAAAAAAGACAACTAAAACAAACAAAAGACAAACTTCTTCTTCCACCGGAGATGTCTCAACACGAGTCTGGTTTCTGCACCTGTTAAAGGAGAGACACTTGTGCATGTATGTCTTTGTGCCTATATATGAGAATGCGCGCAAAATAAGTGTGTGCATGTGAGTGGTTTGTCAGGAAACATATGAGCGGAGGGCCGGTCGCAGCAGCCCTCCCCCTGAGGACCCCGAGCAGGCAAGGCAGCACCACCAACCCCCAGCCCCGAGGTCAGCAAGCCCCAGGAAAGCCAAGCATCCACCCCCGGAGAGACGATTAAGGGAGGGCAGGCCGCCCGGCGGCCGGCGCGGTGAGCTTACACCCCTGGACCCGCTCAACCCCCACCCCCCCAGTGGGGCCAACATCCGCCCCCAGGGCCCAGGCACCAGGAGGCCAGCGACCCCACCCCCCAGGACAGAGACCAGCCAGTGCCCCCCGGCGTGAGCCCCCCCAGGTACCCCCACAGCAGCCCCGCCCCAGCGCCTCGGTCACACATCCCGGGGATCCCCACGTCCAAAGAAGTTCCCTCGCCCAGGTGAGCCCACGTTGCCGAGAGGCACTACCCCCCTTAATCCAGCTCCTCCCGACTCGCAGGCACACCCCTCCCCATACCTTCACACCCACATGTTCCCATGCACACCCCTCTCACTCACCCAGACCAACCCATTCTCTCTCACTCCAGTACCCACTTAAATTCACTCCTCATTCACCTTTATTTCAAAAGCCGGCTGCGAAGCAGATGCAGTGAGCCTGAACATGCACCAGTGCCTGGCAGTGACCAGGGAGGCCACCGGCGCAGGCCCCAGAAGCAGACCCCCACCCCCCGGTGCCCATCTGAGCGAACAATCAGCAGACCACCACAGGCGCCCCAAGATGCCACCCGGCATGCAAAGCGCCGCACAAAACCGACCCACCATCACCACCTCCATTCATCACCCTCTCACTCACACTGAACTCATATTCAGCCCCCTGTCACTTCCTTGGTTGTATCTATATATTAGTGGCATCTAGGGATTTTTACAACATGATAGGTCCCAGGCTCCCCACCAGGCCCCCACACCCCCAGCGAGACAGGGCAACAGGAGTGGGGGAAGACCCCCACCTCCTCCCCCTGCACAGAACATGGTGGGTGGGTGTCGGTTATATGATATAATTGTGTATAAATGTGTGGACTACTAAAGTGCAATTAAAATTGGGGGGATAGTAATTGAAGTATCGTTAGCCACTGTGATGGGCAGCAGAGCCCCCATCCCCCCAAGCCCTCAGTGTCTAAAATGCAATTAAAATTGAGGTGAGTGCAGCCCCACCACGCGGAAAAGGTATCCCCTTCACCGACACAGTGCGGCACACCCCCACCCCAAAGCCCTAAATGTAACAAAGAAACGATCAGGGGGAGGAAGAGGGCGGGAAATAAGACTGGGAGGTAGGCGATTATCTGAAATATTTAAGTGTGACAAACCTACAAAAAAGTGAAATCAGGAAGGTAATAAACACTTTTTCACACCACTGTATCAGTAACAACCCAAGTAATCCTTACATACAAAGAAATCAAGGCTACAGTGTTCACAAAACCAGTTATACTTCATAAAGTATATGAAGTATTTTTTATTTTTATTTTTTTTTTGCTTCCAGTTCCTGTCAACCTGTCAACCCGCTGTCAGATCCTGTCAGTAGGTCGATTTTGGTGTATTTCTGTGTTTTGGTGCTCGGTTTTTGACTACTTTTTTGGCTTCTGAGAACTGAATTTGGATTACAAACTGGACATCCTAGTTTCGATCGCTACCTGATTTAAGACGCCGATAGCGGCATTTACGGACTGGGAAACAAGAGCGGAGCAGAGCGGCCCACCATTCAGCTAGCTAAACAGCTGTTCATTAGCTGTTTAGTCAACATAAATTGTCCGGGATCATGAGTCCCAAGAAAGCTCAGCAGACTGAGGAGGTGGACGATATTAAAAGATTGCTCGACTTCTTGGCTGAAGAGATTTCTGCTGTGAAGCTGAAGCAAAAAAAAAAACATTCTGGGCCTGCTCGAGGAGGTGAAAGCACTGCAGATCCAGAAAGCCGAGAAGGACAAGAGGCTGGCCTATCTGGAGAGCAGAGTTTCAGACCTGGAGCAATACACCCGGGTGAACGACGTGATCATCACTGGTCTCCACATTAAACCCTGATCATATGCTCAGGTGGTGGCCGTGGACAGCGGAGGGAGGCTCGATGAGCTGGAAGCCGAATCCACAGAGCAACAAGTGGCGGCCTTCCTGCAGTCCAAAGGAATCCAGCTGGAATGTGACACCATTGAGGCTTGCCACCCTCTGCCCAGGAAAAACAGCGACAAACCAGCTGTGATCATGAGGTTTGTCAACAGAAAAGACAAGACTGGGCCGTTAAAACAAGGGAGGAAACTGAAAGGAACGAACATTTACATGAATAAGCACCTTGCAAAAGAAAATGCAGAAATAGCCAGAAAAGCAAGATACATGAGAAAGCAAAAAAAGATTCAAAACATCTGGACAACAAACTGTAAAATACACACACACACACACACACACATATATATATATATATATATCAAATTAAATGGATCACCTGAAGAAGCCAAGGTCATTAACATCTGAAATATTATGTAACTGGACAAATATCAATGAACTTTATGAACTGGAGTGGACAGCAACAAATGAAAACTATAAGACACTGAAGGATTATACTCATCTGCAATAGGACATATAACTACATGAAACAAAAGATCAACAAACAGGAACAACAGGAACTGAAAGTTTTTGGCTATACGGATCACAACCCACAGGACGTAGAATTTAACATAGACCCTGATAATAATTTATTTATTTCCATCAATAATAACTGTAGTTACTACACAGATGAACAGTTTAACACAATGATCACATCTGATTTCAGTATTTCAGTGATCCACTTCAACAGCAGAAGTTTCTATGCCAACTTTAATAACATTAAAGATTATTTACATCAGTTTAAAGAGCCATTCAATATAGTTACAATATCAGAGACGTGGCTCAGTGAAGAGAAAGGAGTGGACTTTACAATGGATGGCTATGAATTAAATTACATAAACAGAAAAGTGAAACAAGGAGGAAGAGTTGCAATTTATGTTGACAAGAGCTTGCAATACAAGGTTGTTAAAAATTTGTCAGTTACTGTGGATGATATATTTGAATGTATTGCAATAGAAATCTGATTTGACAATATGAAGAATATAGTAGTGAGGTGTCTATAGAACACCTGGATCAAATAAGGAGTGTACTTTTTTATTTTATTTTAAATTTTTATTTGGGGTATACATATCACTACAGCATTGCATTATATACATTTACATCCCATACTCCCTTTTTTTGTATATAAGACATGATTGAATTTTTGATTAAAAAAAAATGTTATTGAAACACCTTTTTTTTAAAGTGAAACAAAAAACAAAGGAAAAACAAACAAACAACTGAGTAGCTTTGGAACAAAGAGAGGTACGGTTATTGAAGCGATGTCTGTCGGAGATGAGATCTGATAGAAGACACATATGTGTTCCAGGGTTGCCAAAAGTTTAAGAACTTGTCCATGTCTTGTCTCAGTGTAAATGTCAAGTTTTCCATCAGATAAATGTCATGAATCACATTAGTCCATTCTTCAGGTGAAGGAGAGTCTCTCGTCAACCATTTTTTTTTTTTTTGTCAGTGCTTTTTTTTTTTTTTTTTGCAATATTAAAACACTGAATAAGTTTCTTTTTCCTCCTCATCTTTCCAGTGATTCCGGTATCAAACCCAAAAACAAAATATCAAAAGAAAATGGAATTGTTACTTTGAATATTCTCCCTGTTTTTGTCTGCACATTAATCCAGTATTGGTGAATAACCAGGCATGACCAAAACACGTGGAAATTATTTGCAGTATTTTTACCATGAGTGCAAGCAATTCAACCCTTTATGAGTAAATTTGTTTTGTACAGGTGTTCTGAAAAATCTTACCAGGTTTCTCCATCCAAATTCTCTTCACAACAGGGATGAAGTACTTTTCCACTGTTGTTTATTTAGTTTTTCCCATATTTCCAGCTGTAAAGTGAAAGGTTTTTTTTTTCCCTTTCTCTTTTATATATGATGAGTTGTCTCCTTTTAATTCCTGAAGACCACGGTGTATTTTAGAAATGTATCTGATCTCTGGGATTGCTTTAAATGCCATTTAAAAGAACTTCAGAACACCTGACTGGGCCCTTTCAAAATCCTCCTTTTTAAGTATTTTGTTTATGTGGTCTCTAAGCTGAAAGAACCTGTAAAGGTCTTGATTTGTTAGACCTTGTTTTTTTTTTTTTTTTTTTTCAAATCTTCAAAACTTTTTAAAGTTAGCCCTTTAACCCCTTGCACTCCGGTCAATTTTCCTAAAAACGCCAAAAAATAATGTGCCCAAAGTAAATCGAAAGCTGTTCTTCAACCCTTTGCAGTATCTTCATGGGGTTGGTCTCATTTAAAAGAAAACACTTTGAATTTTTTGGCAAAAAAAACCATAATCTCTCTACGTGCTCCGGCCACTGAGTTACAGTCATCTAAACATAGTGAACTTGAAGAAAATAGATTTGGCCTGGGTGTTTTTTTGGATACAAATACTTGCAAATAACACACAGCTTCAGAACCGGGATGGAAAATGCAACAGAAATGTAGAGCCAAGTGTTATCCAGCTGAGGTCCAAATTTTGTAACAATACCACAACAAATGAATATTTTACACAGCTTTGTTCTCAGGCTGTTCCCAGGCGTTTTGGAACTGTGCCAAATTGTGCCAAATGGCACAGTTTGGAAAAATGTCTGTAACTTTTGAATGATTCAATATAGAAGCTTCATCTTGGGCTCAAATGAAAGGTCACATTCAGGGCTGTGTCTGTGTGTGTGTGTGTGGGGGGGGGGGGGTTGTCCCCCCACCCCCCCGCTACAGAGGACGGAGATCCGCCCTCGCTACATGACGGACTACACTCGGATAAGGCATGTTTCCACTGCAGCGCTGTCACCGCGCCCCCCCCCCCCCGCCGCTACAGAATCGTAGAGGCGGGGGGGGCGGCGTTCACGGTCCGGAGGCGGCGAAGAACCGTGTAACGCGGCGCACGCACTTCGGACATCGTGCGCCGCACAGTTGTAATTTACCGATCGGTCAAAAGTAATTTTTGATTACAATTTTCAGGGATAAAAAATAATTTGACTTATAACACCTTACCTCGTCACAGCCACATTGTCCTGGCCAACTTCTCTTCCTCATTGTCAGATGAACACGATACTGGTCCGCTCTGGTTCTGGTCTCGCGACCCGGTCAAAACATAATTCCATGATTGCGGTTTTGGCAAATGATTTACGACCTTCGTCGTCGGCCTCCGTCGGTCTATGATGACCATATAAGAGAATCCTAAACACTCTGCTGGAATTTAAAAAAAAATAAATAAACCACTGCCTGTGGCTGCTGAAGCAGTCTCTCTTCACCCAGCCTTTGTAGACAAAACAGCTCAGCGAACTTCTGTGCTTCAATTGGCTCACTGCGTTGGTAGGCGGGTCCTTCTTGCCAAGTTTTCAGTCATTGGTTCTTCAAGGTTTCAGAAACCCAATTCAAGGCTCTTATTAGTCGAATGAGAGGTCAATCAGATGATCTAATCTGTTCGAGGCTGTGTCTGCAGTGGAAGAACGAATACGCAGCTCCCGCAGGTCCATCGTGCGTCCAAGAGCGCACGAGGGAGCACGATAGCGCACGAGAGCGTCCTCATGCACGCTAGGACGCAGAGACTTGACCACCCATGGGACAACGGAGTGCAAGAGTTTAAAAAAAACAAAATATTTTATCAGTCCATTCTCTCTCGGTGGTGTGGTGCAGTGGCGCAGTGGTTAGTACTGTGGCAGCACATCAACTCACCCTTGGCCATGGGATCCCGCGTTCGATCCCAGCCCCTAAGCAACGGTGATCTTTGTGGAGTTTGCATGTTAAGATATGATAAGATAAGCCTTTATTAGTCCCACAATGGGGAAATTCCAGGATTGCAACAGCACAGGGATAGCAACACTCAGAGCAACAATCAGAAGGCAAGAGAAAAAACAAGAGCAGCAAGTATACATATGTACATATAAGTATAAATATATATATCCATCCCTCCATCCATCTTCTACCACTTTTCCGGAGGTCCGGGTCGCGGAGGAAGCAGTTCAAGCAGGGAAGCCCAGACTTCCCTCTCCCCAGCCACCTGCTCCAGCTCTTCAGAGGGGATACTGATGAGATAAAAGTGATCAATATAGCCATATAACAGTAATCTGTGTGATTTAAAATATGTGTGTGATCAATATAACCACATAGTAGTTAGCTGTGTGCTTCAAAATATATGTGTGTGTTCAATATAATCATATAACAGTTATTTGTGTGACTCAAAATGTTTGTATTCTGCTTATATCTAGGTAAAATAACCAATATACCATAATGGAAAATATATTGCCAAGTGTGTGGTTCACTCTCTGCAAAATAGTGGACCTTTGTCTCATCAGAGAGGATAACAAACGCCTGAGATTTATGGGAAGGAGGCACAGTTGCGATAAGGAATGGCTGAGCCTGGCCTACGCTGACCTGGGAGGTGAAGTGGCCTTCAGTGGATACATTCGGTGCCAGGAACGAATCCTCCCGTGGACCATACACCTGGACTTCATTTTGATAATGCATGCTTTCTTCTTTGTTCATTTGTGTACAAATATTCCGGGTCAGGGCTAGCATAGCCAGTCAGACTTCATGAACTGACATGATCTGTTGCTGTCAGGGAGAGAATGTTTGACCCGGCGATGTAACCTACTATATTCAACTTGCTTACTTAATAAATACATGTTCCAAGTAAACTCAATCTATTCCTTGAAAAACGAATCTGGGTAAACCATCTACACACATAGACAAGCTTTAAGAGTAGACTTAGATGGTTTTTTCTACTAAGGTTTTTCATCCTAACAATTTTTAATCCCAACAATTTGGGGGCTTCGTCCGGTCAAAGAGGGAGATTATCATCTGATTTGGATCGATCTTTGTCTGGACAAAGGACCTGCATCACCGGCTGACAACACAAGGGCGCCCTATAAAAAACCAGGTAAGCAGATGCCTGTTATATCAAAAGTTCTGCTATTGGCTATAACGAAAAGTTTTGTGTTGTCAAACGGTTTGATGTGTGTCCTAGGTTAAAAAAAAAAAGGCAGTTGAATATGGTAAATGTTTTTTTGATGAATACTTGCTTGGTAAAAAAAGATGCTTGGTAAAAAAAAAAAAAAAAGATGCTTGGTTAAAAAAGATGCTTGGTAAAAGAAAGATGATTGGTTAAAAAACAGATGAATGCATGCTTATTTGATTAAAGAAAAAACTATACGATTGAGAGACTGGTGAAAGAAAGATTGTAAGACCAGGGAGGTGAAAGGCCCCCCGGCCCGGTGATATTGCTGCATATTTATTCATGGTCATCCGGCCTGACTACGGGTTCACGGACTGAGCGAATTGGTCCGTGACTTGTGAGGACAGGAACTGGGTTGGACTCCCTTAGCCTTGACGAAGGCTATAAAACCTGGGTCATATAAAAGTGACGCCCTCGGTTTAGTACCCGAAAAAGTCCAGCGCCAAGGAGAGAATCCTTCGCAGTCCGACGGGAAGGCGAGAATTGGGGTAACGCCCCGGGGAAGTGGCGCCCTCGAACAGTTCCCTTGCACGTTGATTAAGACGTTAATCAAGAACCGGTGAAATTCCCTGGACGTAGTGCACCCAGAATACTATTTAATCACTGCTTCAATTGCTATTTGGTTTATATTGGTAAGGTATTGCTATTTGTGTTATATTGGGAACGCTGTAAGTGAGAAGGTAAAAGTTTAAAAAACAAAAAAAAAAGGGGGCAACAGAGGTGCGAGCGGCTGTTCTCTCTCCCATCAGCAAGGGGAGGGGTGAGCAGCAGTTCTCTCTCTCTCTCTCTCTCTCTGTTCCTCGCTCTCCCAAAGGGGGCGGGCGAGGGATAGTGCTCTCTCTCTCTATCTCTCTCTCTCCTTTTGCCTCAGGGGCGGGGGAGAGGTAGATTCGGCCTGTAGAAAAAACAGAAGTGTGAATTTTTGCTCAGCTCAGTTAAAGAATGCAAAAGGCGGGGCTGTGTGCCTCACAAGGCTTGGGAGATGCTGAGTTGTATAAAGGAAATATGAAAAAACAATGGGATTCATCAGTGACTCAAATGCTCAGTGGTACATTACCCAAAGACAGAAAGGGGGTTAAAGCAGAATGTGATAAATTGTATCAGAAATTGAGGGAAGACGACATTCTAAATTTAAATAAGGACAGTTTAACCCAGTTTTTAATGGATTTGGAACAAAAAAGACTAGATGATATACAATCTATGAAAGATATGGATGTTACAGGGTTTTTGGTGAAAAGAAAACATAAGCATCATATTGAGGAGTGTGAATGTGAGCGCAGGCTGATTCATAATTTGGTTACATGCTCTGCTGCAATGAATGGTGTGAAAGTGATGAAAGCACAGGTGTCTAAGAAGGAGCAGGATCAGCACATGATGAAGATGGAGATAGACAGTGGTTTGATGCAGGAGTCAGCAGTGGTTGACCCAGTGAGGTGTGTGAGTGAGACAGAGAAGAATAAAGATTTACTGGTTGATAAGCAGCAGGACAAACAGAAGGGAGAGGTGCTGTCCCTATACCCTAATTTGGAAGATTTGAAAGGGGAATTGCCCCCACCGCCATATTGTGTTAATCAGATGCCTTTGGTGAAGTTAAAAGAAGGATTAGTGGAAGTTGAGGAGGTGACATCACAGGAACAATGTGAACAGCTGAAAGGTTGGCTGGAAACTCAGAAACAGCAAATGCAGGCAGACAGACGGGAGATGGACAGGTTGCAGGAAGAGCTTGAAAGATTAAGGTTGGAAAAGACTGTGGGAGAACGGCTGCAGAATGTTGAAGCTGGTGTAATTAATTTGCAAAGACAAACACAGGATTTTCAGCATAGTTTATGGTCTAATGCTGGCAGTGTGGAATCCGGTGTAGCAGATGATGAAGGTACAGTTGATCAACAGATGAGTGACAGGGGTTATAAGGATGACTGTGGTCAGTGGAGTGAACATGCAGACAGTGAGGAAATACATCTCCTTTCCCGTAAAGTATTTGCTTCATCTACTCCTTATGGTCAAGATGATTTTAAGAGCAGGCAGAGGAGAGAAAGTTCAGATGCTATGACTGCAGCTCTTACAAAACTAAATAATGCACAAAAACATGAAGGCAGGCCTTACAGTTTCAGAAATAGAGATTTGTGTCGAAGAGTTTGGGATGATGACGAATGTGACCCTTATACAGGCTGCCGTCTTAATTCAGCTGCACGCAGAAACACACAACAGGCCACAGAGCACCGCATACACACACAAGCACCACTGGTAATGAAAAGAAGAGGCAGAACATATCAGCCATTCTCATGGACAGACATAAATGGCATTTCAGAAAAAATGCCCCCGCCCTGTGAAGGTGGAGGTCAGTGGATGACAAAATTTGATCAGTTAACTCAAGGAGTTACAGTGGCAATGGGAGATTTTAGAGCTTTGCTTGGGAGACAATTAAGTGTTGTGGAGGTCTCTCAAATTGAACAGTTGGCAGGAACCCAAACAGTTTCAGATTCAGCACCTTTCACCCCTGTAGCATCAGCCTTAGGCACAGCAATGAGGCACAAATTTCCAATTCCACCAGGAGCTTTAAGAGCTTTAACTTTTTCAATTAAGGAGAATGAGTCTCCTATGGCATTTATCAGTAGATGTAAAATGGAGTGGACAGCGGCTGCTGGCTCTCATCCTAATACATCTGATTTTCAAAGGGACGTGTTTAGGCAGGCAGTGTTAAAAGGAGTGCCTCAGGCAGTGAGAGAAGCCATGGACAGTAACCCTGACATTCCCAGTAGCTCTGTGGAATTGTGGGAAAGGCACTTCACACATCATATGCGTAAGGAACAGGAAAAAGCAGAGAAAGAAAAGGTTGACAGAAATAATAAAGAACTGCAACTGTTAAAATTGCAGTTACAAAAGGCTAAACAAGAAATGACTGAGGTTAAAAAGACAAACAAACCAGCTAAGCAGTTGGTACAGCAGGCTCCGGAAACACCCTCAGGGCCAACGCCCACACCGGGCGTGGCAGCTTTACCTGCCCCTGTGTACCCGGCACCCGCTGGTTGGACACCCCAAATACCATATTTTCAGGGTGTACCACGTGGTTTTAATTATTATCGGGGGGCATCTCGTGGAAGGCGGGGTGTGAGAAGCTTTCAGGGTCGAAAGGTCATGGGCCTGAATGCATGTCATGGCTGTGGTCAAAATGGTCATTGGAGGAAGGATTGTCCAACTAATCCTTACCCACCACCAGTGGCACAAGCAAGTGCAGGACATCAAGCACCTTATGCAGCGGCAGCTCCCCCTGCTGGCCAATATCCAGCATACACTTCAACTGCGGGGGAAGTGTACCTCACACAATATGAGGAACAACGACGGGTCCCACAGAGAAAAAGTGACATGGGAATGGCAGATCCCATGGTCACACTAAAGGTTATGGACTGTGACCTGCCTTTTCTGGTTGATACGGGGGCAACCTATTCCACTTTGAACTGTGACATTGAGCCTACACTGTTATCGGCTAAAGCTGTGGAGGTTATTGGTTTCTCTGGGGTTCCTGAAAGACTGCCTGTGACAAAGCCTTTGGACACTTGTGTTGCTGGTCAAACTGTGAAACAACGTTATGCCTGCTCAAAGAACTCTCCCATAAACTTGATGGGGAGAGACCTGCTTATTAAACTGGGGGCATCGGTGCTGTGCTCGGCCGATGGAGTCATCTTGTCATTCCCTAATGGTGTTGCTATGAACTGTTCAGTGCAAGGACTTTCTGTGCATGGACAAATGCTGTTGAAACCTGATGTGACACCACAAGCGCCAAATACCTAGGCTGACATTTACTGGGGCCTGTTATCGCCTGACTCGCCCTCACAGACTGGCGTGTTGCCAGTGTTCATGGCCTGGAAGCCGTGGATTGATCTCCTTGCACCCTACACACCTCCCGTTGATCCCCTACATGTCACTCTGTATTATGACAGAAATTCAGATGATGTTTATCATGATAGATTTTTCTCCCAACTGGATGGTCAAATTTGGACCATCAAATCTAGGTTTCTGTATATAGGACAAGAGGGTGTCGCCGCAGATGCTGTATTAAGTGCAGAGCAATTACAGTGGTATGAAATGTCAGAGGAATCAGCTCCACACATTACCTTGCTCATACATGCTAATCATCAAGCAAAAGAGTTAGGGCCTATGGTTAAAACACTGGCTGAAGCCACTGATTGGCAGGTGACACAGATCCCAAATGTTGAATATTCTGCAAAATATCAGGCCTATCGGATTCAAATTGACACAACTGATGAGCTTTTGTTTGAACACAGACAAATTGAGAGGGAGCATGGTAGGGAACGCACTGATCATGAATCAGCAGCAGATATATTGAATTCACTGCCACAAAATTTATGGTCACAGGGGCCCACAGACATTGGTAAATGTATTAATATCTCTCCCATCTCATTTCAGGTCCTACAAGGTCAACCCATTTGGCAAAATCAGTATGCGCATAAGCCTGTGGCACAGGAGGGCATTGCTGATACCATTGAAGGGCTGCTTCAGGCAGGGGTATTAGAAAATTCTCACTCTGCCTGGAACACTCCTATTCTCCCAGTTGAAAAGCAAAATACTGGTAAATATCGAATGGCCCATGATTTGAGGCGTGTCAATTCACGGATTTCCACCCCCACAGTACCCGTGCCAAACCCATACACTGCTTTATCTGCTCTCACATTACAACATTCATGGTTTACATGTATTGATTTGGCTAATGCATTTTTCTGTCTTCCTTTAGCAGAGGAGTGCAGGGATTTCTTCTCATTCACCTACAAGGGCACACAGCTACGCTACACCCGGCTACCACAGGGGTTCATTTTGTCACCAGGTATTTTCAATCAGGTTTTGAATGAACACTTACAAGGTTGTCCTCTCCCTCCAGGCGTAATTCTGATACAGTATGTAGATGACATATTGATAGCAGCACCAAATCCTGACAGTTGTCTGGAAGCTATAAAGAGTGTGTTGTTGAGATTGTTGGAATGTGGATTTAAAGTATCAAGACAAAAATTACAGTGTGCAAGACGTTATGTCTCTTTTCTAGGCCGTGTCATTACACCCACAGGTTCTGGCCTTTCTGCATCACACAGGGATTCCATCCTTCATCACCCCAAACCATGCACGGTAAAACAAATGTTATCATTTTTGGGTCTAACAGGATTCAGTAGACATTATACTGTATACCACAGTACAGTGAAAGGACAAAACTATTGCGTGCACTGGTTAATGAACAAGGTATGAGAAGTCTTGCTGCACAGTTATTGTGGACACAGGAAGCTGAGGAAGCATTCATTGCTTTGAAAAATGAACTCTCACATGCAGCTGATTTGGCAATACCTGATTACAACAGACATTTCTACTTGGATGTTTCTGAAGCAGAACACACAGTAAATGGTGTTCTGTTTCAGAAAAAAGGGGGAGAAAGAAAGATACTCCTCTATGTCAGCATAATATTAGACCCAATGGAAAAAAGGCAACCAGCATGCACACGTCATGCTGCAGGAGTGGCAAAAATTTTGCAAAAAACAGCTCATGTGGTTATGGGACATCCATTGACTGTCCTGACCACACATAGCGTCATGTCATATGTAAATTCTGCAGCATTCACTATGACCTCAATCAGACAGACAAGAATGGAAAAGATCCTATCAGCACCACACGTCACATTCACACATGAAGGAATAAACATGGCAGATCAGATGTTGGATGGGGAACCACATGAATGTGAAAAAAGGGTCAGAAAAGATGTGAAGGTGAGGATAGATTTATCTGTGACACCACTGACTGACCCAGATGAAGTTTTGTTTACAGATGGATGTTGTTTTCGTCACCCCACAGAAGGATTGAAGGCAGGATATGCAGTTGTGAGGCAAAAAGCAAATGGATTTGAGGAAGTGCTAAATGGGACATTGCAGGACAGACAATCAGCTCAGTTGGCCGAATTGACAGCTATGATCAAAGCATTGGAGTGGTCAGCAGGAAAAAAGGTCACTATTTATACAGATTCAGCTTATGTTGTTGGGTCAATTCACACAGAATTAGCACAATGGATTAGACAAGGTTTTTTGACAGCATCTCAGACTCCTATAAAGCATGAAACAGAAATGAAGAAATTAGCAGAAGTGCTAATGTTACCATGACAGCTAGCAGTGGTTAAGTGCAAAGGTCATGACAACAAAACAGAAACAGATGTGGCCAGAGGTAATTATGAGGCAGACAAAGCAGCAAAAAAGGCAGCAGGATATCAGCCACCGTTAATGTTGACACAGACAGGCAAGGAGGTTCAGGACATTTTGCCACAGATTGATGTAAATATGTTAATAGATGAACAGAGAAAAGCGTCTCATGAAGAAAAAACAGTGCGGAAACAGAGAGGCGCCACAGAAAAAGAAGGGTTGTGGAGAGCACAAGATGGTAGACCAGTGTTACCCCCAGGAATCAGAGAAAATGTGTTACATGAAGCTCATGGGCTAGCACATGTAGGAACTAAACAAATGAACAGACATTTGAGTCACTGGTGGCATCCCTTTCTCTCAGATATGATACAAAATTTTGTAAAAAGTTGTGCCATTTGTGTTTCTTACAATCCAAAACAGTGATCAAATTTTTGATAAATCAATATATCCCTACTTATGGATTTCCTAGGAGAATTAGATCAGATAATGGAACACATTTCAAAAATCAAGACCTACAAAAAGTGGAAAAAATGTTAGGTCTAAAATATTCATTTGGAACAGTTTATCACCCTCAATCTCAGGGTAAGGTTGAGAGGATGAATCAAAACATGAAGGTGAAGCTTGCTAAGATCTGTAGCCAGACAGGAATGAACTGGTTGGATGCTTTGCCTATTGCCCTATTGACTGTTAGAAGTTCTGTTAACAGCTTAACAGGTTTTACTCCTTATGAACTTTTAACAGGTCGTCAGTTCCCGGGACTGGGAGCACGATTGCAGTTGTGTGAGGAAGAAGAGCCCAAGATGGGCGAAAACCATTCTATGACCAACTAAGAGCTCTTGTGTCAGCTTTCTCACAACAGGTACAGGAAAAGAAGAAACCAGGAAGTGATTTAAAACCCACGGAACCAATCACAGCAGAGTGGGTTCTCCTGAAGTGCATAAAAAGGAAGTGGTCAGAACCAAGGTGGACAGGACCATTCCAAGTAGTGGAAAGAACTTCACACGCTGTGAGGTTAAAAGGTAAAGGCGACACATGGTATCACTGGAGTATGTGTGCAGCTGCTGAAGAGCCTGGACGTACATTGAGTGACATCAAATAAGGACTAAAAGGACAGTAACCAGTGACTTTTTATATAATAAGAGTGTTTTGTAGGCATTAATTGCTTAAAAGGTTTTTATTTGTTTGCTAAGAAGTATCAATCATCACATAATCAGTAATTAGTGAACTGTGTAATTGCATAACTGTGTGATTGTATGGTGAATGGCCTCTGGCATTAATAATCCCCTGGATGGATGACTGGAGAGAATGCTTGGAAAATGGAAAAATGTGATTGTGTCTATCATTATATCCATTGTAAGTGTTATTGCTATCTTTGCATATTGTGGGTGTTGTTGTGTCCCTTGTATTTGATCTCTTTGCCTCAGGGTCATCACTACAGCACTGGAAAGTAAACAACCTCCTCCATATCAAATGCCACTATTAAAACCTGATGGATCAATTGCACTTGACATGGAATCAGACAAAGATGATGATGAGGAGGATTATGACGTGGCTTTGAAGGCTTAAAGGGTTTGAGTTATTGGTCTCATTTTGGATGAGACCAAAAGGGGGAAATTGATGAGATAAAAGTGATCAATATAGCCATATAACAGTAATCTGTGTGATTTAAAATATGTGTGTTATCAATATAACCACATAGTAGTTAGTTGTGTGCTTCAAAATATATGTGTGTGTTCAATATAATCATATAACAGTTATTTGTGTGACTCAAAATGTTTGTATTCTGCTTATATCTAGGTAAAATAACCAATATACCATAATGGAAAATATATTGCCAAGTGTGTGGTTCACTCTCTGCAAAATAGTGGACCTTTGTCTCATCAGAGAGGATAACAAACGCCTGGGATTTATGGGAAGGAGGCACAGTTGCGATAAGGAATGGCTGAGCCTGGCCTACGCTGACCTGGGAGGTGAAGTGGCCTTCAGTGGATACATTCGGTGCCAGGAACGAATCCTCCCGTGGACCATACACCTGGACTTCATTTTGATAATGCATGCTTTCTTCTTTGTTCATTTGTGTACAAATATTCCGGGTCAGGGCTAGCATAGCCAGTCAGACTTCATGAACTGACACGATCTGTTGCTGTCAGGGAGAGAATGTTTGACCCGGCGATGTAACCTACTATATTCAACTTGCTTACTTAATAAATACATGCTCCAAGTAAACTCAATCTCTTCCTTGAAAAACGAATCTGGGTAAACCATCTACACACATAGACAAGCTTTAAGAGTAGACTTAGATGGTTTTTTCTACTAAGGTTTTTCATCCTAACAATTTTTAATCCCAACAATACCAAGGCGTTCCCAGACCAGCTGGGAGACATAGTCTCTCCAACGAGTCCTGGGTCTGCCCTGGGGTCTCCTCCCAGTGGGACGTGCCTGAAACACCTCAAGTGGGAGGCATCCAGGAGGCATCCTAATCAGATGCCCATACCACTTCAACTGACTCCTTTCAATGTGGAGGAGCAGTGGTTCTACTCTGAGCCTCTCCCGGATGACTGAGCTCCTCACCCTATCTCTGAGGGTGAGTCCAGCAATCCTACGGAGAAAGCTCATTTCAGTCGCTTGTATCCGCGATCGCGTTCTTTCGGTCATTACCCAAAGCTCGTGACCATAGGTGAGAGTAGGAACATAGATTGACTGGTAAATTGACAGCTTTGCCTTAGAACTAAGCTCCCTCTTCACCACAACAGACCGGTACAACATCTGCATCACTGCAGATACTGCTCCAATCCGTCTGTCGATCTCTCGCTCCATTTTCCCCTCACTCGTGAACAAGACCCCAAGATACTTAACCCCTTGCACTTAACACCCGGGCAATTTTCCTAAAAATTTTGGCATTTTCCTAAAAATGCCAAAAAATAACGTGCCCAAAGTAAATCGAAAGCTGTTATTCAGCCCTTTGCAGCATCTTCATGGGGTTGGTCTCATTTAAAAGAAAACACTTTGAATTTTTTGGCAAAAAAAACATAATCTCTCTACGTGCTCCGGCCACTGAGTTACAGTCATCTAAACATACTGAACTTGAAGAAAATAAATTTGGACACAGTGTTTTTTTGGATACAAATGCTTGCAAATAACACACAGCTGTCCGATCCAGCTGGAAAATGCAACAGAAATGTAGAACCAAGTGTTATCAAGCTGAGATCCAAATTTGGTAACAATACCACAAAAAATTAATATTTTACACAGCTTTGTTCTCAGGTAGTTCCCAGGCATATTGGAACTGTGCCAAATTGTGCCAAATGGCACAGTTTGGAAAAACATCTGTAACTTTTGAATAATTCAATGTAGAATCTTCATTTTAGGCTCTAATGAAAGGTCACACTCAGGGCTGTGTCTGTGCGTGTGTGTGTGTGTGGGGGGGGGGGGTTCATCCCCCCCCCGCTACCAAGGACGGAGTTCGGCCCTCGCTACACGACGGATTACACTCCTTGCATGTTTCCACAGCAACGCTGTCACAACGGCTTCCCCCCCCTCACTACTGTGTGTTTGTCGGGGGGGAGTTGTCCCCCCCCCACTACACAGGACAGCCATCGCTACATGAAGGAATAGACTCATATGTCTATGTGACGTCCGCTGCGCAGTCAGCGCGGCTTCCCCCCGCGGACCGGGGGCGTTCGGACCGTGAACGCCCCCCCCCCCGCTCCTCTTCTGCAGCGGGGGGGGGTTCACGGTCCGAACACGGCAAATGAACCGTTTATCGTGGCGCACGAAGTACGAAGTGAGTGCGCCGTACACTTGTAATTTACCGATCGGTCAAAAGTAATTTTTGGATTACAGTTTTCAGAGAAAAATAATAATTTAGCTTATAACACCTTACCTCTTCACAGCAGCAGAGTCCTGGCAAACTTCTCTTCCACATTGTCAGACGAAGGCGATGCTGGTCCGCTCGTGGATCCCGATCAAAACATAATTCCAATATTGCGGTTTTGGTGAATGATTTACGACCTTTGTCGTCGGCCTCCGTCGGTCTATGATGACGGAAGAGAATCCTAAACGTCTATTCTGCTGGAATGAGTGCAGGTCCCACTTGTGGGTGTTCTCCATGCTGCGGGGTCTGTAGCAGATTCGTCCAGCGTCCTTTGTTTTAATCTGCTGCAGCAGTAAGTCTCTCTTCACCCTGCCTGAATTTTTGTGCTTCAATTGGCTCCAGCATTCACAGTAGGCGGGTCCTCCTTCCTAGGTTTTCATTCATTGGCTCTTCAAGGTTTCAGAAACCCAATTCAAGGCTCTTATTAGTCGAAAGAGAGGTCAATCAGATGAACAAATCTGTTTGCCGCTGTGGCTGCAGCTTTTTTTTTCAGTGGCGCTTGGACGCCAACACCACCTACATCACCACAATCTGGACTATGCGTCCGAGTGCGCACGAGGGCGCACTCCTGCGCCCTCGTGCATCCTAGGATGCAGAGACTTGCCCGCCCGCGGAACAACGGAGCGCAAGAGGTTAAACTCCTCCACTTGGGGCAGGAGCCTGTCCCCAACCTGGAGAGGACAATCCACCTTTTTCCAGCTGAGGACCATAGACTCTGACTTGGAGGTGCTGATTCTCATCCCAGCCGATTCACACTCAGCGGCAAACCATCCCAGAAAGAGCTGTAGGTCATTGCAGGATGAAGCCAACAGGACAACATCATCTGCAAACAACAGAGAGGAGATCCTGTGGTCACCAAGCATGACACCCTCCATTCCCTGGCTGCGCCTAGAAATCCTGTCCATAAAAATTATGAACAGGATCGGTGACAAAGGGCAGCCCTGGCGGAGTCCAACTCTCACTGGGAATGACTCCGACCGAGTGTTGGCAATACGAACCAAACTCTCACAACGGTCATACAGAGACCGAATAGCTCATAACAACAAGCCCGATACCCCATACTCCCGAAGCACCCCCCACAAAAATCCACGAGGGACGCGGTCAAATGCCTTCTCCAAGTCCACAAAACACATGTAAACTGGTTGGGCAAACTCCCACGAACCCTCAAGAATTCTCGAGAGGGTAAAGAGCTGGTCCGATGTTGCCACGGCCAGGATGAAAACCACATTGCTCCTCCTGAATCCGAGGTTCGACCAACGGCCGGACTCTCCTCTCCAGTACCTTGGCATAGACCTTCCCAGGGAGGCTGAGGAGTGTGATCCCTCTAAAGTTGGAGCACACACTCCAGTCTCCTTTTTTGAAGAGAGGAACCACCACCCCGGTTTGCCATGCCAAAGGCACTGCCCCCGACCTCCATGCAATGTTGCAGAGACGTGTCAACCATGACAACCCAACAACATCCAGGGCCTTGAGGAACTCAGGGCGAATCTCGTCCACCCCCGGGGCCCGGCCACCAAGGAGATTTTTAACCACCTTGGCGACCTCAGCCCCTGTGATAGGTGAGTCATACCCTTCGTCCCCAAACCCTGCTTCCTCTGTGGAAGGCGTATCAGTGGGATTGAGGAGATCCTCGAAGTATTCCTTCCACCGCCCGACGATATCCCCAGTCGAAGTCAACAGTGTCCCATCCACAACATACACAGTGTGGACGGGGAGCTGCTTTCCCCTCCTGAGCCGCCGGACAGTTTGCCAGAATCTCTTTGAGGCCGACTGAAAGTCTTGTTCCATGGCCTCACCTAACTTCTCCCATACCCGGGTTTTTGCTTCAGCAACCACCCGAGCTGCACTCCGCTTGGCCTGCCGGTACACCTCAGCTGCTTCGGGAGTCCCACAAGCAAACCAAGCTTGATGGGACTCCTTCTTCAGCTTAATGGCCCCCCTCACCACTGGTATCCACCACTTGGTTCGGGGGTTGCCACCACGAGATGCATCGACCACCATGCGGCCGCAGCTCTGGGCCGCCGCTTCAACAACAGAGATGGAGAACATGGCCCATTCAGACTCCATGTCTCCAGACTCCCTCGGAATGTGATTGAAGTTCTTCCAGAGGTGGGAGTTGAAGACCTCCCGGACAGGGGCCTCAACCAGACGCTCCCAGCACACCCTCACTATACGTTTGGGTCTACCAGGTCTGAATGGCTTCCTCCCCTGCCATCGGATCTAACTCACCACCAGGTGGTGATCAGTTGACAGCTCTGCACCTCTCTTTACTCGGGTGTCCAAGACATACAGTCGCAGATCTGATGATACGATAACAAAATCGATCATCGACCTGCGACCTAGGGTGTCCTGGTACCAGGTGCACATATGGACACCCTTATGCTTGAACATGGTGTTCGTTATGGACAGACTGTGGTTAGCACAGAAGTCCAATAACTGAACACCATTCGGGTTCAGATCGGGCAGGCCGTTCCTCCCAATCACCCCCCTCCAGGTTTCACTATTGTTACCCACGTGCGCCTTGAAGTCCCCCAGTAGGACAATGGAGTCTCCAAGAGGAGCACCCTCCAGCACCCCAGTCACAGACTCCAAAAAGGGTGGGTACTCTGAAACATCATTTGGTGCATAGGCACAAATAGTGGTCAGGACCCGTTTCCCAACCCGAAGGCGCAGGGAAGCAACCCTTTCATCCACCGGGGAAAACTCCAATATAGAGGCAGCAAGGTGGGGCGATACAAGAATACCCACCCCTGCTCGTCGCCTCTCGCCCGGGGCAACTCCAGAAAAGGCCAAGCTCCAGCCCCTCCCCGGGAGACTGGTTCCGGAACCGGAGCTGTGTGTTGAGGTGAGGCCGACTATATCTAGCCGGTATCTCTGAACCTCGTAGACCAACTCAGGCTCCTTCCCCACCAGAGAGGTGACATTCCACGTACCAAAAGCCAGTTTAGAAAGCTTGGGATCAGTCCTCCAAGGTCTCCGCCTTTGACCGCCACCTAATCCACATAGCACCGGACCCCCATGATCCCTACTGCAGGTGGTGAGCCCACTGGAGGGCGGACCCATGTAACTCCTTCGGGCTGAGCCCGGCCGGGTCCCATGGGTGAAAACCCGGCCACCAGACGCTAGCCTTCGAGCCCCTCCCCCAGGCCTGGCTCCAGGGTGGGGCCCCGGTACCCCCATACCGGGCAGGGTACACTGAATCCTTGATATACAATTCATCATGAGAGTCTGTTGGATCGTTCTTAGTCTGGCCCTTCACCCAGGACCAGTTTGTCTTGGGAGACCCTATCAATTCAATTCAGTTCAATTCAACTTTATTTATATAGTGCCATTGCATAACAACAGTCATCTCATACCACTATCAACTGAAGGAGGGAACCTCCACAGTTGCAGAAAGACCCCAGCAATCAGGCGATCCCCTGTGAGCAAGCACTTGGCGACGGTGGAGAGGAAAAACTCCCTTTTAACAGGAAGAAACCTCCAGCAGAACCAGGCTCAGGGAGGGGCAGTCATCTGCTGCGACTGGCTGGGGGGTGAGGGGATAGAGAAGAAGAAAAGAACACACATGTAGAGAGCAAACAGCACGATGGGGACTCAATCTATGGGAGAGAACAAACAAATGTTAATGATCAGCAAAAAAAAATATTTCATAGAGAGTGAGGAAAGGAGTGAGGCCCAGTGCATTACTGGAGGTCCCCCGGCTGACTAAACCTATTAGCAGCATAACTAAGGGAGGGTTCAGAAACACATGATCCCTCCCTAATTGTAGGCTATATCAAAAAGGTAGGTTTTAGCCCTATTCTTAAAAACAGAGATCGAGTCTGACTCCCGAATCCAGATTGGCAGCTGATTCCACAGGAGAGGAGCTTGATAACTGAAGGCTCTGCCTCCCATTGTACTTTTGGAGATTCTAGGTATTACAAGTAATCCTGCGTTTTGGGAGCGTAGTGCTCTGTTAGGATAATACGGTAGTATCAGATCTTTTAAATAAAAAGGAGCCTGATTGTTTAGAGCTTTGTAAGTAAGAAGAAGGATTTTAAACTTAATTCTAAACTCTATGGGAAGCCAATGAAGGGAGGCCAGAACCGGAGAGATATGATCTCTCTTTCTAGTACCTGTTAAAACTCTTGCTGCAGCATTTTGGATCAGCTGAAGACTTTTTAAAGATGTTTTAGGACAGCCTGATAATAAAGAATTACAATAATCTAATCTCGAGCTAACAAAAGCGTGGATCAGCTTCTCAGCATCACTCTGAGACAAGATGCTCCTAATCTTGGCAATATTACGCAAATGATAGAAGGCAGTATTAGAAACAAATTTAATATGTAAATTGAAGGACAAATCCTGATCAAAAATAACTCCAAGGTTCCTCAGAGCTATTAAGAGAAAGAGTAACTGCATCCAAACTGAAAGTTTGATTTGGAAAGGAATTTCTAAGGTTTTTTGGACCAACAAGAATGACTTCAGTCTTATCTGAATTTAATAGCAGGAAATTACAAGTCATCCAAGCTTTGATTTCCTTAAGACAGGCTTCTAACTTGGCTAATTGATTACTATCATCTGGCTTCATTGACAGGTATAATTGTGTGTCATCTGCATAACAATGAAAATGTATACAGTGCTTTCTAATAATGTTGCCTAACGGAAGCATATATAAACTAAAAAGAGTAGGGCCAAGCACAGATCCCTGTGGAACTCCATGACTAAGCTTTGAGTTGAAAGAAAACTCATTATTTACATGAACAAACTGGAACCTATCAGATAAATAAGATCTAAACCACTGCAACGAAGTTCCATTAAGTCCAACATAGTGTTCTAATCTATCAAGTAGAATATTATGATCGATTGTATCAAAAGCTGCACTAAGGTCTAAAAGGACAAGTACAGAAACTAGTCCATTATCAGATGCAATGAGGAGGTCGTTAGTGACCTTCGCTAAGGCTGTTTCAGTACTATGATGGATTCTAAACCCAGATTGAAACTCTTCAAGTAAACCATTTCCCTGCAGGTGGTCAAATAATTGCGTAGCAACAACTCTTTCTAAGATTTTTGAAATGAAAGGGAGATTAGAGATTGGTCTATAGTTAGCTAAAGCTCCTGGATCTAGCGTTGGCTTTTTGAGTAAGGGTTTAATTACAGCCGATTTAAAAGCCTGCGGTACATGGCCTAAAGTTAATGAAGAATTGATTATATGAAGAATAAAGCTACCAATAAGTGGGAAGACTTCTTTAAATAACTTGGTAGGAATAGGGTCTAAAAGACAAGTTGAAGGTTTGGATGAGGAAACCATTTTGTCTAACTCACAAAGGTCGATTGGAGTAAACTCATCAAGACAGACATCAATAGAAGGAGTTGTAGTAGTTACAGTATTTAAGTTAACTGTGGGAAGAATCTGATTGATTTTATCTCTGATGGATGAAATTTTATTATTGAAAAAGTTCATAAAGTCCTGACTAGTAAGCTCTAAGGGAATGCTAGGATTAACAGAGTCCTGACTCTTTGTCAACCTGGCTACAGTACTGAAAAGAAACCTGGGATTATTCTTGTTCTCTTCTATTAATGCAGAGTAATAACTTGTTCTAGCTTTTCTAAGAGATTTTTTATAAATTAAAAGATGATTTCTCCAAGCTAAATAGATTTCATCTAAATTAGTAGAACACCATTTTCTTTCTAATTGACGAGTCTTCTGTTTTAAGCTACGAGTTTCTGTGTTGAACCAAGGAGTTAGAAATCTCTAATTAGACTTTTTCTTTTTTAAGGGGGCCACCAAGTCTAGAGCCTGATGCAGAGAAGCTGAAACACTATCCACCATGTTATCAATTACAGAAGGAGCAAGCTGTCTATAGCTTATTTCCGTTGTGTTGACACATGGCATAGAGGAAACAATCTGCATAAATTTGGAAACAGCATCATCTGAGAGGCATCTACTGTAATAATATTTTTCTTTAGGATCCAAATAGTCAGAAATAGTAAAATCAAAGGTTAACAGACAATGGTCTGACAGTACAGGGTTATGAGGAGACACTACAAGATTTACTATTTCTATGCCATATGTCAGAACAAGGTCCAATGTATGGTGGAGGTAATGAGTAGAATTTCCTACTTTCTGAGAAAACCCAGTCGAGTCTAATATTGAATTAAAAGCCACATTAAGGCAGTCACTATCTACATCCACATGTATATTAAAGTCCCCTACTATAATTATTCTATCAGATTTCAGCACTAAATCAGCTAAGAAATCAGCAAATTCGGATAAAAATTCTGAGTAGGTTGATGGGGGACGATAAACTATGGCAAATAAAATTGGGTTTAACCTAAAATTGCTAAAGTGCTCAATACTGAGGACCAGGCCCTCAAAGGAATTATAACATGTTTTTTGCTTTACATTAACTAGTAATTTGGAATGGTAAATTGTTGCTACTCCTCCTCCACGACCAGAACTTCTGGGATTTTGACAGTTTAAATAACCAGAGGGAGTTGATTCATTTAAACCAACATAATCCTCTTGTCCTAACCAAGTCTCTGTAAGGGAAATTAAATCAATCTGATGATCAATTAACAGATCATGGACTAACAGAGACTTGGGAGTTAGAGACCTAATATTTAATAAACCACATTTAATTTTTAAATTATGAGGAGGAACAGAGGCCAAATCATTCAATTTAGAGGCTTTATGTTTAATTTGAGTTTTACCAATATTTTGCTTTATCACTTTGGGATGCTTATACATTATATTTTTATTCACTTTGGAGGGAGCAGACAACGATTCTCTGATGGGGAAGTCAGGGGCTAAGTTGAGGGGTGGCGGATGAAGAGGAGCTGCAGAGAGGCGTGTAAGACTGCAACTCTGCTTCCTGGTCCCAACTCTGAGTAGTCATGGTTTTGGAAATTTGGATAAAAAAGATGCCAGATTGTTAGATAAATGAGAAGCACCATCCAAAGTGGGATGAATGCTGTCTCGTCTCATAAGACCAGGTTTTCCCCAAAAAGAGTTCCAATTGTCAATGTAGCCCACGTCATTTTTAGGACACCACACAGACAGCCAGCGGTTCAAGGATGACGAGCGACTAAACATGTCATCACTGGTCAGATTGGGGAGGGGCCCAGACAATACTACAGTGGCAGACATCGTTTTTGCAAACTCACACACCGATTCTATATTAAGTTTCGTGACTTCTGACTGCCGGAGACGGATGTCATTAATGCCGGCGTGAATAACAATTGTGGAGTATTTACAGTTACTTTTAGCCAGCATTTTCAAATTTGACTCGATGTCGCCTGCTCTGGCCCCAGGAATGCATTTGACTATGGCCGCTGGAGTCTCTAGGTTCACGTTTCTGACTACAGAGTCCCCAATGATCAGAGTTTTTTCCTCAGCGGGTGTGTCGCTGAGTGGGGAAAAACGATTAGAGACGTGAACAGGTTGGTGGTGAACCGGGGCTTTGCGACTAGGCTTCCTTCTCACCGTGACCCACCCAGTCTCCTCGCTGCTGAGGAGAGCCAAGGGACCGCTGACAGGGGGGCCTAAGCTAGCTAGCTCCGCTGCAGCTAATGGGCGTCCGTCAAGATTAACTGGCGCAGATGGTGTTTCAATGCAGCGGAGCCGGGATTCCAAATCAGACAACCTCGCCTCGAGCGCCTCAAAAAGACAACATTTATTACATTTACCGTTATCACTAAAAGAGGCAGAGGTGTAGCTAAACATCTGACAGAGAGAGCACACCAGAGGAGGAGAGGAAAGAGAGGTAGTAGCCATAGCTAATGGCTGGAGAGCAAACCACACAGGCAGACAGCAAAACAGGAAGTGACGATACGTTACCACAAGGAAGTGACGATCCGTGTTCTCAAAACAGAGGCAAATTGCCCCGGACAACATAGCTCCTGGGATCACTGGGGCACGCAACCCCCCCCCACCCCCCCACCATGATAAGGTGACGATCCATGAGGGGGTAAATATATATATACTGTATATATACAGTGGGGTAAAAAAGTATTTAGTCAGCTACCAATTGTGCAAGTTATCCCACTTAAAAGATGAGAGAGGTCTCCAATTTTAATCATAGGTATACCTCAACTATGAGAGACAAAATAAGAAAAAAAATTCAGATAATCACATTGAAGGATTTTTAATGAATTAATTGGTAAATTCCTCAGTAAAATAAGTATTTGGTCAATAACAAAAGTTCATCTCACACTTTGTTATATACCCTTTGTTGGCAATGACAGCGGTCAAACGTTTTCTGTAAGTTTTCACAAGGTTTTCATACACTGTTGTTGGTATTTTGGCCCATTCCTCCATGCAGATCTCCTCTAGAGCAGTGATGTTTTGGGGCTGTCACTGGGCAACACAGACTTTCAACTCCCTCCAAAGATTTTCTATGGGGTTGAGATCTGGAGACTGGCTAGGCAACTCCAGGACCTTGAAATGCTTCTTACGAAGCCACTCCTTCGTTGCCCGGGCGGTGTGTTTGGGATCATCGTCATGCTGAAAGACCCAGCCACGTTTCATCTTCAATGCCCTTGCTGGTGGAAGGAGGTTTTCACTCAAAATCTCACGATACATGGCCCCATTCATTCTTTCCTTTACACCGATCAGTCGTCCTGGTCCCTTTGCAGAAAAACAGCCCCAAAGTATGATGTTTCCACTCTCATGCTTCACAGTAGGTATGGTGTTCTTTCTCCTCCAAACACGACAAGTTGAGTTTTTACCAAAAAGTTCTATTTTGGTTTCATCTGACCATATGACATTCTCCCAATCCTCTTCTGGATCATCCAAATGCTCTCTAGCAAACTTCAGACGGGCCTGGACATGTACTGGCTTAAGCAGGGGGACACGTCTGGCACTGCAGGATTTGTGTCCCTGGCGGCGTAGTGTGTTACTGATGTAGCCTTTGTTACTTTGGTCCCAGCTCTCTGAAGGTCATTCACTAGGTCCCCCAATGTGGTTCTGGGATTTTTGCTCACCGTTCTCGTGATCATTTTGACCCCACGAGGTGAGATCTTGCGTGGAGCCCCAGATCGAGGGAGATTATCAGTGGTTTTGTATGTTTTCCATTTTCTAATAATTGCTCCCACAGTTGAATTCTTCACACCAAGCTGCTTACCTATTGCAGATTCAGTCTTCCCAGCCTGGTGCAGGTCTACAATTTTGTTTCTGGTGTCCTTTGACAGCTCTTTGGACTTGACCATAGTGGAGTTTGGAGTCTGACTGTTTGAGGTTGTGGACAGGCGTCTTTTATACTGATAACGAGTTCAAACAGGTGCCATTAATACAGGTAACGAGTGGAGGACAGAGGAGCCTCTTAAAGAAGAAGTTACAGGTCTGTGAGAGCCAGAAATCTTGCTTGTTTGAAGGTGACCAAATACTTATTTTACTGAGGAATTTACCAATTAATTCATTATAAATCCTTCAATGTGATTTTCTGGATTTTTTTTTTCTCATTTTGTCTCTCATAGTTGAGATATACCTATGATGAAAATTGGAGATCTCTCTCCTCTTTTAAGTGGGAGAACTTGCACAGTTGGTGGCTGACTAAATACTTTTTTGCCCCACTGTAAATATATAAACACACACAGTGCGGAGCATTGTAGCTAGATGTAATGAAACAGCACAACCGTCCACTTAGTTATCCTACATGGTATGATTATGTACCCATACATATTCTCACCCTCCATAGCGACCGGTATTTTCCTAGTTGTATACCGGAGGGGACCATTGTGTAAGTCTATTGCGTCTTTTGCATTCAAAACTATTAGGTTGTCACGTCTTTTTGCTATCTCTGCGAGCAGCCCTGCTTAGGTTGTACAGTCTGACAGCCGTAGGTAGGAAGGACCTGTGAAACCTCTCGGTTGTGCACCTAGGATGATGTAGTCTGCTGCTAAATGAGCTCCTCAGTTCTCCCCATGTCTGCATTGGTTTACTCCAGGATTTCTCCAGTTACCTCCCACAGGCCAAAAACATGCAGGTTAGGTTAATTGGAGACTCTAAAGTGGCCCTAGGTGTGTGTGAATGGTGAAGGGATAGTGCCATACCGTGGTTGCTTCATCCATCCAGGTGGATGCCCTGAATTTCCTCTCTGGGGATCAATAAAGTGTATAAAAAATAAATCTAGTGTCTGTTTTGTTAGGAGTAAAGTCCTGAACATTGGAAATCCATTGCAGTAATCAATAGGGTTCTTTAGTTTGATTCTCTATGACCACCTTAAACCAAAGAGTCATTCAAATGTTTAGGTAAGGCATTATTCCCTAATATCACCTGTAGGGGAATGTCACTTGTTATTTGGCATTCTATCTCCTTCCATTGTGCAGTACAGAATGGGTTACATACTGTATCTCTACTAAAGTTTTAATCTGAGCGGCTTTGAAATAATCCCTGATATTTGGCAGCGCAAGACCACCTTCGCCTTTGTTTAGCTGTAGGGTTCTATACCTGATTCTTGGTCTCTTGCCCTACCATTTGAATCTTGAAATCCATATGTCCAGTTCTTGCCATGTTTTTTTGGGAGGTTCTACTGGTATTGTTTGGAAAAGATATAGAAGACATGATAGGATATTCATTTTGACTGCTGCAATTTGTTGTGCAGTACCTAAAAAGGGTATCGTATTCCATCTTGATAGATCAGATTTTTTTTATTTTTTTTTTTCAATCAGAAAGTCATAGTTTAGTATTATAATTTTGTTGAGTTGCTTCGGGATATTGACCCCCAGATATTCCATAGATTCCATCTCCCAGTTAACTTTGAATTTGTCTAGTAAATATTGGTTTGGGTTATAATTGAAAGTAAAAATTTGGGTTTTATGCATGTTCAATTTGTATCCCGATAACCCTCCATACTCTGAAAAACTTGAAATTAATTCTGGAAAAGAGGTGTCCGGTTGCCCTAGGTATATTAAAATGTCATCTGCAAAGAGTGCTGCTCTATGGTCCTTCTGACCAAGTGTAATACCTCAAATTTTTTGATTCTGTCTTATCCATTGGCTCAAAGGTTCTATGAAGATTGCAAAAAGCAGTGGAGACAAGGGGCAGCCCTGACAACATCCTCTCTTCAGTTAAAAAGATGATGATAATTTACCATTTATCTTTATTTTAGCTGTTTTTTTTTCTTGTTTTTTTTTCTACATAATGCCTGGATAATTCTAATGAAGTTGTTTTGAAAATTGGAACTGGACAAAATTCTATATAGGAAGGACCAATCAACAGAATCAAATGCATTTTCAGCATCTAGTCCCAATATGACTGCATTTAGATTATATATTTTTTTAATTTATTGAATAATGTGTAAAGTGTGTCATACACACAATGCTCTGTACTGTGTGTGTTTGTTTGTATATTTATATATTTGTTTGTATATTTATATATTTATTCCATCTAGCGACAATGCTCCACACTGTGTGTTTATATATTTACATATTTATTCCATCTAGCTACAGTGCTCCGCACTGTGTGTTTATATATTTACATATTTATTCCATCTAGCAACGGTGCTCCGCACTGTGTGTGTTTATGTGTTTGCATATTTGTTCCATCTAGCTATAATGCTCCGCACTGTGTGTGTTTATATATTTGCATGTTTGTTCCATCTAGCTGCAATGCTCCACACTGTGTGTGTTTATATATTCATATATTTATTCCATCTTGCTACAACGCTCCGCACTGTGTGTTTATATATCCATATATTTATTCCATCTAGCTGCAATGCTCCGCATCGTGTGTCTATATATTTATGTTTATATGTACATATGTATACTCGCTGCTCTTTTTTTTTTTTTTTTTCTTGCCTTCTGATTGTTGCTCTGAGTGTTGCTATCCCTGTGCTGTTGCAATCCTGGAATTTCCCCATTGTGGGACTAATAAAGGATTATCTTATCTTATCTTATCTTATCTTATCTTATCTTATAGTCCTGATTTAACACACTGATTGGTCTGTAGTTGGAGCTGTCTAACTTTTCCTTTCCAGGTTTAGGTATAACTGCAATAACCCCTTCTCTTCAGGAGGGGGGATTCCCCCTGTGTGTAAGACATAGTTAAATGTTTTCAGGAGGAGAGGAGAAAGTTGCTGTTTAAAAGTTTTGTAACGCTCTGCTGTATAGCCACCTACTCCTGGGGATTTGATAGCTTTAAGTTTCATAATTGTTTTTTCTAATTCTTTAGGTTGTATTTCTGCCAATAGTTTTATATTAATATTAAAGGGGACACCACCGTAATTATTTTCTTCCAAATATCTGAGAATATCTGACTCCAATTCATTTTTCAGTGGTCCTTTCAGCACATTTGAATTTAACCTCCAAGAAAAAGTATTATTTGTGTAGAAGAGCTGGAAATGACGAGGCAGTTTTGTATCACAAAAGCAGAGTCTTTAATGAACAAACTCTTCTATCTTGTCTCATCTGGTGCAGAGCTTGGCAGAAGGAAACGAGGAAGAATTCTGCCCAGCTCGCTGGTTAAATACAGGCACACATCAAAGACATACAAAACACAAGCTGAAATCCCCCATTAGTCCTGTTAACTCCTCCCTTCGTCTTGGGAGGTGATGGGAAAACCTCTCCTCGCCTTAGGGGGTGAAGGTGTCAAGTCTGTTACCTCCGTGTCCTGTGATGTCGTTGGTCTTCACACGGCGGTGAGATTCCTTTGTCCCTTTCAGAGGTGTGAAGTTCCTTTGTATATTCTGTCCCAAACATTTCCACATGCTCTAACAAATGTAGGTATGGAATATATGAGTAATATATACCACAGGCCTCCCAAACAACTATGAAAGGACACAGAAAGATTCACAGTCTAGGGTAATTACTAAGACATACTACGTGTTACAGCTGTTGCCACAGAAGAACTTTTAAGCAGCCATGCTCCCAAGAGAGTTCAGTGAAAACATAACAGCATACTATAATCATAAGTCAGTCCTAAACTGTTGCGGCACAATTAGCGAAAAAAAAAATTGCAGAGTGGTGTAATCAGTCCTTGTGCAGTATGGGTTTCAATCTTCTCCCAAAGCTGCTGTAGGTCGGTTTAAGCATCCTGCTGGGACCTTCTTGTGAGGAATCTGCAGTGTGGGAAGGAGAGAGATTATCTGTTCCCTGCCTGGGGGCTGAGACTTTTTCCTTGGGGGGTCTACCTCGCCGAGGTGCTCGAGCCAGCTGTGCAGGTTCGTCTCTCAACAAGAAGGCAGGTTTGAGTCTGTCAATGCTGACCGTTTCATTTCTATCCCCATAATCAAGCACAAAGTGTTTGTCACCATTTTCCAGCACTCTGAACGGGCCATCATATACTGGGCGTAACGTTGGTTTAAGGGCTTCATGCTTAACAAAAACAAACTCGGCATTTTTTAAAGTTTGAGGAACAAAAACTCGTGGAAAGGAGTGATGAACCGGACCGTGGAGAGAGTCCTGTCTGTTACTGCCTAAAAACCTTGGGACTAGGAGATGCCCTGATTCCGGGTTTTCTGGTAAAAATTCACCTGGTAGTCTGATAGGCTGGGCAAAGACTAATTCTGCAGGGGAAGCGTCTAAATCCTCTTTAGGTGCCGCACGCAACCCCAATAAAACCCAGGGAAGTTTATTTACCCAATTTGTGTCCGTTAATGAGGCTCTGAGGGCGGCCTTTAGGGACCTGTGAAAACGCTCGCATAACCCATTAGCCTGAGGGTGATAAGCGGTGGTGCGGTGAATTGTTGCCCCTAAACTGTTGGATATGGCTGACCAGAGCTCTGAGACAAATTGAGGTCCCCTATCTGACGTGATGTCTGATGGGACGCCGAAACGTGCCACCCAATTTGTTAGAAAAACGCGAGCGACTTCCTCCGCTGTAGTTGCCGCTAGAGGGACTGCCTCTGGCCAGCGCGTGGTGCAGTCTATCATTGTTAGCAGGTGTGTGAAACCCTGGGAGGAAGGCAGCAGCCCCACGAGGTCGACATGAATGTGGTCGAACCTTCTAGCAGGGATGGGAAAAGGCTCCAGAGGGGCTTTTGTGTGTTTGTGTACTTTGGCGCGCTGACAAGGAATGCAAGTTTTTGCCCATTCTTTTACGTTTTTGCGCAGGCCTGGCCACACAAACTTTTCGGCAACCATTTTGACCGAGGCGCGCACACCTGGATGCGCGAGGGAGTGAATTGCGTCGAAAATACGGCGGCGCCAAGCAGCCGGTACTAACGGGCGAGGTTGGCCGGTTGAAACATCGCATATTGGGGGGGGGGGGCACGCCATCGCGCAACCCTTTTTTCTCCAGCCTTAACCCTGTTGGTCCAGACAGGAGCGCGCGCACGTCCGCATCACTACCTTGTTCTTCCGCCATGGCTGCATAATCTATCCCTTCATGGATAGGTGCTGCATATGTGTTTGCGTTAGAGAAAAGCTCAGCTGCTGAAGCAGTGTAATCTGTCTCCTCGCGCTCTGGCGGTGCCACAGCGCGAGAGAGACAGTCCGCTACTACGTTAAGTTTGCCCGCAACATGTCGAATGTCCGTGGTGAACTCTGAAATCGCAGCTAGCTGTCTTTGTTGTCTGCCCGACCAAGGTTCTGAAATTTTAGCCATAGCGAAAGTGAGCGGTTTATGGTCCACAAAAGCCGTGAAACTCCGCCCTTCTAACCAAAACTGGAAGTGGCGGATGGACAAATGGAGCGCCAGCAGCTCCCTGTCAAAAGTGCTGTATTTGCGTTCCGTCGGGTTTAGCGATTTGCTAAAGAATGCTAAAGGTTGCCAGACCCCCTTGACAAGTTGCTCTACAACTGCCCCTATGGCCAAGTCTGAAGCATCTGTGGTTAGAGCAATGCGGGCCGAGGGATCTGGATGGACTAACATTGTGGCGTTAGCTAGGGCATTTTTAACTTCCGCAAAAGCGCGTTCGCGTTCTGGGGTCCATTCGACCGCGTTGGAAGCTTTCTTTTTTTTGAGCGCGTCATACAGGGGTTGCATGAGCTGAGCTGCATGAGGGAGGAAACGGTTGTAAAAATTAACCGTCCCCAAAAATTCCTGTAGCGATTTGACCGTTTGGGGCCGTGGAAAACCTTCTATCGCATGAACTTTGTCTGGAAGCGGAACTGCCCCTTTCGGGGAGACTCTATGTCCCAAAAAATCAATTTGCAATACGCCGAATTTGCATTTGGCTGGATTAATTATTAATCCGTGTTCTTCTAGCCTCTGAAAAACGGTAGTGAGATGCTGCTCGTGCTCTTCCTCAGATGAGCTGGCTACCAGCATGTCATCGAGGTAGACGAAAACAAAGGGGAGGTCGCGTAAGACTGCGTCCATCATACGTTGAAAAGTCTGAGCAGCACCTTTGAGGCCGAAAGGCATTCGCAGGAATTCAAAAAGGCCGAAAGGGGTTATAACCGCTGTTTTAGGAATGTCTTCAGCTCGGACTGGGACTTGGTGATAACCGCGGACTAAGTCTATTTTTGAAAAAATGCGCGCACCCGCTAAATGTAGTGAAAAGTCCTGTATGTGAGGGATGGGGTAGCGGTCATGCGCTGTAGTGTTGTTTAATCTGCGGTAATCTCCGCACGGTCTCCAAGAACCGTCAGATTTCGGAACCATGTGGAGCGGCGAAACCCAAGGGCTCTTCGAGCGTCTAACAATGCCCAATTTTTCGAGAGCTGCAAACTCGTCCCTTGCTATGTTGAGCTTGGCCGCGTCTAAGCGGCGAGCTTTGGCAAAAACGGGAGGTCCCGTTGTTGGAATGAAGTGTTTAACCCCGTGTTTGGCTACAGTGGCTGAAAATTTGGGGGTTGTGAGTGCTGGAAATTGGGTGAGGAGTTGCTCAAACTTACCTCCTGCCGTGGTGACGTTGGCCTGTACAGGTGGTGGAGAGACTCGAGCTGAGCATGGAATAGAAGCAAAAGATTATTAACCAGGCGCCTATTTGCTAGATCAACTAATAACCCATGTGCACATAGAAAATCAGCGCCTAACAAGTTAAAACTCACCGCCGCTACAACAAATGTCCATCTGTAGCTGCGGCCGTGAATGAGGGGGTGCAGGCTCTTTTCACCGAACGTGTCGATGTCAGAACCGTTGGCTGCCACTGCTCCATTGCCCCGGGTGCCCATGGCTCGATCTGCGTGGGAGGGCATGATGAAACTCAGCTGAGCTCCCGTGTCGATGAGGAACTGCTTGCCTGTGTGTCCATCCGTCACGTATAACAGCTTGTTTTTCTCGCCGAGAACCGCTGCCGTTAACGGCCCTCGGCTTTGGCGTTTTCCCGACATCGTGAACTTGCAGGGGGGAACGCATTTGTGGGCTTTCTCGGCGAAGTGTTGGTGATAATAACAGACATCGATCTGTTTGTTACGCTTGGGCCGCGTCGCTGTCACCGTGGGTTGTGGCTCTTCATGGCTCGGGGCGTCAGTTTTGAGGTCCGCGGATGCCGCTGTAGGTGTCCGCTCCTTGCAGGCGTTGACGAGCCGATAAGCCTCGCTGGCCAGTGTGCGGAAGTCTTGGTGGGTGTCGCACTTCATATTGGCGAGTGTCCCTCTCATGTGTGGTGGAAGCGTGCTGAGGAAAATAAACTGGAAAAGGAAATTGTCGTTGTCCTCCTCCTTAAGCTGCAGCAAATCCTCCTTGAGGGCCTTCGGATTGCCCCCTTTGTGGCCGTAGATCGCCAGGATCCTCTCGGCTCTTTCCTCCGCTGGTGGGACATAGTTCGCCACGATGGTCGCCTTGAGCGTCTCATACTTGTCCCGGGCCGGTGGTCGCCGGATCAAGCTCCGCACACACCTCGAAGTGGCGGAGTCGAGCTTGGAGACGATATGGTAGAATTTTGTATCGTCTGCTGTGATGCCCGCCAGTATGAACTGGGCTTCAGCCTGTAGAAACCAAGAGGCGGGGTCTTCTCGCCAGAAGTCTGGCAGCTGGACAGCGACGACGTTCGTGCACACCATCACTGTTGTGCCCGCTGGGTGAGAGTGCCTTGCCTCGGCTCTCACGGCGGTGCTGGAGCTCGGTTGAGCTCTCTCGGTACCCTCTGCCGGGGGGAACAGCTGTCTGCTTGTTCCCTCGTCTGCGTTGTCGCTGGCGTAAGTCAGATTCGCCACGGATGAGTCACTTGAAGAACGCCTCATGTCCATACTAGCGTCAAGGTCACCAGTGTAGAAGAGCTGGAAATGACGAGGCGGTTTTGTATCACAAAAGCAGAGTCTTTAATGAACAAACTCTTCTATCTTGTCTCATCTGGTGCAGAGCTTGGCAGAAGGAAACGAGGAAGAATTCTGCCCAGCTCGCTGGTTAAATACAGGCACACATCAAAGACATGCAAAACACAAGCTGAAATCCCCCGTTATCTAAATCCCCCATTAGTCCTGTTAACTCCTCCCTTCGTCTTGGGAGGTGATGGGAAAACCTCTCCTCGCCTTAGGGGGTGAAGGTGTCAAGTCTGTTACCGCCGTGTCCTGTGATGTCGTTGGTCTTCACACGGCGGTGAGATTCCTTTGTCCCTTTCAGAGGTGTGAAGTTCCTTTGTATATTCTGTCCCAAACATTTCCACATGCTCTAACAAATGTAGGTATGGAATATATGAGTAATATATACCACAATTTGTGCATTTTTTGGATATTTAAGTCCATATAGACTGGACTGTGTCAGAGAGATCCATCAATCCTATTTTACACATTTTTACTATCCTATTGTCTCTATTAAACATAAAAAAAATAAAAATAATAATCAATCCTTGAATTTTAAGAGTGTGGTGCTGAGTAAAATGTATAATCTTTTACACCGGGGTATAAATCCCTCCACGCGTCACAGATTCCCATTTCATTTAATAGCATCCTAGTTTTTCTACTTTGAGTGTTATTTTGATGTGGAGAATTTCCTGATGTATCCCAGTATGGATTCAGTCTGAGATTGAAGTCTCCACCACGTATCACTAAACCTTGGGCTTTGGTTATCATTATATCAAATACATTTTTAGAAAAATTTCCAGTTGGCCCCTGGAGGTGCATATACATTCAGCAGGGTGATAGATTCTCCCTCTAATCGACCGAGTACCATACTAAATCTCCCTTCTTTATCTTTGTGTTCTGAGTTTTTTTTTTTTTTTTAAATATAATTTTGGTTGAGATCAATGCCACTACCCCCCTCCTCTTCCCTGACTTATATGAAGATGAAGAAATCAGTTTAAACCCTTGTCAATTAAGTTTAGTGCATTCCAAGTCTGTTAGGTGGGTCTCTTGTAAAAAAAAAAAAAAATTCCTGGTTTGTCTTTTTTTCATTTTGCCTACAATCTTGGATCTTTTAACTGGATTAAGGATCCCTTTTGCATTATATGATATTATTTTGGTTGAACCCTGTTTCTCCATTATATTGTATTTATTAGTACAACAGTATAGTGACCCTCTCTTATGCTACTCAGAAACTGAAAGAACATTAAGAACATAGTATAAAGAACTTTAGAACATAAAACTGTCAAAGGATCTTCCTGAGCTGAGGTCTTTTTAGTGACCTAAGAGGTGCCTTGATGCTGCATTGGCTCTGAGGGAAATTCCTCAAACTTTGTTACATGTTGAGGGCACTCCCTTACTCCTGTAAGTTGCCCCATGTTTTTAACGTGACTTTAAGATCCCAATCCAAACTTGTATTTTTTTATGCCTATCCCCTATAAAATTATGTGCTCCCGCCCACTGACATCACAGCACCAATCACGGTAATACATTTGTTAGTGTGGAGAGGTCATAAGGTTCATTGTTACATTTCTATTTTAACATTTTTTTATGACATATTTGTTTCCAATATTATGAATGTTCCATAAATTGTTTTATCACCTTCTATTTGTGGATTCTGCATCTCCTTTAATGTTTTTTTACCTTGTAGGAGGAGGGTTGGGTGTGCATATTAACTAAAAGTATCGTCATTCGCTCCTGAAAGCGTCCAGTTTTTCCTTAGAGCCCTGGCGCTTGGTTTCCAGCTGTTGGCCCATGGATTTTGAAGGTCACTGTGTGCACCACATTTGGGCCTTGATTCTTTCAATCAGGTCTGCTGCGGGTTTGTACACGGGTACCGTGAGCCCTCTTCTCACCATATCCCGTGTTTCTTTCTCCACCGGGTTGTAGAGACACGACTCTTCCCCATAAAAAACCTTCAGCTTCACCGGGAAAGGAGTTTGAAAATGCAGTTCAGTTTCTTCTCTCTTAATACCTTTTTAACTTCATTGTATGCCCAATGTTTTTAAAGGACCTCCAGGGCATAGTCATGCTCCACAAAAATATTTCTTTCTTGGTGCATAAGTCCTTTTTTTCTGCCAGGCCAGTCTCAAAACCTTTCTTTTGTTCTGAAGCTGGAAAACTTCACCACCACCGATCGCAGAGGGGGGGCTTTCTCAGACGGCCTTGGGGCTAATGAACAGTGTGCCCTTTCTGTTTTCAAGTTGATGGTTTGCGGAATTTCCAGCTTTTCCCTTAATATAGTTTCCACGCATACAGCGATTGTGGCGGAATTGTCTTCGACTCCCTCTTTCAGACCATGAATTCTGATGTTGTCCATTCTTAGTCTTCCTTCCTGGTCGGCTAGCTTAGGCTCCAGTCTTGTCTGTAGTTTAAGTAACTCCAGCATAGTTTCTTCCAGCCCTTTTAATCTTTCCTCCGCTTCCAAGATTCGGTCCTCAGCCTGATCCACTCAGTTAATTGTCTTTTTTTATTTTGTCTTTAATTTCATGAAGTTCGGCGCCACTTTCTCGGCGAAAATCTCTTAACTCTTGGAGTATCGTTATTAAGCTAGCCATCTTACTAGCTTCATTTTGCTCCTCCATTTCTGAGTGGCTATTGTCTTCGAGGTCGGATTCTCCGGCTGATGCGTGTCTTGGTCTGGTAAATGTCAATCTCTTCTGTTTTCCTTTGGGCATAATAACATTGTCTTTTGATTTTCACTCTTCCACAAATCTGTTAAATCTAAATTTTACGTCATTTTCACGGATGGGATTGGGAGCTTCAGTGTTAAGTGGCTACCACCATGGCGTCCAGACCTTGGATGACTCTTCTGATAATTCTTTTGACTCCTCTGTCAGAAATCTTGCAAGGATCTCCTGGTCGTGGCTGGTTTATGGTAAAATGATGTTCTTTCCATTTCCGACTGGTGGCTCCAACAGTGCTCAATGGAACATTAAGCAGTTTAGAAATGTGCCTGTAACCAATGCCATCATTATGTTTTGCAACAATAAGGTTGTGAAGGTCTAGACAGAACTTGTTGCTTCTACCCATCATGAGTTCTTTGTGGTCTGACTTTCTTATATTCACAGACCTTTTTAAAGGTTGTCAGTCATGACTTTACCAGCAGAAATTAATTTGCACTAATGGGGGATTTGATGGCTTCCTAAACTCTCATGGATTTCAGCTGGTTTCTTTGCTTTCTATGCCTTTTTTACCTCTTTAATTTAAATCTAAATTCTAATCCAAAGTTTAATACTTATCCCCCATGTCATTCAACTTTATTATATATAACTTGTGTGAACACAGTTGCCTTGATTTCTTTGTAGGTATGGATTGCTTGGCTTATAACTGATATCTGGTGAAATTCTCAGGTCAGTGGCTCCGTTATAAATACTAAATGAGAAAAATGTTGATGTGTTTGTAAGGGATGGTCGATAGGTAAATCAAAACATAACTTACAAGGTTCTTTAAAACCAGGTAAAATAGGATAAGATAAGCCTTTATTAGTCACACAATAGAGAAATTCCAGGATTACAGCAGCAAAGGGACAGCAGCACTCAGAGCAATAGATAATAAGACAATAAGAACTGGTTAGCCAAAGCAGTAGATGAATATACATATGTACACAGATATATACACAGTGCTGGAGCATTGCGGCTAGATGGAATAAACAGCATTAAGGTTTGTTAAGTTACCCTGCAGAATATGAATATGCACCCAGACAGTAAATTTCATGTTTGAATGACAGTGTTGTTGCCACCCTCAGTAATGATTGTTATTGTCTTAGTTGTGTATTGGAGGGGACGATTTCTATCGTGCAACATTGTTACATTTGGTACATTCAATACGATCTCTTTGAGCAGCCCTAGTTAAATTAAAAAGTCTGACAGCCGTAGGTAGGAATGGTCAGTGTAACTTCTCCGTCGTGCACCTAGGATTTCACAGCCTACCGCTAAATGACCTCCTCATTGCATTCAGCGTGTGCTGCATGGGATGGGACTCGGACTCTTGAAGAGATGACAGCTTAGCCACCATCCTTCTCTCTCCTATCTCCTCCACTGGGTTGATGTGTTGCCCCAGAACAGAGGTAGCTTTTTTGATCAGCCTGTTCAGTCTCGTCCTGTTGGCTGCCGTGATGCTGCTACACCAGCAGACCACTCCAAATTTGATGTCTGATGTTACCACCAAATCATAGAAAATCTTCAGGAGTGCCCACTGCATGCCAAAAGACCTGATTCTCCTCAGGAAGAACAGCCTGCACTGCCCTTTCTTGTAGAGCAAGTTGGTGTTGTGTGACCAGTCCAGTTTATTGTTCAGATGAAAACCCAGGAACATGAAAGATGTCACTGTCATGCGATGGCCCTCACGAGCAATCAATAAGATGCCACAGTTCCGCCAGTGAGTTTGCACAGTTTATTAAGGGAAAGGAAAATGACAAAATAACGAGCAACGGGGGGCTAAAACACACTATGACAATAACTCAGACAATGACAAGGAAGAACGGAATCATAACGAAACACACTTACTATAGTAGATGAAAGGTTGTAAACGTCTGACCAGAGGAACGCACGATGATGTCAGACGAGGGGTAGTTTGACGAGACTGCCGCACGTTTCGCCCTTAGCTGCCCTCTTAAATAGGGCACAAGGTGGGACAGCTGATGAGGCGAAATGCAGCTCAGCTGTCAGAGCCTAAGCTCTGACTGCCGGAAGCCCCTCCGAGCGCTGTCACAATAAAAGCTTGGAGAGCCATAGGGAACACACACATGCCAGATGGGAGGAAAATGCTGCATGGCCCAAGCGCGGACGAGATTGGCGCTCGATCCACGACAGTCACCATCTCAATGTCTGTTCCCTGGATGTTTACTGGTGCTGTGGGGGGTTGTCCTCGCCTGCATCAGTCCACCACCAGTTCCTTTGTTTTCCTCGCATTGATCTGGAGGCAGTTCCGTAGGAATCAGTCCACAAAGTCCTGTATAAGTCCTCTGTACTCTGCATCATCCCCATCAGAGATGAGGCCAATGACCGCAGAGTCGAACATGATCCTCACAGTGCTGCCAGGCTTCAGGAGGCATCCTAATTAGATGCCCATACCACCTCTACTGACTCCTTTCAATGTGGAGGAGCAGCGGTTCTACTCTGAGCCTCTCCCGGATGACTGAGCTCCTCACCCTATCTCTGAGGGTGAGTCCAGCAATCCTACGCAGAAAGCTCATTTCAGCCGCTTGTATACGTGATCTTGTTCTTTCGGTCATTACCCAAAGCTCGTGACCATAGGTGAGAGTAGGAACGTAGATTGACTGGTAAATTGACAGCTTTGCCTTAGAACTAAGCTCCCTCTTCACCACAACAGACCGGTACAACATCCGCATCACTGCAGATGCTGCTCTGATCCATTTGTCAATCTCTCGCTCCATTTTCCCCTCACTCATGAATAAGACCCCAAGATACTTAAACTCCGCCACTTGAGGCAGGAGCCTGTCTACCATCCAGAGAGGACAATCCACCTTTTTTCCGGCTGAGGACCATGAACTCGGACTTGGAGGCACTGATTCTAATCCCAGCTGCTTCACACTCAGCGGCAAACCGTCCCAGCAAGAGCTGTAGGTCATTGCTAGATGAAGCAAACAGGACAACATCATCTGCAAACAACAGAGATGAGATCCTGTGGTCACCAAGCATGACACCCTCCATTCCCTGGCTGCGCCTAGAAATCCTGTCCATAAAAATTATGAACAGGATCGGTGACAAAGGGCAGCCCTGATGGAATCCAACTCTCACTGGGAATGAGTCCAACCGAGTGTTGACAATAAGAACCAAACTCTCACAACGGTCGTACAGAGACCGAATAGCTCGTAACAACAAGCTCAATACCCCATACTCCCGAAGCACCCCCCACAAAAAACCATGAGGGCCGCAGTCAAATGCCTTCTCAAAGTCCACAAAACACATGTAAACTGGTTGGGCAAACTCCCACGAACCCTCAAGAATTCTCGAGAGGGTAAAGAGCTGGTCCGATGTGCCACGGCCAGGATGAAAACCACATTGCTCCTCCTGAATCCGAGGTTCGACCAACGGCCGGACTCTCCTCTCCAGTACCTTGGCATAGACCTTCCCAGGGAGGCTGAGGAGTGTGATCTCTCTAAAGTTGGAGCACACACTCCGGTCCCCTTTTTTGAAGACAGGAACCACCACCCTGGTTTGCCATGCCAAAGGCACTGCCCCCGGCCTCCATGCAATGTTGCAGAGGTGTGTCAACCATGACAGCCCTGCAAGATCCAGGGCCTTGAGGTACTCAGGGCGAATCTCGTCCACCCCTGGGGCCCGGCCACCAAGGAGATTTTTAACCACCTTGGCGACCTCAGCCCCTGTGATAGGTGAGTCATACCCTTCGTCCACAAGCCCTGTTTCCTCTGGGAAGGCATATCATTGGGATTGAGGAGAACCTGGAAGTATTCCTTCCACCGCCCAACGATATCCCCAGTCGAAGTCAACAGCGCCCCATCCGCACCATACACAGTGTGGACAGGGAGCTGCTTTCCCTTCCTGAGCCGCCGGACAGTTTGCCAGAATCTCTTTGAGGCTGACCAAAAGTCTTGTTCCATGGCCTCACCGAACTCCTCCCATACCCGGGTTTTTTCTTCAGCAACCACCCGAGCTGCACTCCGCTTGGGCTGCCAGTACACCTCAGCTGCTTTGGGAGTCCCACAAGCCAACCAAGCTTGATAGAGCTCCTTCTTCGGCTTAATGGCCCCCCTCACCACTGGTGTCCAACACTTGGTTCGGGGGTTGCCACTACAAGATGCACAAACCACCTTGCGGCTGCAGCTCTGGGCCGCAACTTCAACAACAGAGGTGGAGAACATGGCCCATTCAGACTCTATGTCTCCAGACTCCCTCAGAATATAGTTGAAGTTCTTCCGAAGGTGGGAGTTGAAGACCTCCCGGACAGGGGCCTCAACCAGACATTCCCAGCACACCCTCACTATACGTTTGGGTCTACCAGGTCTGAATGGCTTCCTTCCCTGCCATCGGATCCAACTCACCACCAGGTGGTGATCAGTTGACAGCTCTGCACCTCTCTTTACCCAAGTGTCCAAGACATACGATCGCAGGTCTGATGACACGATAACAAAATCAATCATCGACCTGCGACCTAGGGTGTCCTGGTGCCAGGTGCACATATGGACACCCTTTGGCTTGAACATGGTGTTTGTTATGGGCAAACTGTGGTTAGCACAGAAGTCCAATAACTGAACACCACTTGGGTTCAGATCGGGCAGGCCGTTCCTCCCAATCACCGCCCCCCTCCAGGTTTCACTGTCGTTGCCCACATGCGCACTGAAGTCCCCCAGTAGGACAATGGAGTCTCCAAGAGGAGCACCCTCCAACGCCCCAGTCACAGACTCCAAAAAGGGTGGGTACTCTGAAACATCATTTGGTGCATAGGCACAAATGATGGTCAGGTCCCATTTCCCAACCCGAAGGCGCAGGGAAGCAACCCTTTCATCCACCGGGGAAAACTTTAATATAGAGGCAGCAAGGTGGGGGGATACAAGAATACCCACCTGTGCTTGTCACCTCTCACCCGGGGAAACTCCAGAAAAGGCCAAGCTCCAGCCCCTCTCCAGGAGACTGGTTCCGGAACCGGAGCTATGTGTTAAGGTGAGGCCGACTATATCTAGCTGGTATCTCTCAACCTCGTACACAAGCTCAGGCTCCTTCCCCACCAGAGAGGTGACATTCCACGTATCAAAAGCCAGTTTAGAAAGCTTGGGATCAGTCTGCCAAGGTCTCCGCCTTTGACCGCCACCTAATCCACATAGCACCGGACCCCCATGATCCCTACTGCAGGTGGTGAGCCCACTGGAGGGCGGACCCATGTAACTCCTTCGGGCTGAGCCCGGCCGGGTCTCATGGGTGGAAACCCAGCCACCAGACACTAGCCATGGAGCCCCTCCCCCAGGCCTGGCTCCAGGGTGGGGCCCCGGTACCCCCATACCAGGCGGGGTACACTGACTCTGTGATCTAGAATTTTTCATGAGAGTGTGTTGGATCGTTCTTAGTCTTGCCCTTCATCCAGGATCAGTTTGTCTTGGGTGACCCTATCAGAGGCAAATTGCCCCAGACAACATAGCTCCTGGGATCACTGGGGCATGCAACCCCCCCCCCCCCACCACCACCACCACCACCACCACAATAAGGTGACGATCCATGAGGGGGATATTCTCATCGTATTATCTTCGTTACTATTGCTATGAGTGCAGCTAACCCTGTTCTGTTGCAATACTGTAATTTCCCCATTGTGGGACTAATTAAGGCTTATCTTATAAATTTGCAACTTTTCTTTATTCAAAATTTGTCATTTTTTTCTTTAAAAATTTCCACATTTTTTTTTCTCACAAAAGTGCTTTTTTTATTTTCTTTTTTTTTTTTTTTTGCAAACTCTTGCCTATGGCACAAATTTTACTGAAACCTGCACACCTATATTAAATCCAAGTGGGATCCAGATGGGTCAAACTGAGTAAACACATTACCTGTTCATCTGTACCACCGGTAAAGTCCAAATGGGCAAACACAGATCGGGCCAACATGGAGCCTGCAGACAATCTCATATGGGACACATAAAACTGCCCAGGTGAAACCTACAGTGGGACCCACATGAGCATACTGGCTGGGATAGCTACAAATAAATCACAATAGTTGGATAAGGAAGGTTTTCAATTAATACAGGCAGATAGGACACTGAGTAGCTTCAAGAGCAGAGGAGGATGGCTGGTAGTATTTGTCAAGAATAGATGGTGTAGCCCTGTACACATCCCGAACAAAGAATAGTACTGTAGCAAGGACATTGAGTTGCTACCAATTAACATGAGACCGGATTATTTACAGAGAGAATTTTCACACGTTGTCATGATTGCTATCTATAGACCCCCTCCGCAAGTGCTGAGGCAGCATGTGACGTGATCTACTCAGTCAGCAGCAGACTGCAGGCCCAGCACCCCACTGCTCTCCAGATAATCTCCGGTGATTTTAGTCATGCTTCTTTGTCCTCCACTCTTCTCACTTTTACCCAGTATGTCACGTGCCACACCAAAGACAAAAAAACACTCAACTTATTTTATGCAAACACCAAGGAGGCATAAACCTCATTATCCATCTCCCCCCTTGGAATATCTGATCACAACCTGGTTCACCTCTTGCTTGTGTACAAACCCCTAGTACACAGACAACCTCTGGTTACCCACACAGTGAAGATATGGTCTGAGGAGGTGAAGGATGCTCTGAAGGAATGTTTTGAATCCACTGTGTGGGAACAGCTCTGTGATCCACATGGGGAGGACATTGATGGCCTCATACACACCATCACAGATTACATCAACTTGGATGCGGAGAACACCATACTCACCCAGACCATGTGGGGTTTCTCAAATAACAACCCATGGATCAACCATGAGACAAAGTTGCTGCTGAAGCAGAAGAAAAGGATCTTCAGGTCTGGAAATAAGGAAGAGCTAAAGTCCGTAAAGAGGGAGCTGAGGAGGAAGATCAGAGAGGGGAGGAACAGGAAGAAGATGAGGACAAGCTGAAGTAGAGTGGCATCAATGGTGTCTGGAGAGGCCTCAAAACAATCTCTGAGAACCAGGATACCTCCTTCCAGGCCATAGAGGGTAGGGAGTGGGTGAATGACCCGAAACTATTCTTCAAACAGTTTGACTAACTGCCCTCTCCTCCACCTGCCCACCAACCTCTGCGACCTCCACCCATATCTAGTCCCCCTGTCTATTGCCCCCCCACATCCCTCAGCTCTCAGTTCACACCCTCAGCTGTCTTTCCGCTCACAGGCCCAACACCCCCTCCTCCCAGCACACAGCACCTCTGCCCCAGCCTGACTCTCCTAAAGCCCCTTTTCCACTAGGACCTATATAGCCCTTCTCGTTTCGACATGGCTGTACTCAACTCAGTTCGCTTTTGTTTCCATTACAGCTGTGTATGGCCTGGGGTGAGTGGGATTTTTTTACAGCAAAGCAGCGCCACAGTCCCGTGACGTAAAACACGCGACACAAACAAAACAGAAGATGGACCCAAATTTATTATTTGTTATTATTGTTATTATTTATTAGAACCCAAATAAAAAACCTACAAAAATAAGTAAATATAAAATAAAGGTAATAAATAGGTAACTAAATTATGTGCAATATATTGTTACAACTTGTTCAACTCTTTAACAGCAGCAGGAACAAAGCTGTTTTTGTAGTGTTGGGTTTTACTTTTTGGGACAGCAAACCTCCGTCTGGAGGGAAGAAGATGAAAGTGGCAGTGCAAAGGGTAGGAGCCATAATTTAAAATGGAGGTAGCAATCCTCTGTACCTGTCTGGTGTACAGGGATGTCAGGCTCAGCTGTGACTCACCAAGCAAATGACTGGACCACCTGATCCAAGGATTTCCTCTGTTTCAGTTTTATCTGACCAAACCATGACACTAAAGAAAAGGATAAAACAGATTCAATAAAAGCCCGATAAAACATTATCATTATGGTCCGGTCAATTTGGAAGAGTGCAAGTTTCCTTAAACAATGCAAAAGTTGCTGACCCTTTTTGCACACACTTTCACAGTTCTCTTCAAAGTTTAAATTACTATCAATAATCGTCCCAAGATATTTGTAGGATTGTACACATTCAGTGGTCTGTGTGGAGAGCGTGAAATGAAGAGGCTGAATTTATTTCTCAATTCAGGTTTATTAATCATCTCACATCTCCAACCATCTCTCAAACAAGAAAAGAGAACAAACTACTCCAATCCCCCACTTTTATACCTGGGACATCAAAGTACAGAATCACATTGTCATTAAACCCCCCATCGACAATACCTCTCCACCAGGCCTCTTCTTCCTCCACCTGACCCCAAGAGGTCAGGAAGTCCTTTCAGAGTCCTTGCTAAAGGTACCTCCACCTACTAATGTTATCCCCAGGAGGTCCAGACTTATTGTACCTTCTAAGATGTGAGGTTACAAAATACATATGCAGTCTTAAGCATCTCAATCACAGTGCTATACATATGCAGTCAAAGCATCCAAAATATGTGTGGCACATAACCCCCCCAAACGTCAAAGATGAAACAATACAACATAGTCCACACAACATGATAAAACCACGGCATCAGTCCATATGCTGTCTGGGCTTCAACCGCCTTCCAAATTTGCTGTCGGCGGGCTTCGCAGCTCCTGTGGCACCATCTTGCAGTGAATCTGCTATCTGAGGATGAGAACTGTTAGTTGATCCCTGTGGGGGGTCTGGGGCATGCTCCCTGGGGGGTCTGCCACGTCGAGGAGCCCTCGCCACTCGCACAGTCTCGTCGGCCATCACAAAAGCAGGCTTAAGTCTGTCTATACTAATTGTTTCCCTCCTGTCCCCCAAATCTAGCACAAAATGCTTATCACCTGTTTCCAGCACTCTATATGGGCCATTGTAGGGTGGACGCAGGGCTGGGCGCTGAGCCTCGTGCCTGACAAAAACAAACTCTGCGTTTTTTAGAGATTTGGGCACAAAAACACGCGGAAAGGTGTGGTGAACGGGGCCCGGAAGCATGTCTGCTTCCGTGTCGATCAGTGACCACTGAGCAGGGAAAAGGCCTGGCGCCGGATTATCTGGCAGGAACTCTCCTGGCAGCCGGAGAGGTTGTGCAAAAACCAACTCCGCTGGGGAGGCTTTTAAGTCCTCTTTAGGTGCAGAATGCAACCCTAATAAAAACCCATGGTAGTCTGTTTACCCAATTTGCATCTGTAAGCGATGCTCTGAGGGCTGCCTTCAATGATCTATGAAACCGCTCACATAAACCATTAGCCTGGGGGTGGTAAATGGTAGTGCGGTGAATTGTCACACCTAAGCTGTGGGCGATCGCTGACCAAAGCTCAGACACAAATTGAGGTCCCCTGTCGGACGTAATATCCGAAGGAACCCCGAAACGCGCTATCCAAGCCATTAAAAATGCGCGGGCCACCTCTGCAGCTGTGGTTGATGCCAGTGGGACCACTTCCGGCCAATGCGTGGTTCAATCCACCATTGTCAAAAGGTGTGTGTACCCCTGCGAAGACGGTAGGGGGCCTACGAGGTCGACATGCACATGATCAAACCTCTTGGCCGGGATGTGAAACGGCTCTAAGGGGGCTTTTGTGTGCTTGTGTATTTTGGCCTGCTGGCAAGCCATACAGGCTCGTGCCCACTCTTTAACGTGCTTGCGCAGGCCCGGCCAAACAAACTTTTCTGCTACCATTTTCACAGACGCGTGCACCCCTGGGTGCGCCAGGGAGTGAATCGAGTCAAAAACGCGGCGGCGCCATGCGGCCGGCACTACTGGACGCAGTTGTCCAGTAGAGACATCGCAGGTTAGGGGGGGCATATCATTTTGCAGCCTCCTGTTCTCCAGCCTTAACCCTGTTGGTCCAGACTGGAGCGCGCATATGTCCGCATCGCTACCCTGATCCGCTGCCATGGCTGCATAGTCTATTCCCACGTGAACTGGGGCCGCGTGCTCCTCCGCGCTGTTATTTTGCTCAGCGGCTGCGGTAGTATAATCTACCTCTGCGCGGACTGGTGCGGTTATTGCGCGAGAGAGGCAGTCTGCCACTACATTGAGTTTACCCGCTACATGTTGAATATCAGTAGTAAATTCCGAAATTGCGGCCAGCTGCCTCTGCTGCCGGCCCGACCATGGTTCTGAAATTTTGACCATCGCAAAAGTGAGTGGTTTGTGGTCGACAAACGCGGTGAAACGCCAACCTTCTAGCCAGAATTGGAAGTGGCGAATGGCTAAGTGGAGCGCTAACAGCTCCCTGTAAAACGCGCTGTATTTTCGCTCGGCCTCGCGCAAGGACCTGCTGAAAAAGGCCAGCGGCTGCCAAACTCCGGCCACGTGCTGCTCCACTACCGCCCCTATGGCCACATCTGACGCATCAGTGGTGAGCGCTATGTGGGCCGTTGGGACTGGATGAGCCAACAACGTAGCGTCTGCAAGGGCTTTTTTTACCTCCGCGAATGCGCACTCCCGCTCCGGGGACTATTCGATTGCATTGGAGGGTTTTTGCTTTTTAAGCGCGGCATATAATGGTTGCATGAGCTGTGCTGCGCGGGGGAGGAAACGGTTATAAAAATTCACCATTCCCCAAAACTCCTGTAGTGCTTTGACCGTTTGTGGCTGAGGAAAATCTGCCACTGCGCGCATTTTGTCCGGTAGTGGGACTGCCCCCTCTGGGGAGACGCGGTGCCCCAAAAAGTCGATCTGCGCCACCCCGAACTGGCACTTAGCTGGGTTGATTAAACCCCCCCATCAACAATACCTCTCCACCAGGCCTCTTCTTCCTCCACCTGACCCCAGGAGGTCAGGAAGTCCTTTCAGAGTCCTTGCTAAAGGTACCTCCACCTCTTACTGTTATCCCCAGGAGGTCCAGACTTATTGTTCCTTCTAAGACGTGAGGTTACAAAATACATATGCAGGCTTAAGCATCTCAATCACTGTGCTATACATATGCAGTCAAAGCATCCAAAATATGTGTGCCACAGTCTGGCCTTTTAGTACAGTGACTTCGTGCCTGGGAGTTTTCCACCTAAAGTCAATAATCATATCTTTAGTTTTTGTCGTATTCAGCTGCAGGTAGGAATCCTCACAACAGTGAACAAAATCATCAACTACTGGGCCGTGGCCACTCTCACCATGCTGGAGGAGACTGACAACAACTGAGTCATCAGCATACTTTATAATGTGTCTGCTGTCATGTCTACTCCGACACATGTTTGTGTACAGGATGAAGAGGAGTGGTGACAGCACACACCCCTGCGGAGAGCCAGTAGAAGAACACTTTTGGTCAGACAATGTGCCATTGACCCTTACTCTCTGTGTCCTGTTGGTTAAAAAATCCAGAATCCAACCCACCAGATTATTACTCAAATCAAATTGTTGCAGGAGCCTTTCAACTAAAAAATGAGGTTGGATTGTATTAAAGGCAGAAGAAAAGTCCACAAGTCCACAAGTCCCAGCGGCCAGTTTTACCCTGGGGCTTATGTAAACGGCTTTCCTCTAAGTCCAAACCTGATTCCGCTGAACTGTATTCACCTGTTGTGCAGCTAACCTTCATGAAATCCTATGTTGGACATTTGCTGTATGTTTGACTCCATATTTATTAAAACACTCTCTTCACCTGCAGGTGGGATTGTCATTTCCATTTATGCGTGCGTAAAGCGCACGCTCATGACAAAAACAAAATTGATCTATCATTAAAAGCAATTAAAATAAAACACGAGGTCACATGGAGAAATACATGGGTTTACTGGAAAGATAGATGTAGATTCTGTATTAATATACTGTATATTCTCTGCATCAACAATGTACTATAGATGTGTTAATTTATTATTGCACTGGGAATTTTGACAATAAACCTTTGTACTTTTTGCAGAGCTGTCTCCATTTTTGTTTTATGTGTCAATGTTACCACCAAGTTACACAAATTAAATACTAAAAGATTGGAAAAGCTGTCTAAGAACAATCCAGCAGTTTCAGAAATCACTTTTGGTTTGGTGTAAGTCTGTCAACAGAATTATGAACCATAAAGCAGTTTGTGTTAAAATGTTAAATCCCATTAAACCCTAACCCAGGGGTATCCAGTCATGTGGCATGGAAGGCCAAGACTTTGAAGGTTTTCTTTTCTACCCAGTCTCTTCAGCAGGTGTTTTCACTGATCAGGAGTCAGTGGGAAGAAATCCAGTGGAATCGGTTGGAGGTAAAGCCTGCAGGTCTTGGCCCTCCATCTAACATGATTGGACAGCCCTACCTGAATCCATCCATCCATCCATCCATCCATCCATCCATCTTCTACCACTTTTCCGGAGGTCCGGGTCGCGGAGGCAGCAGTTCAAGCAGAGAAGACCAGACTTCCCTCTCCCCAGCCACCTGCTCCAGCTGTTAAGAGAGGATACCAAGGCGTTCCCAGACCAGCTGGGAGACATAGTCTCTCCACCGAGTCCTGGGTCTGCCCTGGGGTCTCCTCCCAATGGGACGTGCCCGAAACACCTCAAGTGGGAGGCGTCCAGGAGGAATCCTAATCAGAGGCCCATACCACCTCAGCTGACTCCTTTCAATGTGAAGGAGCAGCGGTTCTACTCTGAGCCTCTCCCGGATGACTGAGCTCCTCACCCTATCTCTGAGGGTGAGTCCAGCAATCCTACGCAGAAAGCTCATTTCAGCCGCTTGTATCCGCGATCTTGTTCTTTCGGTCATTACCCAAAGCTCGTGACCATAGGTGAGAGTAGGAACGTAGATTGACTAGTAAATTGACAGCTTTGCCTTAGAACTAAGCTCCCTCTTCACCACAACAGACCGGTACAATGTCCACATCACTGCAGATGCTGCTCCAATCCATCTGTCAATCTCTCGCTCCATTTTCCCCTCACTCATGAATAAGAGCCCAAGATACTTAAACCCCTCCACTTGCGGCAGGAGCCTGTCCCCAACCCAGAAAGGACAATCCACCTTTTTTCGGCTGAGGACCATGGACTCAGACATGGAGGTGCTGATTCTAATCCCAGCTGCTTCACACTCAGCGGCAAACCGTCCCAGCAAGAGCTGTAGGTCATTGCTGGATGAAGCCAACAGGACAACATCATCTGCAAACAACAGAGATGAGATCCTTTGGTCACCAAGCATGATGCCCTCCATTCCCTGGCTGCGCCTAGAAATCCTGTCCATAAAAATTATGAACAGGATCGGTGACAAAGGGCAGCCCTGGCGGAGTCCAACTCTCACTAGAAATGAGTCCAACCGAGTGTTGGCAATACAAACCAAACTCTCACAACGGTCGTACAGAGACCGAATAGCTCGTAACAACAAGCCCGATACCCCATACTCCTGAAGCACCCCCTACAAAAAACCATGAGGGACGTGGTCAAATGCCTTCTCCAAGTCCACAAAACACATGTAAACTGGTTGGGCAAACTCCCACTACACCTCGAGAATTCTCGAGAGGGTAAAGAGCTGGTCTGATGTGCCATGACCAGGACGAAAACCACATTGCTCCTCCTAAATCCGAGGATCGACCAACGGTCGGACTCTCCAGTACCCTGGCATAGACCTTCCCTGGGAGGCTGAGGAGTGTGATCCCTCTAAAGTTGGAGCACACACTCCGGTCCCCTTTTTTGAAGACAGGAACCACCACCCTGGTTTGTCATGCCAAAGGCACTGTCCCGACCTCCACGCAATGTTACAGAGGCGTGTCAACCATAACAGCCCTACAAGATCCAGGGCCTTGAGGTACTCAGGGCAAATCTCATCCACCCCTGGGGCCCAGCCACCAAGGAGACTTTTAACCAACTTGGCAACCTCAGCCCCTGTGATAGGTGAGTCATCCCCCTCGTCCCCAAACCTTGCTTCCTCTGTGGAAGGTGTATCAGTGGGATTGAGAAGATCCTCGAAGTATTCTTTCCACCGCCCGAAGATATCCCTAGTCGAAGTCAACAGCGCCCATCCACACCATACACAGTGTGGACAGGGAGCTGCTTTCCCCTCCTGAGCCGCTGGACAGTTTGCCAGAATCTCTTCGAGGCCGACCGAAAGTCTTGTTCCATGGCCTCACAGAACTCCTCCCATATCTGGGTTTTTGCTTCAGCAACCACCCGAGCTGCACTTCGTTTGGCCTGCCAGTACACCTCAGCTGCTTCGGGAGTCCCACAAACCAACTAAGCTTGGATTGGACTTGGATTGAAGGACTCCTTCTTCAGCTCAATGGCCCCCCTCACCACTGGTGTCCACCACTTGGTTCGGGGGTTGCCACCACGAGATGCTCTGACCACCTTGCAGCCGCAGCTCTGGGCCGCAACTTCAACAACAGAGGTGGAGAACATGGCCCATTCAGACTCCATGTCTCCAGACTCCCTCGGAATATGGTTGAAGTTCTTCGGGAGGTGGGAGTTTAAGACCTCCCGGGCAGGGAACTCAGCCAGACGTTCATAGCACACCCTCACTATATGTTTGGGTCTACCAGGTCTGAATGGCTTCCTCCCCTGCCATCGGATCCAACTCACCACCAGGTGGTGATCAGTTGACAGCTCTGCACCTCTCTTTATCCGAGTGTCCAATACATACGGTCGCAGGTCTGATGACACGATAACAAAACCGATCATCGACCTGCGACCTAGGGTGTCCTGGTGCCAGGTGCACATATGGACACCCTTATGCTTGAACATGGTGTTAGTTATGGACAAACTGTGGTTAGCACAGAAGTCCAATAACTGAACACCACTCGGGTTCAGATCGGGCAGGCTGTTCCTCCCAATCACTCCCCTCCAGGTTTGACTGTCGTTGCCCACGTGCACATTGGAGTCCTCCAGAAGGACAATGGAGTCTCCAAGAGGAGCACCCTCCAACACCCCAGTCACAGACTCCAAAAAGGGTGGGTACTCTGAAACATCATTTGGTGCATAGGCACAAATGATGTTCAGGACCCGTTTCCCAACTCGAAGGCACAGGGAAGCAACCCTTTCATCCACCGTGGAAAACTCCAATATAGAGGCAGCAAGGTGGGGGGATACAAGAATACACACCTCTGCTTGTCGCCTCTCGCCCGGGGAAACTCCAGAAAAGGCCAAGCTCCAGCCCCTCTCCAGGAGACTGGTTCCGGAACCGGAGCTGTGTGTTGAGGTGAGGTCGATTATATCTAGCCGGTATCTCTCAACCTCGTACACCAACTCAGGCTCCTTCCCTACCAGAGAGGTGACATTCCACGTACCAAAAGCCAGTTTAGAAAGCTTGGGATCAGTCCGCCAAGGTCTCTGCCTTTGACCGCCACCTAATCCACATAGCACCGGACCCCCATGATCCCTACTGCAGGTGGTGAGCCCACTGGAGGGCGGACCCATGTAACTCCTTCGGGCTGAGCCCGGCCGGGTCCCATGGGTGGAAACCCAGCCACCAGACGCTAGCCATCGAGCACTTCCCCCAGGCCTGGCTCCAGGGTGGGGCCCCGGTAACCCCATACCGGGCGGGGTACACTGAATCCTTGATCTAGAATTTATCATGAGAGTCTTTTCGATCGTTCTTAGTCTGGCCCTTCACCCAGGACCAGTTTGTCTTGGGTGACCCTATCAGAGGCAAATTGCCCCAAACAACATAGCTCCTGGGATCACTGGGGCATGCAACTCCCCCCCACCACCACCACGATAAGGTGACGATCCATGAGGATTAGAGGATTACCTGAACCCATTATTAGAAAATTCAGATGCTAATATGGCACAGAATTCCTCCATATACTGCTACTATCACTAAAGTGTGAAGTGTCTTCTGCACTGGCACATCCCATAATACAGTCTTCAGTAAATAAAATAATTGTTTTTTGCTACTTTTTCTCAAAAATGAGCCATAATTTTCAGCATCACGGATAAACAGTTTGCACTGTTAACTATTTTTCCACTGATGTTTTAAAAGACAAAATAGAAAACCATGATGCAAACACATAAGTCACTAAATTGTTTATTACAATCAGCAGCAAAATCCAGATTATTTAGTATGTGCAAAATTCAAATTAAACTTTAAAAAACTTTAAAAAAAAAAAAAAAAAAAAACTTAGAATGGGTCACGCACGCCGGCCACGCTGCCTCTCTTGGAAGCAACTGGATGTGCTGTTCACACTGGTCCCGGTTAACCAGATATTAAGCCTGCATCTCTGTAAATAGTGACACAAGGTCCGGTTTGAGGTGAATCGTTTTCCTCTTGCTAAGACGAAAGACAGACATGAGTGGTGGTTAATGAAAGCAAGTTTAAAACATATTTGGGAAATACACTTGTTGCTAAAAACCAGTGTTGGAATGTGACAAAAAAGTGCTTTGTTGTTGTATTTATCCACAATTTTTATGTACCTAGGCTTCAGTAAAGTAGATTTTACAAGGGCTATTTTTCATTTGAAATGATTTTTTTTACTGCGGCCTAAGCTATAAGATTGAGTTAATAACTTCAGTTGAATGGAATCTAGTACTTTAACTCAGGGTGTGCATTCCCAAGTATGGAATCGCTCAGTCAAAATATGTAATTTTTATCAATAAGTGTTTAGCCACCCCTTTATCACCGCTGTGTCTCTTCTTGCCCTGGCTTCAAGTGTGGGCAGTGTTTTGTACTTGTATTGCTAAAATATAAAAGTATGCACTGTGGAAAATGGAAGCTGATGAGGCAGCGAGCTGCACAACACACAAACTTTATTCCACTTCCAACATAAACACAGAAATTCTAAAGCCCCGAGTGTCTGAGCGAACTCCTTTATACATTTTAATTCCTGCCTCCGGCACACAGGGTCAACACATTAACATTCAGACTGCAAGACATGTACACACATTATAACATTGACCCACATGTCACAGAGCAGGTCTTGCTACAAAACATTTGCACCCCTGCGTCCTCAGGTGTCAGCCTGGTGCAGCGGGGGTGAAAGGCACATCTTTGTTTGGTTGGCTCCTCTCAGCTTTCCCCATTAGCAGCTCTAACTACCCCCCCCCGCCCCGTTTTCCTGGGTGGAGTGCCATGTGTATTGTGTCCACCACAAAGCCCCCCCCCCATCTCCCCCAGAACACCCAGAAGGGGCTCTAATCCTCTGGCACACTGGGCTTGAGCCGGCGCCCTAAATGGCTGTAACATGGACCAGCCGAAGTGTCTTGCTATTGAGGAGGGCAGGAGACAAACTCGGTCTCCGGCTCACAGTCCTGTGGAGGGGGGGAAAGAGTTGGGAGGGGAAAAATCTAGTCTGCTGCCAGCAGTTCTCTGAAGGAGGAACACCAATTTGTGGCTCCACTGCAGGTGGGCATCTGCACCGGGGAACATGAGCCAACACCACCTGTTCGTCTGCCATGGTTTCCAGCACTCTGAATGGTCCATCAAACAGTGGGAGCAGTGGGTTTCTGTGTGCATCGTGCCTAACAAAAACAAACTTGGCACTCTGTAAGCTCTTTGGGATGAAGGTGTGGGAAAAACAATGGTCCGCTGGTCATGGCACATTAGCAGCCCCTGTACTGTAAAATAATTGTGTATGCGGGTCGGCCCTGGGTGCAGGGTTTTCCGGTAAAAATTCCCCGGGTATCCGTAGTGACTGAAAAAAAACGAGTTCTGCCGGGGAGGCTGCAAGATCCTCCTTAGGCGCAGAGCGCAACCCCAATAGGACCAAGGGCAGGTGGTCGACCCAATTTGCATCCGTGAGGGATGCTCTTAGTGCTGCTTTAAGCTACCTATGAACGCGTTCACGTAATCAGTTACCCTTGGGGTTCTACGCGGTGGTGCGGTGGATTTTGACCCCCAGACTCCTGGCCATTGCAGACAAGAGTTCTGAAACGAATTGCGGACCCCTGTTGGAAGTGATGTTCGATGGGGATCCGAATTGTGCAACCCAAGCCAACAAAAAAGCGTGAGTCACCTCCACAGATGTGGTGGAAACCAGCGGGTCCACTTCAGGCCAACGCGTGGTGTGGTCCACAATTGTAAAAAGATATGTGAACCTTTGTGATGACATGAGGGGGCACACCAAATCCACGTGGATGTGGTCGAACCTCCTGGCCGGAATTTGAAACGACTTGAGGGGGGCTTTGGTGTGCTTGTGCAATTTGGCCCACTGGCACGTGATGCACACTGCAGCTCACTCTTTCATGTCCATGCGTAAATGAGGCCAGACAAATTTTTCCCCAACCAGTTTAATTGAGGCTCACACGGCGGGATATGAAAGGGAGTGGACTGACTCAAAAAATGCATGGGCACAAAGTGATCTGAACTTCCGGGCGTGGGCGACCTGTGGAGATGTTGCAGAGCAAGGGGGCACCATTCTTGCACCACCTAGCTTTCCAGTTTAAATGCAGTAGGTGTAGACTGGAGCAAGCAATTGGCCGCGTCCACGTTTTTCTCTGCGGGCATGGCGGAGAAATCTTTTACCATGTAGAATAATGCGCATGACAGGTAGTCGGCCACGACATTAAGCTTACCAGCTATGTGTTGAATTTTGGTCGTGAACTCCGAGATCGCGGCCAAATGTTGTTTCTGCCAGGTCGACCACGGTTCCGACACTTTGGGCATTGCGTACGTTAGCGGATGATGATCAACGAATGCAGTGAACTCACGTCCTTCCTGCCAAAACTGGAAATGGCGCATCACAAGGTGGAGGGCCCAACAACTCTCTGTCAAACATACTGTATCTGCATTCGTTGTCGCACAAAGTACAGCTTAAAAATGTGAGCGGCCGCCACGCACAGGAAACGTACTGCTACACCACTGCCCCATGGCAATGTCAGACGCGTCAGTGGTGAGTGCTAGCCGCACTGACGGGGCAGGGTGGGCTGGCAAAGCCGCATTAGCGAACGCTGTTTTGGCATTTGCAAAAGCCTGAACTCGCTCAGGGGTCCAGCCGATGTTTTCCGCAGGCTTCTTTTTCTTGAGCATGGTGTACAATGGCTGCAGCAGCTTGGCTGCTCAAGGGAGGAAACAGTTGTTAAAGTTGACAGTGCCCAAAAATTCCTACGGGGTGCTCATGATCTGCGGACACGGAAAATCTGACACAGAATACATCTCAACAGTCAACGGAATCGCGCCCTCTGGCGAAATGTGGTGACCCAAAAAATCAATCACTGGCACACCAAAGCGGCATTTTTTTTTTTGATTTTGTATACTTTATTGATCACCAGAGGGGAAATTGAGGGCATCCACCTGGATGGATGAAGCAGCCATGGTACGGCGCTATCCCTCAACCATTCACACACACATTCACACCTAGGGCCACTTAAGAGTCTCCAATTAACCTAACCTGCATGTTTTTGGCCTGTGGGAGGAAACCGGAGAAAACCCGGAGTAAACCCATACAGATACGGGGAGAACATGCAAACTCCACACAGATCACTGTTGGTCAGGGGCTGGCATCGAACCAGGGATCCCATGGCCAAGGGTGAGTTGCTGTGCTGGTGCAGTTCTAACCACTGCACCACCGCATTTGCCGGATGCACGATAACCCTGTGCGCTTCCAACCTCTGGAAAACTAGTTTGAGATGGGTGAGGTGCTCCTCCTCAGATGCGCTAGCTACCACAATGTCGTCTAAGTAGACAAAAACGAAAGGCTGGTCACAGAGCTCCTCGTCCATGATTATTTGGACGGTTTGTGCAGCACCTTTTTACCTGAACCACATGCGTAAAAACTCGAAAAGGCCAAAAGGAGTTATTACCGCTGATTTGGGAACGTCCTCTGCACACACCAGGACCTGGTGGTACCCGCGGACCAGATCCACTTTCAAAAAAACACAAGTCCCAGCCAGATGCACAGAAAAATACTGGATATGCTGGATGGGATACCAGTTGTGTTCTGTGGCATTGTTCAAGAGCCTGAAATCGCCGCCTGGTCACCACGACCCATCGGCCTTAGGCAATTATGTGTAGTGGGGATGCCCATGAGCTGTTGGAGAGCTTAACGATGCCCAGCTGCTCTAAGTTGGTAAACTCCTTGCTCACGCTGTCTAGTTAGATAGATAGATAGATAGATAGATAGATAGATAGATAGATAGATAGATAGATAGTTTATTTTTAACACAAAATTATAACAAAAACAAGCAAATGGCAAATGCAATAAAGTAACAGTATACACTGTTCGAAAGGGAGAAGGAAGAAGTGAACACTTATTAATTCCATCTCCTCTTTTCCATAGATACACCCATGTGAATTTTATACAAATTACCACCTTTAAGACCCCAAGTAAACAATTTACTGTATTTTTTACAAATCAACATTAACACCCATCCATTCTAACATACAATGAAGTCCATACATCAAAACCAGCCTCAAACAACACAGATATACACAGTGCTGTCCCACCCACCATTCAATAGTGTCCCATAATGTCCCAGAGTGAACATAATGAATCGTACATATAAATACTACCCTTCTAACATATATCCTTTCAGCAAATGGTGCTTATACCTCTTTTTGAATTGATTTCTGTTTGTACATAGTTTCAGTTCCGGCTCCAGACTGTTCCACAAATCCACCCCACAGACAGATATGCACATACTTTTCTTGGTTGTACGTATCTTGGGTTTTGTGAAGTTTAATTCCATCCATCCATCCATCCATCTTCTACCGCTTTTCCGGAGGTCCGGGTCGCGGAGGCAGCAGTTCAAGCAGAGAAGCCCAGACTTCCCTCTCCCCAGCCACCTGCTCCAGCTCTTCAGAGGGGATACCAAGGCGTTCCCAGACTAGCTGGGAGACATAGTCTCTCCACCGAGTCCTGGGTCTGCCCCGGGGTCTCCTCCCAGTGGGACGTGCCTGAAACACCTCAAGTGGGAGACGTCCAGGAGGCATCCTAATCAGATGCCCATACCACCTCAACTGACTCCTTTCAATGTGGAGGAGCAGCGGTTCTACTCTGAGCCTCTCCCGGATGACTGAGCTCCTCACCCTATCTCTGAGGGTGAGTCCAGCAATCCTACGGAGAAAGCTCATTTCAGCCGCTTGTATCCGCGATCTCGTTCTTTCGGTCATTACCCAAAGCTCGTGACCATAGGTGAGAGTAGGAACGTAGATTGACTGGTAAATCGACAGCTTTGCCTTAGAACTAAGCTCCCTCTCAAATTCTCCTCTCAAATTATGATCATTGTCTCTTTTTTTTAAATATTATTTGTATATTAGTTGGGAGATGATTATTAATTGCCCTGTACATTACTTGTGCTGTCTTAAATTTAACTAAATCGATGAACTTTATGACATGTGACTTTAAGAACAACGAATTGGTATGGTCTCTATATCCTGCATTGTTTATTATCCTTATAGCTCTTTTTTGTAATGTGCATATTGACTGTAGGTTGGTCTTGTAGGTGTTTCCCCAGACTTCTACACAGTAGTTAAGATAAGGTAAAAACAGTGAATTGTACAATAAGACAAATGATTCATACTCCAAGATGTGTCTTGTCTTCCCCAGTATGCCTATACATTTTGCTAATTTGGCCCGGATGTGACTGATGTGAGGTTTCCAGCAGATTTTATTGTCTAGCGTCACCCCCAGAAACTTATTTTCCTGTACTGCTTCTATTCTGGTATCATCTATCATTACCATTATTTCATGATTTATTTTATAATTTCCAAACACCATAATCTTTGGGGGTTTTTTTTAGATTTAGAGATAATTTATTTTTGTTGAACCACTGCATTAATTTTTCCATTTCAGTTGTGACCACCTCTAAAATCTGCTGCAAATTCTCACCAGTGCAAAGGATATTTGTGTCATCCGCAAACAAAATAAATTTCAGAATTTTTGATACTTGGCATATGTCATTTATATACAAAATAAAGAGTTTGGGTCCCAAAACTGACCCCTGGGGCACACCACAAGTGATGTCCATGAAGGGTGATTTGTGCTCTCCAATTTGTACAAATTGTTGTCTGTTACTTAAATAACTTTCCACTCAACTCAGTCCTACCCCTCTTATCCCATACCTTTCCAGTTTCCTTAGTAATATTCTGTGGTCAATGGTGTCAAAAGCTTTCTTTAAATCTATAAATACTCCTACAGCAACCTTTTGTGAGAGTGGCCACGGCCCAGTAGTTGATGACTTTGTTCACTGGTGTGAGGATTCCTACCTGCAGCTGAATACAACAAAAACGAAAGATATGATTATTGACTTTAGGAGGAAAACTCCCAGACACAAAGTCACCATACTAAAAGGCCAGACCACCGAATGTGTACAATCCTACAAATATCTTGGGACAATTATTGATAGTGGATTGAACTTTGAGGTGAACTGTGAAAGGGTGTGCAAAAAGGGTCAGCAAAATTTGCATTGTTTGAGGAAACTTGCACGCTTCCAAATTGACCGAACCATAATGACTATGTTCTATCGGGCTTTTATTGAATCTGTTTTATCCTTTTCTTTAATGTCATGGTTTGGTCAGATAAAACTGAAACAGAGGAAATCCTTGGATCAGGTAGTCAGATGGTCCAGTCGTTTGCTTGGTGAGTCACAGTTGAGCCTGACATCCCTGTACACCAGACAAGTACAGAGGATGGCCGACTCGATTTTAAATGATGACTCCCACCCTTTGCACTGCAACTTTCAGCTTCTTCCCTCCAGACGGAGGTTTGCTGTCCCAAAAAGTAGAACCCAGCGCTACAAAAACAGCTTTGTCCCTGCTGCTGTCAAAGAGTTGAACAAGCTATAAAAATTATATTGTACATATTTTATATTTACCTATTTTGTAAGATGTGTGCCTGTGTTTGTGTCTATGTTGAATGTAATTAGTGGCTTGTAAATATGGATGTCACCAACTGCAAAACAAATCTGCCTACGGGTACAAATAAAGTAACCTGAACCTGAACCTGAACCTTTTGTTTATCTATACAACTAGTAATTTCTTCTATAAGTTCGATCAGTGCCAAAGATGTAGATTTATCTGCTCTAAAACCATACTGGCTATCTATAAGGAGGTTGTGTTTTTTCAGTGAAATCATCCAGTCTCTTAGTGAAGATTTTTTCAAGTATTTTGGAGAATTGTGAGAGTAAAGAGACTGGCCTGTAATTTGTGAAGCGATGACTGTCTCCTGTTTTGTATAGAGGTATTACTTTTGCTATTTTCATTTTGTCTGGAAATGTACCAGTTTGAAATGACAGGTTACAGATGTGGGTGAGTGGCTTAACAATTCCCTCAATTCCTTTTTTCACTATTGTCATGTCAATTTCATTCCAGTCCGTTGATTTTTTGTTCTTAAATTTACTCACAGTCTCGATAATTTCCTTTTCAGTAACTGCACCCAAAAAGATTGTTTGGATTTCTATTTTCTATTTCATTCACAGAACCACTGTGGTTTGTTTCTGGTGTCACTATTGATTTTGCTAATTCAGGACCAACGTTTATAAAAAATTTATTGAAACCACTGACCACATCTTCCATATTATTTATCAAACTGCCATTTTCGATAAAATATTCTGGATAATTTGCATTCTTAGGACGATTACTAATAATCCCATTGAGTACTTGCCATATTCCTCTTATGTTATTTTTGTTATCCTCTAGTATTCTGTCGTAATATTCTTTCTTACAGGTCATCATTATAGTAGTAAGCTTATTTTTATATCTTTTATATTTGATCTCAGCTCCCACCCTTCTGCATTTAATGAATTGTTTATATAATGTATTCTTCTTTTTACATGCATTTATTAACCCCTTGGTGACCCAAGGAATATTTTTTTTTGTTGTTGTCTGTCACTGTATTGTTTTATAGGACAGTATTTATTGTACAATGATTGAAATATTTGTAAAAATGTATCATATGCTCTATTTATGTCATTTTCATCATAAACTATCTTCCAATCTTGTATTAATAATTCCTTTGTCAGTAAATACATTGATTATTCGGTTCTTATTCTTTAATATTTAATATTTTTGGTATACTTTTTCTTCCTATAATCACATTGATAGACAACAAAAATTGGCAGGTGGTCACTGATATCATTCAATAAAAGCCCACTCCTGATGTTATTTTCCATAATGTTTGTGAATATGTTATCTATTAGTGTGGCACTGTGTGACATGATTCTGCTCGGTCCGGTAATTGTTGGATGTAAGCCCATGCTGTACATTGTGTTGATAAATTCTTCTGTCAAACTATGTTGTTTTGAGTTCATCAGATCTATATTGAAATCCCCACAGATGAACATAACTTTATGAGTTAGTTTTGCGTACATTTTTTCCATCCAGTCCTTAAATAAGTCAATGTTTGATCCAGGTGTTCTATATACACAGCTCACTACTACGTTCTTCACATTGTCCAGACAGATTTCTATTGTAATACATTCAAATAAATCATCCACAGTTACTGTCAGATTTTCAACAACCTTGTATTTCAAGCTCTTGTCAACATAAATTGCAACTCTTCCTCCTTTTTTCACTTTTCTATTTATATAATTTAATTCATAGCCATCCATGGTAAAATCCACTCCTTTCTCTTCAGTGAGCCATGTCTCTGATATTGCCACAATATTGAATGGCTCTTTAAACTGATGTAAATAATCTTTAATGTTATTAAAGTTTGCATAGAGACTCATGCTGTTGAAGTGGATCATAGAAATATTGAAATCAGATGTGATCATTGTGTTAAACTGTTCATCTGTGTAATAATTACAGTCATTATTGATTGAGTTAAAAAAATTATTATCAGGGTCTATGTCATATTCTACATCCTGTGGGTTGTGATCTGTGTATTCAAAAACTTTCAGTTCCTGTTGTTCCTGTTTGTTGATTTTTTGATTCAAGTTGTTGAATGTTTTGTTGCAGATGAGTAAAATCCTTCAGTGTCCTACAATTGTCTGAATTGTTGCTGTGACTCCAGTTCATAATATTCATTGATATTTGTCCAGTTCCATAATATTACGGATGTTAATGACCTTGGCTTCTTCAGGCAATCCGTTTAATTTGATGTATATTTTACAGTTTGTTGTCCAGGTGTTTTGAATCTTTTTCTGCTTTTTCATGTATCTTGCTTTCCTGGCTATTTCTGTGTTTTCTTTTGTGAGGTGCTCGTTTATGTAAATGTTTGTTCCTTTTAGCTTCCTACCTTGTTTCAGTAGCGCAGACTTGTGGTTTTTGTTCACAAACCTCATGATCACAGCCGGTTTGTCACCGTTTTTCCTGGGCCGAGGGTGGCAGGACTCTATGTTGTTGCAGTCCAGCTGAATTCCTTTCGACTGTATGAAGGCCGTCACTTGTTGCTCAGCGGATTCCTCTTCCAGCTCACTTCCACTGCTGTCTGCGGCAACTGCTCTCGCGTATGATCGGGGTTTGATGTGGAGCCCCGTGATGATCACGTCGTTCGCCCGAGTGTTCTGGTCCATTTCCGCCATTCTGCTCTCCAGATACGCCAGCCTCTTGTCTTTCTCAGCGTTCTGGCTCTGCAGCACTTTAATTTCCTCCACTAGGTCCAGGATGCTTTTTTGCTGTGACTTTACAGCAGAAATCTCTTCTGTCAAGAAATCCAGTGCTTTTTTTATTTCATCCACCTCTTCATTTTGCAGAGCTCTCTTGGGACCCATTATCCCGGCCAATGATTGCTGATTTGGATTGTAGGAAAAAAAAAAAAAACACACATGGGAGAAATCCCTTTGTTTTCCCTGAGTGCGAGGGTGAAGGGCGCGGGGCCAATTGCTTCACCAGCTTCACCAGCCACTACTGGCAAATTCTCCTTATTTCTCAAGAGCAGGTTCACTCTCCAGCGGCAGCAACAAAAAAAGCTCAAAATGCCAGCTCCAAACTGCGTTCTATTTGTGTTTAACTGCCTTTTAAACAGAGACAAACTGGAAGGTTTTACCTGTGCGTCCTCACTCGTCCTCACCCGGAACCGGAAGTTAAACCGCATCAAGGCGCCGAGGTTGCACGAACACAGGCGGGCCTTTTGTGGTTATGAAATGTTCCACCCCATTTGGTTACTGTTGCAGAAATCAGCAAAACCGTGCATTCTGGGAACTGTAAAAGAAAATGCTGGTACTTACCCCCTGGAGCTATTACACTAGCCTATGTTGTTGGCCCAACTCCCTGAGCTGTGCAGGGCAAGGAGGTAAAAGAGAGCATCTACTAAATGTCTTTGGGCAACATCAACTAACAATCCATAAGCACATAAAAAATCTGTGCCTAAAATGGGGACAGAACATGCCGCCATCACAAAGTCCCATTGGTAATTATATCTGTGTAAGCACACCCTCAACGTCCATTTGCCCAACATCATGATGTTTGATCCGTTGGCGGCCGTGAGCTCGGGACCACTGCCTTCTGCCTATCTGTCTGCGCTAACCGGCAGAATGAGGCTCTTCTGGGAGCCGGAGTCAACTAAGAAGCGTCTCCCCGAACATGTGTGATTAACAGCAGCTTGTTCTTGTTGCCAGCAGTCGCAGCTGCTACTGACTGCTGGCCGTGCTGTTTCTCTGGCTTCTTGAATTGGCACAGTGGCAGACACTGTTGGGCATTCGAGCCAAAGTGGAGGTGAAAGACACAGAGCATCCCATTCCTGCGTCTCTTGGTGTCCGTGCCAGCCACCACCAATGGCTCCTCGACCTCGCTGGAGTCCTTCCCAGATGCCGGTGTCGTTGCGTGCAAAGTGAGAGTTCTGGTCACTAGGATGATGCGGTCCACTTCCTGTGCCACAGAGCAGTAGTTGTTGGTTACCAGCAGTGGTGAATTGGCAAGGATCACCCTCGCTGTAGCAGGTAAGGTCCTGAGGAAGAAGTGGGTGAGCATTAAGGATTTGTCATTCTTCCCCATCAATACTAACATGCTCTCTATCAGCTCCACATCTGATTTGTCGCCTAACTCTGAGTGTGGAGTCTGTCTGGTCTCTCACTGTCCGACAGGGTATACCAATGAATCAGCACCTGCTTGAGCGTGTTGTATTTCACCTGGGCCTGCGGTTCTTGGAACAGGCTCATCACTTGCTGTGTGGTGCGCACATGCAGCACAGCGTCCACATGATAACATTTGGTGTTGTCCGTTGTGATCCCGCTAGTGCAAATTGGGCTTCAACATGTAGAAACCAAGCGGTCGGATTGTGAAGCCAGAAGTCTTGGAGCTTGACTGTGACAGCGCATGCCACGCTGGTGTTCTCCCTCTGGGTTTTCTCCAGGGCAGTGCTTGGCTCATTCTCCATTGCACTTCTTAGGGTCACCAATGTGGAAGATGGAAGCAGACGAGGCAGTGAGCTAATCAACACACAAACTTTATTCCACTTCCAACATAAACACAGAAACTCTAAAGCACTGTGTGCCGGAGCGATCTCCTTTATACACTTTAATTCCCGCCTCCAGCACACAGGATCAACACATTAACATTCAGACTCCAAGACATGCACACACATTATCATAGCATTGACCCAAACGTAACAGAGCAGGTCTTGCTATAATACATTTGCACCCTTGCTTCCTCAGTTGTCAGCCTGGCGTGGCGGGGGCGAAAGGCACATCTTTGTTTGGTTGGCCCCTTTCAGCTTTCCCCATTAGCATGTCTAGCTATCTTACCCCTCACCAACCCTCTTGTCCTGGGTGGAGTGCCATGTGTGTTGTGACCACCACAGCACTGCAGTGGGTCTCAAATATTTGTCATGTGTCCTGTTACTACATGAGTTTATTGACGACAGACTATAATTTACACATATAAACTAAATTATAATGGTGACTGAAGAACTCCCATTTCCCAAAGTACAAGATACACTATTATGAATATAACTCATAAAGGATCAGACAAGTGATCTGACAACAAAATAAACAAGCGGTTCTTAAACAGTGGCTAATACTGGATGTCCCATTCATTTTCAATTATTTTGTAATTAATATTAACACAGTCAAATAAATCTCAGTTCATTCCCTTTCAAATTAAGTGGAAATTGTGTTACTTTAGTTTTGGCACTTTATGCTTTAACTTTAAAAACAAAGGATTTGAGTACTTTTTTTTTTTTTTTGTCCACCACTACTAAAAAACAACAGGGCGTGCAACTTACCAGTCATAACACATTGCTGTGTCATGCTACGTTGCGGTGTCAAAGCAGATGCTCGTCGGACTCTAGAATGAAAATACACACAACTTAAATACATGCACAGCATGAAAGTGCAACATGTAAAAAAAAACACCTTTTTAACCTGGATTTAGCCAGAGTTTTTTAATCGCAGTTAGCATTGACTCTGATTCCCAGTGGTCAGTCTCTCTGCCTGACTATGATGTAGTCTAATAAGTGCCAGTGCTTGGATCTTGGGTCCATCCATGTCTTTTTGTGTTTGTCCTTGTGCTTAAATGGAGTGTTGGTTATCACAAGGTTGTACTCTGAACATAGTGCAAGTAGAAGGTCTCCATTAGCATTGCACTTGCCTACTCCATGACTGCCTAGTGCTCCTTTCCATTTCTCAGGGTCCGAACCAACTCTGGCATTAAAATCTCCAACGAGTATCAGCCTGTCATCAGTCGGTACACGCCTGATAGTCTCACGTAAATCCCTGTAGAACTCTTCCTTCACCTCCTCTGTGTTGGTCATTGTTGGGACATATACACTGATGAGTGTGGCATACATCTTCCACTGTAGTGGGAGTTTCATAGTCATTATCCTGTCATTGATTGGCACTGGTTCCTCATCAATCATTGCTGCTATTGTCTTTCTAAGCCCACTCCTGCTTCTCTCCTTTCTTAAGTTGATATTCTGCTCCAAAAAGAAGATGTACCCATGATCTTCCAAGCTGTCATATCCAGGCAATCTTGTTTCACTAAGTGCAGCTATGTCTACATTGTACCTGTTCACTTTCAGGGCCACAAGCGCGGTCTGTCTTTCTGGGCGCTGTGATGTTGTTCTGTCCAGCAGAGTGTGTACATTCCATTCTGCTACACACAAGGCTGCTGTTTTCCTCTTCTTTTGTCTTCCTGCTCCTAGCTTAATTTTTGCTGCCTGTCGGAGTGTGAATAGATCAGCGCGGACCTTGTAACCCCGGGCGACGTCCGAGCCGGTATGAGTTGCTTTCTGATTGACCTTTTCATGAAACTGCTTGCAAAGTATTTAAGTACCACTAGCTTTTGCTGGACTAGCAGCATATTCTTGGCAGATAAAGGTATTATCAGTGGCAAGGACAAGCCAAGACAAATTGACTATAGTATCTGTTGCAGTGACTGACCAGATGATAGATTTGTTTATCTCTGCTCTTTGTGTAGTGCATGTCACAATGCATCGACTGGCACAGTCTACCACAGACCTTGCAACAGATGTGTTTATCTGCCAGGATGTCCAGTCTCACCCCGTGTAACTGGGAGTTTTCCACCATAGACCTGTGGCAAATATTGTTTTTAGTTCTGCCAAGATGCCCTGTTTTACCCTCCACGCTCTTGGAAGGGCAGGAATGCCAGTTGAGTTGCCGACGGCCTGACCCATGAGACAGGTAGTACTGGTTTTCATGGTTACCCGGTAGCAAGCAAGCCAATGTCTGACCTGACAAAAGACCTGACCTGACCTGAGCTAACTGTAATGCTGTTAATACCATCTAACTGCATTGCTCTTTCATTGTGTGTATATACTGTGTACATATGTATATTTACTGTTCTGCATCTCAGTTTTTATTCTATTATCTTACTTATTATTGCTCTGAGTGCTGCTATCCCTTTGTTGCTGCAATCCTGTAATTTCCCCATTATAGGTAAGGCAAGGAAAGGCAAGTTTTTTTTTGTATGCAGCATTTCGTGTACAAGACAAAGTGCTTTACATAAAAACATTAAAGCATTACAGCAAGTTGCTAAAGGAATACATAAGAATTTAAAAGCAAACTATAAAGTAAATTATAGAAGAAAAAAAAAACAAGTTAAAACAGAATAAGACAGAAATTAAAGTTACAGTGCATTGTAGTGGATTAACAATCGTTCTACTGTAAGGCTGCAGGAAATAGGAAAGTTTTTCACCTCGATTTAAAGCAGCTTAGACTTTCAGCACCCCTGATTCTTTCTGGGAGTTTGTTCCATATGTGAGGGGCATAAAAGCTGAACACTACCTCACCATGTTTGGTTCTAACTTTGGGCACAGATAGTAGGCCTGATCCTAATAGGACTAATAAAGATTTATCTCATCTCATCTCATCTCATCTCATCTCAATGCACTTTTGTAGTCATTTTATTTTATTTTATTTTATTTTTTTCATTTTAACACTTATGGGCAAACAACCACATTTCAGTTAAATACTTGGCCTAAAAAATCACCAGAATTTCTTTAATGATTGGTTTACTGGTTGTAATTTATTTCATGACAATGTCAACACACTGAGGAAACACTAGAAAGCCAAACAGAAGAGGACAATGTTCAAGGAAGGTCTGGCTGACCAGGATTAAAAACTGTCAGCCTGTATGAATTCATGTATGCTTTATTCTTTCAGTGTTATGAAAATAGAACAACAGGAAATAGGAGTTAGATTTTTTGGAGCTTTCAAAATAAACTGAGCTAAAATGAGATAAGGGATCTGATTTCATTGGTTGGTGTCATGTTTGCCCCTCCCGGGCTTAATGATGAACTCAAATGCTGGATGACATTTTGGCATATTTACTGACAAAATGAAAGGAAATGAAGCTCTTTGGCTGAAACAAATAATTAATCCGTAACGGCAGACACAACTTGTAAATGACAACATGGATAAATGTGGCAGGTAATTACAAGGACGCTATACTGAGGGTAGAGCATAAGGTGTACATATAGGGCAGGCAATAATTAGAAGATGAGGAACAGTAATTAACTAAAGGCGCTGTCACAATAAGTAAACACAAGACGATGAGCAAGACAGGATAACAGCAATAATAGCACAAAGGATAAACAATCACTATGGGCGAGGGCAGAGTGACACTAATGACAACTAAGGTGAGACATAACATAAAGAGTGGAACATGTTTGTGCATATGTCCCCCATGACCGTCTTTTTTTTGTTATTTTGTTTTGGTCACAGCAGGAAAAGCAACTAAGCTCTTTTTTTCATATTTAGAAATACATATCCTTTTTTTTCGATAAAGTAGCAGGCTTAGCTATTGTTTTGCCACATCTACATTTTAATAAATAAGCACAATACAAATTATAAAGGCACTTTTTCATAACTCTTACTTCCAACTGTGACCACAAAACATCACGAACAAAACCTACTAATGAAATTAGATCTGTGATCCAGTTTTAGCTCAATTCTGATTTTATTTTGACAAGGCCAAAACCATATAAGGGCAATATTTTTGGTTATGTTTTCATGTGGTAGGACTGAGTACAATGGCTGAATTTTCTGCTCTGTTCCCAAAGCGGCGAATTACACAGATGCTCAGGTAGCATCCAGTATGACTTGAACTCACTATTTTTAAAAGACAATATTGACACTGGTACCGTATCTTAATTATATACTATATATATATACAGTATATATATATATATATATATATATATATATATATATATATATACACTGTCCAAAAATTTGACAGAACAAAATAAAAAAAAATCTCACTAAGAAATTTACTGTTCTTAATTTTCTGCTCCGTGCGTAATCATTCTCCAGGATTTATTGGTTCACTTCTGGTTCACTTCTCTCACACTGCTTTTTACTTCATTCACATTATATCACTGAATCTGAGTCCACATTGAAATACTGTGTGACTGTATATTTTTTCATATATTTCTGCAAAGTGTGGTTAGTCCGAGTAAATAACTGCATATATTCCTGTATATATTTGCATCCTTTTATAGAAACGTGGACAGACTGTAATTTACTGTACATACTCTGGTTGTCATTGAATCCTTATTTAAATCCTTCACCTGAACAACGAGAGCAAGTTTTTAGCCAAAGTCAAATTCCTTGTATGTGTTGTGCATACTTGGCCAATAAAGCTGATTCTGATTCTGATTCTGATTCTATCGTGGGAATCAAGCAGTGCTGATGTGGTGTAAAAAAGTAAAGGTACAGCTCAAAAAATTAGAATATCATAAAAAGTTCAATATTTTTTGTCACTCATTTCAGAAAGTGAAACCCATACAGTATATTATTACACAGAGAGTGATATATTTCAAGCGTTTATTTTAACTGTGATGATTGTGGCTTATAGACCATGAAAACCCCAAATTCAGTTTCTCAAAAAATTAGAACATCCATCCATCCATCTTCTTGAGCTTAATCCTTTTCGGGTTGCGGTGGTGGTGGTGGTGGTGGTGGTGGTGGTAGTGTGTGTGTGTGTGTTGGGGGGGGGGGGGGGGTTGGAGCCTGTCCCAGCATCCTCGGGCGAGAGGCAGGGTACAGGTACACCCTGGACAGATAGCCACATCATCGCATAGCCAACACTGAGAGACAGGCAACCGTTCACTCTCACAGTCATACCTAAGGACAATTTAGAATCCCCAGTTGATGCCAATTAACCTAACTTGCATGTTTTTGACATGTGGGAGGAAACCGGAGAAATCCCGGAGTAAACCCACACAGACACGGGGAGAACATGCAAACCACACAGATCACTGTTGGTCACATAACATAAAATTAATTAAAAAATATTTTTTTAATACAAATGTGGACCGACTGAAAAGTATGTCCATGTACACATTCAATACTTGGTCGGGGCTCCTTTTGGATGAATTACTGTATCACTGTGGTGTGGCATGGAGGTGATCAGCCTGTGGCACTGCTGAGGTGTTATGAAGGTCCAGGTTGCTTTGATAGTGACCTTCAGCTCATCTGCATTGTTGGGTCTGGTGTCTCTCATCTTCCTCTTGACAATCCTCCATAGATTCTCTATGGGGTTTAGGTCAGGAAAGTTTGCTGGCCAATCAAGCACAGTGATGCCATGGTCATTAAACCAGGTTTTGATACTTTTGGCAGTGTGTGTGTGGGAGGGGGGGCCCTCCCACACACACACCAAGGGGTGGAACAAGAGACCCCAAGGAAATACCCCAAAATGACCCCCCCCCAAAAAAAAAACAAACAAACAAACCAAAAAAAAAAAACTACAACAATTAACCACCCCAGGTAGGAGGTGGGGGAACAGGCTTAGGAGGGAACAAAGACACAAACCCCAGTCATGACATGCACCCATGCGAAACCAGACCCCTAGACCCCTAGGTCACAGAACTAAACAGTTAGGGTGGCCGGCCAAAGTCCTAGACCTGGCAGACGGCAAGGTGGTGGGAATCCGGTGGCCTACCGGAGAATTAGGGCCACAAAACCCAACGATACAGTCCATCAGGCACCCGACAAGAGTTCTTTAGCCACCTGAATAGGAGAGGTGGCCAAGGAGGCGGATCCCCTATGGGAAGGCCCAGCGGAGGGAAGGAAAGCTGAGGAGGGAGAACCACCACGGCGGTAGGAAGAGGAGGGGGAACAACGACAGCATCTGGCACAGGAGCGGGAACCACGACGGTGCCCGGTACAGAAGGGGGAACCACGACAGCATCCGGTACAGGAGGGAGAACAACAATGGCATCTGGCACAGGAGAGGGGACCACAATGGTGTCTGGCGAAGGAGAGAGAACCATGATGGCCTTGACTGGCCAGCAGCACCCTTGGTGGTCCTGGATTGGGAATAAAGTCGCACCTGCAAAGGCTCCAGACTGGAGCAAAGCAGCACCCGCAGTGGCTTTGGGCTAGAGCGACGCTGCACTCACGGTTGTCCCAAACTGGTACTTAGCTGCACTCTCTGTAGGTCCAGACTGGGCCAAGGCTTCACCCTCGGTGGGTCCAGACTGGGCCAAGGCTGCACCCTTGGTGGGCCCAGACTGGGCCAAGGCTGTACCCTTGGTGGGCCTGGACTGGGGAAAAGCCACACCCTTGGTGGACTGGGACGGTACCGAAGCTGCAACCATGTGTGCTCCTTGGCTGAACACAGCCCATGGCGGCCTACAATGGAGCGCAGCACCCAAGTTGGTTTTAAGCTAGGGCGCAGCACCCACAACGGTCCTTGACTGGGACACAGCACCCACATAGACCCGGACTGAGGAGGAGGTGCACCCACAGAGGTCCTGGGCTGTGACAGAGCATCCGCAATGACCTCAAATGGAGGGGGAGCAGCACCCACGACAGACTCAGACTGGGCCGAAGCTGCACCCAGGAAGGTCCTGTGCTGGGACGGAGCGTCCTTGATGACCACTGTGGGGGGAGCTGGACCCAAGGCAATCTCGGGCGGCGAGCCTGGACACCCGGAGACATCTAGCAAGGGTGGAATTTCCTCGGTGACCCTGGGGGAAAACTCAGACAGAATAGGAAGAGAGACAGAGTCAGGGTCACCGGCAGCAGTGGAGCCAGGTGAGATTAGCTTGCTGCTGCCGGCTCTCCTCATCAAGAGCCAGACAAGATCTCTCCAAAACAGATGCAATGAAAACAAAGGAGAGCACTTGTCTGAGCTCGAGCTCCACCGCCTTCCAGGACTCAGTCGATCCAGACAATGGTTTTTCGGGCCCGGTCCTCTGGAGGTCCAGCCCCAACTCTGCTGCGGCGGCCCCTGTAGCAGGCATTGTACTTAATGCAGTCTCAGGACCCCCCCAGTGAGTTGTCCCACGCCAGTGGTTCGCCCTGCATGATGACAGGGGTCCGACTTGCTGCAGGCGCTGGATCCGGTGTAGCTGAGGTCTGGGGATGCTCGCTCATCGGCGCCGATGTCATCTCAGTACCAGTACTTCCTCTCTGTCCAGACTGTGGCTGCAGGGCTGGGGCTAGGTCATCAAGGACCACAGGCTCCTCCATTGTTTGGTGGATGGACTCTGGAACCAGCAGACACTTGGGAAAAATAGGAGGAGATATGGAGAGAGAACGTGAATAGCTTATAGCTGCAGCCAGCGGTGAGAGCTAAGAAGACTGCATGAGCTGAGCCTCACCACTGGGAATCAGCCAAGATAATTTGTGATTTTGTGAATGAGAATGGAAAGGCACTTGCCTGAATTCCCCGGGCATGATGTTTTCTGTTGCAGCAGGTGTTGGGTCAACCCTCTCCGTGACTTCAGTGTAAAAGGACCTCCCAGGGTAACGTTGTGGAGCCGTCCCTGCAGCCACAGTGACGGGCGGAGCTGAAGAGGAACCAGATGGCCTCTCAGCAGCGGGAGAAAATGACGAGGCGAAGTGAAGAACAGCAGCTGTAGGAAAACAAGAAGCTGGCGGAACAACTAGAGTTAAAAAAAACCCCACTGGAAATCCACTGCTGGGGGGGGGGGGGGGGGGTCTTCTGCCTCCGCGGAGGGGGACTTAGAGGCTTGAATATCCATCCGGCAGTCCAACGCTACATGAAGGCGCCATGGAGCGGCTGGAGTTGGAGAAACAGGAGCAGGGAATGGTGCACTGGAGGAGAAGCAGGGCGTCTTCTGCGGAGCGCGCCTCCAGTTCGGCTTTGAGCTCTCTGGACGCAGCCCACACGTCAGCCCAGGGAAGAACTGCTGCTGGATGACGAGTGTGGAAAGCAGCTCTGCAAACTGGAGATACTTCCTCAACCCAGGATGGTCCTGCACAATACCCACTGCTCCATTCACATTCTCGCAGATCTTCTTAGGACTGTGGGAAGCAAGGGCTTCAACCATGAAGCTCTGGACAAACTCTGTGGCCAAGTCTTCCTCAAAGTTTGGGAATCGCGCTGCCGATCTCCCCTTGGCTGACAGAGGTCGGTGCGCTGGGGACACAGTTGCTCTACGGGACAGGTGAGTGAAAACAGGAGGGTGAAAATCCACTAGCTAAAGCAGCCGGGTCTCTACTGGCGGCAGTCTACTGTCATGAATTGCCTCTCAGGGCAGAGAACTGAGACCCACACGTTGAACTGCAGTTAGTGGAATTTCTTACACACACAAAAATCACAAGTCCCAAAAAGTGCACAACACAAACTCCAACAACAGACACTGAGAAAAAAAACTTAAAGACAGATGATTCGAGACAAACTCACCAGAGCAGGATGTGGGCTCTGGTGGCGATGAGGAAGAGAATTTAACCAAGACTACCACAGTGAGAAAGCAACATGACAGTCTTTAAATAGCAGGGGAACCAGATAAAACAATAGAAAGCAGGTGCGGGGAGCATGAGCGATCAGGTGACCTAATTATGCAACTACTCACAGCTGAGACGACTAGAGAACAGACAGTGAGCAGATGACAGGGTGGGAGTATCTGGAAGAGAAGGTTGGACACTCGTGTCACAGAAAAACAAAATATAACTCCTAAACTATAGAAATTGAAAAAAGAATAATAGTGCTCAGAACATAACTAACAAGCAGAACAATAAACCACCAAAGAGACATTATAAACCAACATACAGGGAAAAAAAAAAACAACACAACACTGGACAAATACAGAAAATAATCTGAAATGAATGAAGAGCCTGAGCCCAGTGACACACCGCACTCAGCCTCATGACAACAGGAGATGCATCCACATCTGTACTGGCCGTGCGTCTGGGATTCCAACCCACCAAGCTCCCCAAAGGCCAACCGTCAGCTCCCCGCATAGGATGTTGAGAGCTAGCTCGCTTCATGGCAGGGGCTGAAGGCAGACGGGAAGCAAAGCCAGATCGCCTCCTTCCCTCCTACCTAGGATGGATAGTGGGAGACCCTCGGTCGGGGAAAGCAACAGGAGAGAGAGCACTCCATCTCCCCACAGCTGGGAGTGACTTCCATTCCATTGTTAATAAGATAAGATAAGATAAGATAAGCCTTTATTAGTCCCACAATGGGGAAATTCCAGGATTGCAACAGCACAGGGGTAGCAACACTCAGAGCAATAATTTGGAAGATAAGAAAATAAGAGCAGTGAATATACATATGTACACATAAATATATAAATATATATACACAGTGCGGAGCATTGTAGCTAGATGCAATAAACAGCATAACCGTCTACTTAGTTATCCTACATAGTATGAATATCTACCCATACACACTGTCGCCCTCTGTAGCTACTGATATTGTCCTAGTTGTATACTGGAGGGGACCATTTGTGCAAGTCTGTTGTCTTTTGCATTCAATACTATTAGGTCGTCACGTTTTTTTGCTATCTCTGCGAGCAGCCCTGCTTAGGTTATAAAGTCTGACAGCTGTAGGTAGGAAGGACCTGCGAAACCTCTCGGTCGCGCACCTAGAATGATGTAGTCTACTGCTAAATGAGCTTCTCAGTGTGTTCAATATGTCCTGCATAGGATGGGACTTGGACTCCAGTAGAGATGACAGTTTAGCCACCATCCTTCTCTCTCCTATCTCCTCCACTGGGTCAAGGTGTTGCCCCAGGACAGAGCTAGCTTTCTTGATCAGTTTGTTCAGTCTCTTCCTATCAGCGGCTATAATGCCACTGCCCCAGCAGACCACTCCAAAAGTGATGGCTGATGCAACGACCATGCCATAGAATTTCTTCAGGAGTGCCCCTTGTACACCAAAAGACCTGAGCCTCCTCAGTAGGAACAGCCTGTGCTGTCCCTTCTTGTAGAGTGCATCGGTATTGTGTGACCAGTCTAGTTTATTGTTCAGAAGAACACCCAGGTACTTGTAGGATGTCCCCATCTCAATGTCTGTTCCCTGTATGTTTACTGGTGCTGTGAGGGGTTGTCCTTGCCTGCGGCAGTCCACCACCAGCTCCTTAGTTTTCCTCGTGTTGATCTGGAGGCAGTTCCGATGGCACCAGTCCACGAAGTCCTGAATAAGCCCTCTGTACTCAGCTTCATCTCCGTTGGAGATGAGGCCGACGATCGCAGAGTCGTCAGAGAACTTCTGTAAATAGCAGTGTGTTATGTTGTGTGAGAAGTCCGCAGTATAAAGGGTGAACAGGAAGAGAGCCAAAACCGTTCCCTGGGGGGCCCCCGTGCTGCCAATGATGGTGTCGGACACACAATCCCGGGTTCTTACAAACGGTGGCCGGTTTGTGAGGTAGTCCAGGATCCATGATGACAGGTGCTGGTCCACCCCTGCGCACAGCAGCTTCTCCTCAGGATCATCGGTTGGATGGTGTTGAAAGCACTGGAGAAGTCAAAGAACATGATCCTCACCGCATTCCAGGGCTTCTCCAGGTGGTACAGGGAACCGTGAAGGAGGAAGATCACTGCATCCTCCACCCCGATGATCAGTTCAGGTTCAAGTTCAGGTTACTTTATTTGTACCCGTAAGTAGATTTGTTTTGCAGTCAGGTGACATCCATATTTACAAACCACAATTACATTCAACATGAACACAAACACAGGCACACGTGTAGCTGACTATAAGCATGATAAAAGTACTCAAGGCTCCACCAATCAGGACATAAGACAAAGAGATAAGAAAAAAAAACAAACAAAAAAAAAACAAGGAGATAAGAGAGAAGGGTCATATTAAAAAAGTTAAAGATTAAAAAATAAAAAAATCACCCTTCATTGTCATTCAATCCATACAGCCAATCATGTACAGTAGAATGAAATTGTGTTTCTCTTATCTACAGTGTTAATCACACACACACCCAGAATCAGAGGGTCGCTGCCATAAAGTTTCCTCCTCCATTATTGCTGAGCACCAAGCTGGACGGTAGGAAATTCTGTTTTTATATGATCTTCTGCATGACTCGGCTGGGATTTGAACCCCTGCCTCCCGGGTGTGGGGCGGGTACTCTACCAACTGAGTCACTACTCTGGAGCTTGTCTGGACTAGTCAAACAGGTTAAAAACTCAAAAGTCTAAAACCCAATAAGCGCTTTAGAACCCAAATAAAAAACCTACAAAAATAAGTAAATATAAAATTAATAAACAGGTAACTAAATTATGTGCAATATATTGTTACATCTTGTTCAACTCTTTGACAGCAGCAGGAACTAAGCTAATTTTGTAGCGCTGGGTTTTACTTTTTGGGACAGCAAATCTCCGTCTGGAGGGAAGAAGCTGAAAGTGGCATTAATTAAAGTTTATGAAAATTTGCACAGGCATTATCCTGTTTTCCTTAAGTGTCAAACCCATTAATGTCTGTTTTACATCCGTGCACACTAAATTAAACCAATCAAGGTGATTTTTTTTCTGCCCATTCTTCACCGTTTGTTCTATTTAACATAACTCACTGGGCATCAACTGTGAGAGATGTCTTTCTTATTACCAAGCAGTATTAGTATTGTGTGCATTTTGGCTCACACAAACGGGCTTTGGTCAGAGCAAAATCTGTTTTAAACCGTCGTGACCACAATTAACTTTAGAAAATGCGCCTCTTTCAATTAAAGGGATGGGAAGGAGTGCTTTGGATTGGATTATCCAAAACACACCTCTGAATGATTACACTGGCCTCTTTGTGTCATGCGCCGGCAGAAAGCTTGATTGTACGCTGTTGTGATAAGGAAATGAGCTTGAAAACACCCATAAACGTGTTCTGCATCACTGACAACTGATCAACCGACCCTGTCATTGTAATACAGCCCTATATATTCAAGAAATTATGTTGGATGATGTTGATTCACTGACAGCAGTATGCAAAATTGCTGCCACCCCATGCCCCCTGTCTCGGAAGGTGGATTACATCATGATTACGCTTAAGTCTATCCACGATGGACTCAACGCCCAGCAATGAAGGATTAAGTACTGAATCTGCAGAAGAATATAAAGTTCTTTCTCTGTGATCAGTTCTATTTGGCTCAATTTCCCTTACAAAAATCCTCCTGATCATCTGCAGTCTCTGTTTTTCAAAACACTGAGCACATGGCCTTCGGACAGCAGCTGCATGGACAATTGCCAAGGACAATTGCCAGTAGCCAGACAAAACATCTCCTGCCAAAGTGTCCTTGTCGTTCTTACTGATACAACACTTGCTTCAACATTACATTCATATTGATCCACAAACTGACAACAAGATGATTCACTCACTGCTCTCTTTGTGTCCTGTGAACTCTTTTGGTCTGCTGAGTGTGCATTGAGGGCTTTTTTTTTTCTTTGTAATCATAATATTGATCATACATGACCACTATTCTGAAATCAATGATTTTTTTGCTCCTTCCCATTGTATTATTTCTTATGCTACCTGTACCCTCCTGTTTGCAGGCACGTTTCAGATGCATGCCGTGTCACCGGAAATACAGGTTCATTTTCTGTGTCAAGTCAAATCCCTCGTATGTTATCAGTGAGCTGTTATCAGAGTCCTGTTATCAGTATCTGTTAATGTACTTGGCAATAAATCTTTTTCTGATTCTGATTCTGATTCTGATAAATATCATATTTTTGTTATTTTCAAATTGATGTGCTTAATTCTGTAGGGTCTCACAAATGTTTGTATATGTACTGTATGTATGTGTGTGTGTGATTACACTGGTCAACACCAAATTTATTGTCTAAGTTTTTTTTAGCTGATTTTGTCAAGGCTGCCAATTATGCTCAGATGCGCACACACCTGCTCTCCATCCCAGCCTGGGTTATTTAAACCGCGAGGTGCTGAGATCGGCGCGGAGTCGTCTGTCTCCTTACCCTGAGACCTTCATTCGCCAGTCTCAAAACTGAGCTTCCAAACCTCACCTCTTCTCCCAGTCCTGCCTGTCGACGCCAGGACTAATCTTCACCTTCAACCAAATAAGCCTTTGTCCATTCCTTTGACCACTCTGAGTCCCCTGCGCACAGGCGGAGATCTGTGGCAGCGGACCTCTCTCCCTCCTGGCGGCGGACCGAACTGCACTGCTTCACCTACCAACGCCAACCACCATTGGGACTGTGGGCACTGTCCTCCTGGTCGAAGCCGCTGAGCTTAACCTGAGTTCCACCTTCACATCGCAAGCAATAAGCGCAGAGCAATCCTGTACATTCCCTCCGGGGTTTGCCACTAACTCTCCCTCTGTCTGTGTGTCCATAGGGTTGCCAGGTTGCACGGTGCTCTGCTCACCCCAGCGGATACATACATACACACACGCACCCACGGAGTTAATTGTGTTTATTCTTGAGTCGTGTCTGCTCTTTGGGTCTGAACGACTCCGCCAAAGTGATCAAGCAGACAGCGTGCTAGCAGGCAAAGATATCAACCTGGAGGCTCGAGTTTACCAATTAGCTCACATGTGTCAAACTCATTCCTGGAGGGCCAAGACCCTGCAGGTTTTACCTCCACCCAGTGTCTTCAACAGGTGATTTTTCTGAATTTCTTCCTACTGATTGCTGATCAGTGAAAACACCTGCTGAAGAGACTGGGTGGAAGTAAAACCTGCAGGGTCTTGGCCCTCCATGGAATGAGTTTGACACCCCTGATATTAGCTTATCAACAGCAGATAATTCTCACACAGCTAGCTCACATAACCGACCGGTTGGACCACCTGGCTAATCCACAGGCCTTCCCTCCGGCCCCCAGTAGTTCCTCTGCTCCTGCTAGCACTTCAGCTTGTCAAGCTACACAGGGCTCCCTGTCCCGGCTTACCCATATCCCAAATCCCACCCAATTTAGTGGTAAATTAGGGGAGGCTAGGGGGTTCATCATGCAATGTGAAATCGTGTTTCAGGAGGTATTGAGGGATTTTCCCACAGATCATAGCTGGATATGTTATCGTTACAATAATTTTGAGCTTAAATTATTCAAAGTCAAATAATCAGGCGGAAAGTTGAATTTATGTACATTTACTACCAAAATATAAGGAGTCACCCTAATGGCCACTTTGGGGGAGAAATTACAAAGCATGGCATTCAGTCACGCTTAGAATCCCTAAAGCTTACATTCTTCTTTTTTTTTTTTTATTTAAGTTTTTGTAAAGGGTATACAGGTCGTTACAGCAATGCAGTGTTTACATTTTCATCACATGTTCCCTTATTTTCTGATATCTGACAACATTGGAAGATTAATTCTTACAACACCCCTTATTTTTTTTTTTTTTAAAGTGAAAGAAAAAGTGAAATTAAAGAGAAAAAAGAAACAAAACAAAAAACAAAAAAAAAAACCAAACAAACCAGTAAAAAACAAACAAAAAGAAAAAGTAAGTAAATAAAGATAAAAGAGCATCTGAGTAGCATTGGAACAAAGAGCGGAACCATTATTGAAATGGTATTTGTCAAAGATTAGATCTAATGGAAGACACATATGCGGTCCAGGGTTGCCAAAAGTTCATGAACCCATCCATGTCCTGTCTCAGTGCGAATGTCAACTTTTCCATCGAGTAAATGTCTTGGATCACGTTAGTCCAATCTTCAGGTGTAGGACAGTCCTTCAACATCCATTTTTTAGTTAGAGCTTTTTTGCTTGCCAATATTAAAACATTGAATAAGTATTTTTCTCCTCGTCTTTCCAGTGAGTCCGGTAGTAAACCCAAATACAAAGTTACAAAAGAAAAGGGAACTGTAATTTTGAATATTTTCCCCAATATTGTCTGTACATTGGTCCAATATTGGTGGATAACTGGGCATGACCAAAACACATGAAAATGATTTGCAGTCTTTTCACCACACAAGCGCCAACAGTTCAATCCCTTATGGGTAAATTTGATTTGTGCAGGTGTTCTGAAAAATCTTGCCAAGTTTTTCCATCCAAATTCTCTCCACTGCAGGGATGAGGTACTTTTCCATTGCTGTTTATTTAGCTTTTCCCATATTTCCAGATGTAAAGTGAAATTCCCCTCTTTTTCCCATCTCTCTTTTATATAAGATGTGTTGTCTCCTTTTAAGTCTTGAAGACCTTGGTATATTTTAGAAATGTATCTGATCCCTGGGATCCCTTTATATGCCATTAAGAAGACCTTCAGAACACCTGACTGGGCCCTTTCCAAAACCTCCTTTTTAAGTATATTGTTTATGTGGTGTCTAAGCTGGAAGAACCTGTAAAGGTCTTGATTTATTAGGCCTTGTTTTTTCAAATCTTCAAAACTTCTTAAGATTTGCCCTTTAAAAAAATCGTAATATTTTATCAGCCCCTTCTCCTTCCACTTTTTAAATCTGGTGTCTGTTTTATTAGGAGTAAAGTCCTGATCATAGGCGATCCATTGCAGAAGTCGATAGGGCTCTTTAGTTTGATTCTCTCTGACTATCTTAAACCAAATTTTTAGCGGGGTCTCTATCCACGGGTTAGTGTTATTCAAAAGCTTAGGTAAGACATTGTTCCCTATTATCGCCTGTAGGGGGATGTCACTTGTTATTTGGCATTCGATCTCCTTCCATTGTGCAGAGTAGACTGGGTTACATATCTCTACTAAAGTTTTAATTTGTGCGGCTTTAAAGTAGTCCCTGATATTTGGCAGCGCGAGCCCACCTTTGTCTTTGTTTAGCTGTAGGGTTCTATATCTGATTCTAGGTCTCTTGCCCTGCCATATGAATCTTGAGATCCTTCTGTCCAGCTCCTGCCATGTTTTTTTGGGAGGTTCTACCGGTATTGTTTGGAAAAGGTATAGAAGACGTGGAAGTATATTCATTTTGACTGCTTCAATTCTTTGTGCAATACCCAAGAATGGTATCATATTCCATCTTGCTAGGTCAGATTTTATTTTTGTCACCAGTGGATCATAGTTTAGTGATATAATTTTGTTGAGTTGTTTCGGGATATTGACCCCCAGATATTTCATAGATTCCGACTCCCAGTTAGTTTTGAGTTTGCTTAGTGAATAATGATTTGGGTCATAGTTGAATGTTAAAACTTGGGTTTTATGCATATTTAATTTGTACCCCGATAAATCTCCATACTCTGAAAAAACTGAGGTTAGTTCTGGTAAAGAAGTGTCCGGCTGCCCTAGGTATATTAAAATGTCATCAGCAAAGAGTGCTATTTTATGTTCCTTCTGACCAAGTGTAATACCTTGAATTTTTTGGTTTTGTCTTATCCATTGGCTCAGAGGTTCTATGAAGATTGCAAAGAGCAGTGGAGACAGGGGGCAGCCCTGACGACATCCTCTTTCCAGTTCAAAAGATGATGATAAATTACCGTTAATCCTTATTTTAGCTGTTGGTTTTTTATATAATGCCTGTATAGTTCTAATGAAGTTGTTATGAAAATTGAAACTGGATAAGATTCTGTATAGAAAAGACCAGTCAACCGAATCGAATGCTTTTTCAGCATCTAATCCTAATATGACTGCATTTAAGTTATATTTTTTTATATGATGAATTATGTGTAAAGTGCGTCGAATGTTGTCTTGTGTCTGTCTTTGTCTTATAAAACCTGTTTGGTCTAAATGAATTAGGTCTGTCAGTATATTCTCTAACCTTTTGGCAAGGATAATGGTAAAAAGCTTATAGTCCTGATTTAGTACACTGATTGGTCTGTAGTTGGAGCACTCTAGTTTATCCTTTTCAGGTTTAGGTATAACTGCAATGACCCCTTCTCTCCAGGAGGGGGGGATTTCCCCTGTGTGGAGGACATAATTAAATGTTTTCAGGAGGAGAGGAGATAGTTGCTGTTTAAAGGTTTTGTACCACTCTGCTGTATAGCCATCAGCTCCTGGGGATTTGTTAGCTTTAAGTTTCATAATTGCTTTTTCCAATTCTTTAGAATGTATTTCTGACAGTAGTGTTTTATTTTGTGACTCCGTAAGTTGGGGAAGGTTTAATGTGTTTAGGAATGCCTCGGATGCGTTTTTATGTTTTTTTTGGGAGTATAAGTTCTTATAGTAATTCTCGAAGTTTTTAAGAATATCCTGAATTCTGAATTTTATTTCCTTTGATACTGGGTCTCTGATTTTGTAGATTGCTCTTTCTGTTTGATGTTTCCTCAATTTATAGGCTAGCAATTTTGCCGATTTACTGCCTGCTTCATAGTATTTTTGTTTCAGAAATGTAAGTTTCTTCTGGATTTCTATTGTGTAGATCTCATTTATTTGGTTTTTAATTTCCTTAATCTTGAGCGAGTCAGTAGAATGAGTGTTGCCTTTGTGTTCTTTTTCTAGGTTCCTAAGTTCTGACTCTAATGTGGATAGTTTTTCTTGTCTTAGTTTCTTTTGGGTTGCCAGTTTTGCAATAATCTTTCCTCTTATTACAGCTTTACATGCATCCCACAGTATTAAAGGGGATACTTCTCCATTATCGTTATCTTCCAAATATCTGAGAATATCTGACTCCAATTCATCTTTCAATGGTCCTTTCAGGACATTTGAATTTAACCTCCAAGAAAATGTATTATTTATGTATTTTTGGATATTTAAGTCCATGTAGATCGGACTGTGGTCGGAGAGATCCATCAGTCCTATTTTACATGTTTTTACTCTACCAATGTCTCTATTAAACATAAAAAAATAGTCAATCCTTGAGTAAGATGAATGTGGAGTTGAGTAAAATGTATAGTCTTTTACACTGGGGTTGAGTTCCCTCCACACATCACAGATTCCCATTTCTTTTAGTAGCATCCGAGTCTTCCTGTTTTGGGTGTTATTTTGATGTGGGGAATTACCAGAAGCATCCCAGTATGGATTCAGTCTAAGATTAAAGTCCCCACCACATATCACTAAACCTTGAGCTTTAGTTATCATTAGGTCGAATACATTTTTATAAAATTTCCAGTTAGCCCCTGGGGGAGCATACACATTCAGCAGGGTGATATCTTCTCCCTCTAGCCGCCCAGTTACCAAACTGTATCTCCCTTCTTTATCTTTGTGTTCTGATTTTTTTTCAAATGTAATTTTGGTTGATATCAATGTCGCTACTCCCCTCCTCCTCCCTGATTTATATGAAGATGAAGAGATCATTTTAAACCCTTGTCTACTGAGTTTATTGTGTTCCACGTCTGTTAGGTGGGTTTCTTGTAAAAGTATTATTCCTGCTTTGTCTTTTTTCATTTTGCCTAGAATCTTGGATCTTTTAACTGGATTCAGGATCCCTTTTACATTATATGAAATTATTTTGGTTACACCCTGTTTCTCCATTGTGTTGTTTTGTTTAGTATAACTGTGTGGTGGCCCTCTTTTGTGCTACTCAGAAACTGAAAGAACATTAAAAACAAGAAAAACATTAAGAACATAGTGTAAAAAACTTTAAAACAAAAAACTGTCAAAAGAACTTCCTGAGCTGAGGTCTTTTTAAAGACCCTGTAAGAGCCTTGATGGAGTGAAGGCTCTGAGGGGAATTCCTCAAACTCTGTTACGTGTTGAGGGCCCTCTCGTACCACTGAAAGTAGTCCCATGCTTTTAACGTGAGTTTCAGAACCCAATCCAAACTTGTAATGATTTTTTTTTTTTTTTTCCTTTTATGCCTAAACCCTGTGAAATTGTGTGCACCCTCCCACCCCCATCACATCAAACATTCACGCAAAAACAGTATTTGTTAGTATGAGCAGAACATGTGGATTATTGTCACATTTCTATTTTAACAAGTTTTTTTTTTTTTTTTTTTTTATTACAAAGACTTATTTGTTTCAAATAATATGATTGTTCCATGAAATGTTTTACCACATGCTGAATATGCATCTCTTTTAATGTTTGTTACCTTGTATGAGGGGGGTTGGATGTGCGGATTGATTCAAGAGAAAGGAAAAAAAAAAAAAAAAAAAAAAAAAAAAAAAGGTCGCTATTCCAACCTGAAAACGGATAGTTTATCCGCGACGCTCTGGTGCTGGGTTTCCCGCTGCTGGTCCGTGGATTTTGAGGGTCTTTGTGTTGTCCATGTTTGCGCTTTGATCTTCTCACTCGGGTCTGCTGCGGGTTTAAACACCGTTACCGGGAGCCCTCTCCTCGCCATGTCAGCTGTTGCTTCTTCCGCCGAATTATAGAGACACGTTTCATCGCCGTAGAAGACCCTTAACTTCGCAGGAAATGGTGTCTGAAAGCGCAATTTCTTCTCTCTTAACACCTTTTTCGCGTCTTGTATTCCCTGCGCTTTTTAAGGACCTCCGGGGCGTAATCGTGTTCCACGTAGACTTTTCTCTCCTGGTGCATAAATCCTTTTTTCTGCCAGGCCAGTCTTACAACCTCTTGTTTTATTTTGAAATTGGAAAATCTTACCAACACCGAACGTGGGGGCGCTTCCGCCGCCGGCCTAGCGGCTAATGAACGATGTGCCTTTTCTATCTTCAAGTCGGTGGTTTGTGGAATATCCAATTTCTCTCTTAGTAAGGATTCCACGCATTCTGCCATTGAGTTAAAACCATTTTCGGTTCCTTCTATCAGACCATGAATTCTTATGTTGTCTCTTCTTTGTTTTCCTTCTTGGTCGGTTAGCTTAGCCTCTATAGCTGCTTGTCTTTTGCGTAGGTCCAGCACAGAATCTTCGAGCACTTTTATTCGATCCTCTGTTTCCAAGATTCGGTTCTCGGCCTGGTCCACTCTGCTGTTTGTCCTTTTCAATTCTTCTCTGAATTCCCGAAATTCGGCCGTAACATCTCGGCGAAATCGTCGTAGTTCCTCAAATAGTGATTTCAGGCTAACCCTTTTGTTAGCTATCACCAGCTCCTCGTCTTCTGAACGGGGATCTTCCATTTCAGATTCTCCGGCCGATACGTGTCCTAGCCTGGAGAATTTCAGTTTCTTCTGTTTTCCTTTAGACATGATGATTTTGTCTTTTGATTTTCACTCCTCCAAAAATCCGTTGAGTTTGATTTTCAAGGTGTTATCCTGGATTGAGTCTGAGAGCTTCAGTGTTAAGCTGCAGTCGCCATGGCGTCCAGACCGGAAGTTCAAAGCTTACATTCTTCTAAGTCTGATATATATAGGTAGGAGAAAGCAGGGGGAGGATGGGATAAGAGGAGGAAAGGAGAGGGACAGTTGCAGAAAGTCCTAATAACTGAGCTTATCCAGGCAGACGTCACAGACACTCTGGTGACAAGAATGCAAATCTAACAGAACGTCCATAAAACACCAATCTATATAAGATGAGGCATGTGCATTCCTGTGACCCGAAACAGGACATGTCAGAGAGATTATAAAAGTGGCTTAGATCATTCCTTACGTATGTAATGACCCTGTACTGATCTCCAGTCTGAACTCTCTGAAATTCCTCACAGAAACATGCAAAGAATATATAAACTTATCCTATATGGAATGCACATATAAACATTAAACATGGTATATGGGCTGCACGGTGGAGCAGTGGTTTAGCACTGCGGCAGCACAGTTTACCCTCGGCCGGGGGATCGCGGGGATCATGAGATTGTGGGTTCGATCCCAGCCCCCGACCAACAGTGAGTTGTGTGGAGTTTGTATGTTCTCCCCGTGTTGCGTGGGTTTACTCCGGGATTTCTCCGGTTTCCTCCCGCATACCAAAAACATGTAGGTTTAGGGCACTCGCACACGCAGCGACCAGCAGCCGGTGGCTTGTCACCAGACTGCAAACCAAATCTACCTACGGGTACAAATAACCAAAAAAAAAAAAATATGAATAGTATGATACTTCTCAAATATAATAATACATTATTAATATCAATAATAATGTAGATAATATGGAATTTTTCTATCAGTTATGTAGTGAATCTGTTAGAAGGGCAGGCATTAGCTTGGGATTACGTTGTTATGGCTAGGGCTAATTATGCTTCTTTGACTTACACACAGCGTGGGTTTACTCCGGGATTTCTCCGGTTTCCTCCCACATGCCAAAACATGCATGTTAGGTTAATTGGCTGTTCTAAATTGTCCCTAGATATTTGTTTCCTATAGGCCCTTAGAATAGAGGGTTAGTATTAATGAAAGCGCTTTGAGTGGTCTTTGTGACTAGAAAAGCGCTATATAAGTGCAGGTTAGTTAGTTAGTTAGTTAGTAGTTTATCAGCGAGTTTAATGAGGTGTTTGACAACTCCGACCCGGATAGTGTGCTTACCTCCCAGCTGTTAAAGCTGAAGCAAGGGGCTAAATCCATGGCCAATTTTGCTGTGGATTTCCAGGTGGTGGCTACGGAGGTGGGGTGGGAAGACGCCTCGTTATGCAGCATCTTTGTAGGAGCCTTAGTCCTAGCCTGTAGGATGAGTTAGCTCACCTAGAAAAACAAACTAAGCTAACTGAGTTGATTTCACTAGCAATTAGCCTTGATAATAGACTGAGGGAACGGGCGGCCGAGCGTAAAACTTCCGCTCGCTCGGATAACCAATACCGCCACTCCTTACAACGCCCCTCCCCCCGCCCGTTGACTCTCCCCTCCCCTGATTCCCCGGATGCCCTGGAACCTATGGTTATGGGCCAGTCTAAGTTGCCGTTAGCAGAGAAACAGTGCCGCCGTGAGTTGGGGTTGTGCCTCTACTGCGGAAGCAAGGAGCACAAGGTAAATTCATGTCCCATTCAGCCAAAAGGGGGAGTCTGTGCATCGCAGTAGGGGGGATCACGGACTCACCTCAGTCAAGTCCCCTCTCTCAGTTTCTTATTCCCATCTGCTTCATTCATAATCACAGGGAAATAACCACACATGCACTGATCGATTCAGGGGCAGAGCAGAGCTTTATTTAGGGGGAACTGGCAACCCAGCTGGGGCTCCCCTGTCAATCACTTCAGACGCCCCTAAAAATCATTGCTCTGTCTAAAGCCCCCCTGGCCATTATTTTCCACCAGACCGCCCCGGTGTCAGTTATAGTGTCAGGCAACCATTGGGAAGAGCTGAGACTGTTCGTGTTGTCGGTTTCTTCTTCCCATCATCCTCGGCAATCCCTGGCTTCGTCTCCATAATCTTTCCATTGTCTGGCATTCCAGGAGTGTGTTAGCATGGAGTTCCTTCTGCCTGAGTGCCTGTTTGCAGTCCGCTGCGTGCTCGCCATCCGTGCCCCTGGGTGTCCCCGTCACCCCCCTCCCCATTTGTCTAAAGTCCCTCCCGAATATCACGACTTAGGGGCCGCTTTCAGTAAGACCCAGGCCTTTTCACTTCCCCCTCACCACCCATATGACTGTGCTATCAATCTCCACACCAGAGCCCCGCTGCCGTCTAGCCGGCTTTACAACCTGTCAGCTCCGGAGCGGGAAGCCACGGAGACGTACATCAAGGAGTCACTGAGCTCGGGCATAATCCAGCCATCATCCTCAGCGGTGGGGGCGGGGTTTTTCTTCCTTGGCAAGAAGGATGGCTCACTAAGGCCGTGTATTGACTTTCAGGAGCTGAATAATATTACCATTAAAGACAAATACACTCTCCCACTAATTAATTCAGCGTTCGATTCCTCCCCGGGGCCTCCTGGTTCACCAAGTTTGATGTCCGCAACGCCTACCATCTGATGCAGATCCGGGAGGGTGATGATTGGAAGATGGCTTTTCGGACTCCTAGTGGGCATTTTGAATACCTGGTCATGCCGTTCGGGCTGACCAATGCCCCCGTCATGTTCTAGCGGCTGATTAATGATGTGCTGAGGGACTTTTTGGGTACTTTTGTATTTGTCTATTTGGATGACATTCTCATCTTCTCACAGTCCCTGGATGAGCATCGGGTGCACATGAGGCGGGTACTGCAGTGGCTATTGGAGAATAAGCTCTTTGTTAAAAGGAACTCCGATTATATTGGCATGTTAGCTCTATATGCTTTATTTTTATGTTAGTAACATAACTATAATATATTTTTTTTGAAAATAATTCCCAGTTTTATATATTTTTAAAAAAACTTTATTACGATGTAAATCGCCATTTTTGTTTACATCGCAATGCATTCTGGGTAGTGACGTAGAATGGTTGCAGCCGTTTTTTCTGTCTTATACAAGCCAAGAAGCGAAGCTACGAATTACTGCCATTTGTCAGTGAAAATGCCACAGTGCGCGGCTTTTGGATGTAATTTCCAGTCAAAGGGAAATAAAGAGAGCGGGGTAAGCCTCCATAGCTTTCCGAAAGAGGGAAAGTTGAGGAAAAAGTGGGGGTGGCAGCAGCTCAGGAGGTAGAGCAGGTCGTCTAATAACCCGATGGTTGGCGGTTCACATCACGCTCTCCCCAGATATCCTGCCGTTGTGTCCCTGGGCAAGACACTTCACCCGCATTGCCTCCAGTGCCCATAACACTGGGTATGAATGTGTAAAAATGTTTAAATGCTTGGTAGTGGCTGGAGAGGCCGTTGGCGCAGATTGGCAGCCACATTTCGGGCGCATGCGCACGCAGCGACCGGCAGCTGGTGAAAAAGTTTCGTCGTCTGTTTTTATGTACTTTTATATGGTTTTACGAAATCCTCTGTGTCGTTTCTGCCCTGGAGTGTTTGTGGACTGAATGGCGAAGGGCTCCCTGGTTCCATCAACATGGACTTCCTTCCCTTTTTTGCACCGCTGCTACTTTTCCTCCGGCTCTTTGTCTCTGAGGTAAATGCGATCGGCGTCATGGCGGGCAGAATACATTATTCCAGGGACATGTTGCTGCATTTAAACATGGTTGATGCAGCGGCTGTGACTGAGCCTAAGCCGCAACTGCCGGACTTTATTTTGAGAGACTGACATAGCGGTGAAAAGAGACGGGAAAGACGGCAGAAGGAAGCGCGGAAGGCATGGAGGTGTGAAATTGCGCCTGAGAAGACATCAGTTTGGTAACATTCCTATTCCTTCGATGATTTTTGGGAACGTACAGTCTCTGAGAAACAAGGTGGATGAAATTCAAGGGAATGTACGCTACCAGAAGGACTTTAAGAACTGCTGTGTCATGGCCTTCACCGAATCTTGGCTTACTGCGCATGACAGAGATGCAGACCTGTGGATTAGACGGCTTTGGAGCCCCGCTGCGCTCGGATTGGCAAGAAGAGGTAATGGGGAAACGTCAGGGGGGTGGCGTATGTTTATATATTAATAAGCAGTACTGCACATCTGTCACGGTCAGAGAGCGCATCTGTACACCCGATGTGGAGCTTCTGTCTGTGTCACTACGCCCCTTTTATTTGCCTCGCGAGTTCCCCCAACTTTTCATCACAACTGTGTACATTCATCCGAGGGCAGACGCTGACTCCGCCTGCAGCACCATCTCTGATGTGATCCAGCAGCTGCAATCAATTTCTCCAGAGGCACTAAACTTCATTCTTGGGGATTTTAACCATGTTTCTTTAAAGAAGACACTTAAAAACTTTTATCAGTATGTCTCCTGCCCAACCAGACGAAAAAAGACATTGGACTTGTGCAATGGATCCATAGAGAGGGCCTATAAATCATTCCCCCTTCCTCCTGTAGGATCCTCAGATCACAACTGTGTACATTTGCTGCCCACAAATAAAACTGCTCTCAAAAGAGGCAAGGTGGAGACGAGAGACATTGATGTGTGGACAGAGGATTCAGTGCACTGCCTCCAGGAATGCTTTGACTGTACAGACTGGGAGATGTTCACACGGTCCTGCGGGGATGATTTTGACTCTTTAGTGGATGTGACATGCTCATACTTGGCTTTCTGTAAAAATAAGATCGTTCCACATAAATGTGTCAAAATATATCCCAATAACAAACCATGGATTACAAAATCAGTTAAATCTTGCTTACAGAGGAAAGCACTTGCCTTTAAACAGGGGTCTGTTTCTGAGCTACAGGTTGCCACAAAAGAGCTAAAGTCCGAAATTTTGAGAGCAAAACAGAATTATAAATCAGAATTGGAAAGCAAGACGGCAACAAAGAAACTTGGTTCAGCCTGGGCCAGTATGAAAACTATTGCAGGCCTTCAGAGTACAGAGTGCAGCAATCGTGTGTTTTTAGATGGTTTTAATTCAGACACAGAGTTGGCTAATGCTCTTAATTGTTTTTATGGTCGTTTTGACTCCTTTGATTTTAGCACAGAAACCCAAGATTTGAAACAGAAATTCAAAGACAATCAGCACTTTAATATTGAGGTGCAGGATGTTAAAAGGGAGTTCTGCGCTGTAAAAGTGAACAAAAGTCAGGGCCCTGATAATATATGTGGGCGCTTGGTAAAGTCCTGTGCACATGAACTGAGTCCTATATTTCATTACATTTTCAGTAAGTCCTTACAGACACAACATGTGCCTAAGATCTGGAAAGAAGCCGTGGTTGTTCCCGTTCCAAAATCCAGCTGTCCTAAAACTGTAAACAACTTTAGACCAGTTGCTTTGACTTCAATTTTAATGAAAATTTTTGAAAAACTGGTCAGATGTGGGGTCCTAAAGCAGACTGAACATGCATTGGATCCTCTGCAGTTTGCCTATAGGCCTCACAGAGGAGTGGAGGATGCCACTGTCACTCTGTTTAACATGCTTTTTGAACATCTGGATTTTAATGGGACACATGCCAGACTTTTATTTGTGGACTTTTCCTCCACCTTTAATACAATCCAACCTCATATCTTAGTTGAAAGGCTCCTGCAGCAATTTGATTTGAGCAGTAATCTGGTGGGTTGGATTCTGGATTTCTTAACCAACAGGACGCAGAGAGTAAGGGTCAATGGTACATTGTCTGACCTAAAGTGCTCTTCTACTGGCTCTCCTCAGGGGTGTGTGTTGTCACCACTACTCTTCATTCTGTACACAAACATGTGTCGGAACAGACATGACAACAGATACATTATAAAGTATGCTGATGACTCAGTTATTGTCAGTCTCCTCCAGAATGGTGAGAGTGGCCACGGCCGAGTAGTTGATGATTTTGTTCACTGGCGTGAGGATTCCTACCTGCAGCTGAATACAACAAAAACTAAAGACATCATTATTGACTTTAGGAGGAAAAATCCCAGGCACAAAGTCTCCGTACTAAAAGGCCAGACCACCGAATGTGTACAATCCTACAAATATCTTGGGACGATTATTGATAGTAATTTAAACTTTGAAGAGAACTGTGAAAGGGTGTGCAAAAAGGGTCAGCAACATTTGCATTGCTTGAGAAAACGTGCATGCTTCCAAGTTGACCGAACCATAATGACAATGTTTTATTGGGCTTTTATTGAATCTGTTTCATCCTTTTCTTTAGTGTCATGGTTTGGTCAAATAAAACTGAAACAGAGGAAATCCTTGGATCAGGTAGTTAGATGGTCCAGTTGTTTGCTTGGTGAGTCACAGCTGAGCCTGACATCCCTGTACACCAGACAAGTACAGAGGATGGCTACCTCCATTTTAAATGATGACTCCCACCCTTTGCTCTGCCACTTTCAGCTTCTTCCCTCAAGACGGAGGTTTGCTGTCCCAAAAAGTAGAACCCAGCGCTACAAAAACAGCTTTGTCCCTGCTGCTGTCAAAGAGTTGAACAAGCTGTAACAATATATTGCACATAATTTAGGTACCTATTTATTAACTCCATTTTATATTTACTTATTTTTGTAGGATGTCACTTGGGCTCTAAATATTTTATTGGGCGTTAGACCTTTGAGTTTTTAATCTCTGACTAATTTTTAACTTTTAATATGACCCTTCTCTCTTACCTCTGGTTTTTCTCCGATCTCTTTGTCTTTTATACCCTGATTGATGGAGCCTTGAGTATTCTTATCATGTCTATAGTCAGCTTCATATGTGCCTGTGTTTGTGTCTATGTTGAATGTAATTTGTGGCTTGTAAATATGGATGTCACCAGACTGCAAAACAAATCAACCTAAGGGTACAAATAAAGTAACCTGAACCTGATTTCCGTCACTCTGAGTGTCTATGATCACGCGCTATAGCGCACACTTGATAAAGCTGACATATATATTAATCACGCTATGATAAAGCACTATATCGCTCAAGCGAATCACGGTTCAAATTTTTTCACGGTTCGAATTTTTATCAAGCGCATGCTTGATAAAGCTGATATATATATATATTTATCACGCTATGATAAAGTTCTATATCACTCAAACGCACGCTTGAGCGTGCGTTTGAGCGATATAGCGTGCGCTTCAGTGTCTCTCCGCTCCGCGAGTGTCTCTCCGCTTTGAGTGTCTCAAGCGTGCACTTGAGGAAGCATTATTTTAAGGTGAAACTTATATATTGTTGATTTACTTACAATAGAATGCTCACGGTGGCTGCACGGTGGCGCAGTGGTTTAGCACTGTGGCAGCACAGTTTCACCCTCGGCCGGGGGATTGCGGGGATCATGAGATCGTGGGTTCGATCCCAGCCCCCGACCAACAGTGAGCTGTGTGGAGTTTGCATGTTCTCCCCGTGTTGCGCGGGTTTACTCCGGGATTTCTCCGGTTTCCTCCCGCACACCAAAAACATGTAGGTTTAGGGCGTTCGCGCACGCAGCGACCAGCGGCCGGTGGCTTGTCACCAGACTGCAAACCAAGTCTACCTACGGGTACAAATAAGTAACAAAAAAAAAAAAAAAAAAAAAAAAAAAAAAAAATTGTCTACAAGCATGATGGGCACTGAACTGATAAACATGGACTCTCAGCAACATAAAGCAATTTCTCTGTTGCTTTCTCAGACTGCGGGTTGAACGTCCATAAGCAGTGCTCCAAAGTCGTTCCAAATGACTGCCAGCCAAATCTTTGACATGTCAAGCCAAGCGTGCGCTTTGAGCGATATAGTGCTTTATCATAGCGTGATTAATATATATGTCAGCTTTATCAAGCATGCGCTATAGCGTGTGATCATAGACATGTCTCAAGCACATGCTTTGAGCGATATAGCGCTTTATCATAGCGTGATTAATATATATGTCAGCTTTATCAAGCGTGCCCTATAGCACGTGATCATAGACATGTCTCAAGCACACGTTTTGAGCGATATAGCACTTTATTATAGCGTGATTAATATATATGTCAGCTTTATCAAGCGTGCGCTGTAGCGCGTGATCACAGACACTCAGAGTGACGGAAATGTGGCTGCCAATCCGTGCCAACGGCCTCTCCGGCCACCACCGAGCATTTAAACATTTTTACACGTTCATACCCAGTGTCATGGGCACTGGAGGCAATGCGGGTGAAGTGTCTTGCCCAGGGACACAACGGCAGGATATCTGGGGAGAGCATGATGCGAACCGCCAACCATCGGGTTATTAGACGACCTGTTCTACCTCCTGAGCTGCTGCTGCCCCCACTTTTTCCTCAACTTTCCCTCTTTAGGAAAGCTATGGAGGCTTACCCCGCTCTCTTTATTTCCCTTTGATTGGAAATTACATCCAAAAGCCACGCAATGTGGCATTTTCACTGACAAATGGCAGTAGTTCATAGCTTCGCTTCTTGGCTTGTATAAGACAGAAAAAATGGCTGCACCCATTTTACGTCACTACCCAGAATGGATTGCGACATAAACAAAAATGGCGATTTACATCGTAATAAAGTTTTTTTAAAAATATATAAAACTGGGAATTATTTTCAAAAAAATTATATTACAGTTATGTTACCAACATAAAAATAAAGCATATAGAGCTAACATGCCAATATAATAGGAGTTCCTTTTAAAACCGAGAAATGTGAGTTCCATGCCTCCAAAATATCCTTTCTCTGATTCATAATCTCCCACAACGAGATCATCCCTGACCCCGATAAGGTAAAAGCGGTGGTAGATTGGCCCACTCCGTCTTCCAGGAAGCAGCTCCAGCAGTTCTTGGGGTTTGCTAATTTCTACCGCCGCTTCATCCCAGATTATAGTATCATTGCTCTTCCCCTGACCCGTCTGACTTCCCCTAAGGTGCCCTTTCGGTGGACTGAGTTGGCGGCTGCAGCCTTTGCAGACCTTAAGGACAAATTCTCATCGTCTCCCATCTTGGCGCAAGTGGATCCCGCTCTCCAATGCCTGGTGGAGGTGGATGCTTTGGACTTGAGGGCTGGAGCTGTCTTATTCCAGTGCTCCCTTGCTGATGGCAGGATCCGGCCCTGTGCATTCTTCTCCCGTTGCCTATCCCCGGGATATGACATCGGTGACAGAGAGCTCTTGGTTGTCAAGCTCGCACTGGAGGAGTGGCATCACTGGCTGGAGGGGGCCTCCCAGCCGTTCTTCGTCTGGCCTGATCATAAAAACCTGGAGTACCTCCAGACAGCCAAGCGTCTGAACGCGTGCCAGGCCTGCTGGTCCCTGTTCTTTGGATGTTTTGATTTCAGCATTACCTACCACCCTGGATCCAACAATAAGAAGCCGGATGCCTTGTCCCGACAGTTTGCCCCGGAGGCGGCGGAGGTGACCAAGCATCCTATCCTCCCTTCATCGTGTGTCGTGGGCACTCTCTCCTGGTGCATTAAGGAAACAGTCCTGAAGGTGCAGGAAGACGAGCCAGACCCAGGCAGGGAGCCAGCAGGTAGACTGTTTGTTTGATCGGCCGTTCAGGGGGAAGTTTTCCATTGGGGCCACTCTTCCAGGTTTGTATGTCACCACAGGAGGGCTAGTACAGTGGACCTTCTTCAAAGGACATTTTGGTGGCCATCACTCCAGAAAGACATTGGGGATTACATCCATGCCTGTCCCCAGTGCGCTGCCGGCAAGACGTCCTCTTCCCCGCCGGCCGGGCTGCTCCACCCCCTTCCCACTCCCGGCAGACCCTGGTCCCATGTAGCATTAGATTTCATCACCGGCCTCCCACCTTCCAACCATCATACAGTAATCCTCACCATAGTCCACAGGTTCTCCAAGGCCGCCCATTTCGTCCCCCTGCCGGGGCTTCCTATGGCAAAGGAGACGGCGGACTTTCTCGTCCAGCACATGGTGAGGTTACATGGGATCCCCCTGGACATCGTGTCCGATCAGGGTCCCCAGTTTGTCTCTCAGGTTTGGAGGTCGTTCTGTAATGCCCTGGGGGCTACAGTGAGTCTATCATCAGGCTATCATCCACAGAGCAATGGGCAGTGTGAGCGGGCAAACCAGGAGTTGGAGGCTGCGCTGCGATGTGTCGCCACCACCAACCCAGCATCGTGAAGCTCCCATCTTCCTTGGATTGAGTACACCCATAACACCACCATCTCCTCGGCAATCGGCATGTCCCCGTTCGAGGCCTCGCTGGGCTACAACCCCCGCTGTTCCAAGAAGGGGAGGGGGACATTGCTGTTCCTTCAGTCCATGCTCATCTGAGGTGCTGCCGTCAGAGCTGGAGAGTGACCCCGGCGGCACTACAATGCAAGGCTGATTGCAACTCCTCAGTGGCCAATCGCCACAGGGCTCCAGCCCCCACCTACCAGGTTGGTCAACAGGTATGGCTTTCTACGAAGCACTTGCTACCTCCACCCCCCTCCACCTCCATCTCCTCCTGCACAGAGCTTGTCCCGCAGTGCGCTTCTAAAGCCAGCCGATCGACGCCTCAGCCCCCTGTTGAGCCGTCTGGGGGCTCAGCAGGGTTGACTGCATATCTCTTGCTCTCTCTCTCTCTCTCTCTTTTTGATCACTCCCATTGCTGGTTGCTGACCTAGGGATGCAGGGCTCGCTCCAGCACGCTGCCACAGCGCTGGGCGAGCCTCGTGATGGAGGATGAATAAAGCACCCTTTTAAACTTCAGTTCACCGTGTCCGCCTGCACTTATTTTGTTCCTCCATACTGGTGTACAAGGGGCGCTGCTGAAGTCATTCTAAGACATGGTGGTGGCATCAGCCATCACTTTTGGAGTGGTCTGCTGGGGCAGTGGCGTTACAGGAGCCGATAGAAAGAGACTGAACAAACTGATAAAGAAAGCTAGCTCTGTCCTGAGGAAACGCCTTGACCCAGTGGAGGAGATGGGAGAGAGAAGGATGGTGGCTAAACTATCATCTCTGCTGGAGTCCGAGTTCCACCCTATGCAGGACATACTGAATGCACTGAGGAGCTCATTTAGCAGCAGACTACATCATCCTAGGTGCACAACCGAGAGGTTTCGTAGATCCTTCCTACCAACGGCTGTTAGACTGTACAACCTAAGCAGGGCTGCTCGCAGAGATAGCAACAAGACGTGACAACCTAATAGTATTGAATGCAAAAGACGCAATAGACTTACACAATGGTCCCCTCCGGTATACAACTAGGAAAATACCGGTCGCTACGGAGGGCGACAATATGTATGGGTACATAATCATTCCATGTAGGATAACTAAGTAGACGGTTATGTTGTTTCATTCCATCTAGATACAATGCTCCACACTGTGTGTCTATATACTTATATTTATATGTGCATATGTATACTCGCTGCTCTTGTTTTTTTCTTGTCTTCTGATTGTTGCTCTGAGTGTTGCTATCCCTGTGCTGTTGCAATCCTGGAATTTCCTCATTGTGGGACTAATAAAGGCTTATCTTATCTTATCTTATATCAACTTGAAGGCTGAGAGGAGAAAGATGTCACAGCGGTTCATTGGGCCTTTCCCCATTAGCCGCCTCATTAACCCTGTTTCTGTGCACCTAGCTCTCCCCCCCTCCCTCCACATCTGTCCAACCTTTCACATCTCGCAGGTCAACCCCTTCTGCTCCAGCCCTTTGTGTCCCTCTCCCAGGTCTCCACTGCCACCGATGGTGATCGACGGCAACCCGGCTTGGAAGGTCAAAACCATCCTGGACGTCCGACACCGGGGATGTGGCCTGCAGTACCTGGTGGACTGGGAGGGCTACGGTTCGGAGTGAAGATCCTGGGTGCATCCCTCCTTCGTGCTGGATAAGCAGCTCATCAGGGACTTCCACCAGGCGCCCCCAAATAGGCTGGAACGACCGCTGAGAGGCGTCTCGTAGGGGGGGAGTACTGTCATGGCTGCCAATTATCCTCAGCTGCTCACACACCTGCTCTGCATCCCAGCCTGGGTTATTTAAACCGCGAGGTCCTGAGATCGGCACAGAGTCGTCTGTTTCCTTACCCTGAGACCTTCATTCGCCAGTCTCCAAGCTGAGCTTCCAAGCCTCACCTGTTCCCCATTCCTGCCTGTCGATGCCAGGACTAATCTTCACCTTTAACCAAATAAGCCTTTGTCCATTCCTCTAACCACTCTGAGTCCCCTGTGCACAGGCGGACATCCGTGGCGGTGGACCTCTCTCCCTCCTGGCGGCGGACCGAGCTGCACTGCTTCACCTACCAACGCCAACCACCATTGGGACTGCGGGCACTGTCCTCCTGACCGAAGCCGCTGAGCTTAACCTGATTTCCACCTTCACATCGCAAACAGTAAGCACAGAGCAATCCTGTACATTCCCTCCGGGGTTTGCCACTAACTCTCCCTCTCTCTGTGTGTCCATAGGGTTGCCTGGTTGCACGGTGTTCTGCTCGCCCCAGAGGATACAAACATACACACACGCACCCACACACACATGATTTACAATAAAGTGTTAATTGTGTTTATTCTCGAGTCGTGTCTGCTCTTTGGGTCTGAAACCATGTCAGATTTAGAACAATTTTGATGTGCTGAATCAAAAAATCACATTGGTTTTGCTCAATGAGGTCAACTTTTTGAACTATGGCCACATGTTTTTTACATTTTTGTTTACATGTACAGGTATTTTCCCTTTATATGATGCAAAATTCTTTTTTATTTCTTGAAATTTCTCGAACTGTGAAGAGTTTTCATGCACCAATTTATGACATGATGTCATAAATATCAACTTGAAGGCTGACTTCAATTTATGACATGATGTCATAAATTGTCATGATGGCTGATTACTGTTGGACTCTGAAGAGAGACATCCCTGCCGCTGAGCATTCTAGAGGTTCGAATAAACGGAAGTTGAAGCTCTGAATTTTGAACAATGATAATGTAGCATTCAATTTACATGTACTTACCTTTATCAGTGTCTACTCTTCAATTTACTTTAATTGAAGTTTGTAACATTTAATCAATAAATTTTGTTAGAAAATGACTTTTTCTCTTAAAAATATATTTCGGTTGAGAAATATTAACAAAAATCAACCGATAATGTCCCAAAAATGTAATTGATTTAGTCAGAAGATCAGATTTTTAAAAAATCAACTTCGCATAAAAACCTGACCTAATCGAAAGAAACAAATGTCATTTTCGGATTCAGCAGTGCAGTTGTCTTAAATCAGTTGAAAAAAACAAAGTCAACTTACAAAAAAAATATTTTTGCAACCCTGTGTTTTGTTAAATTTATGGAATTAAAAATCAGCAGATTTCTGGTTTTATTTTCCCCATATCCTACCTTTCCTGTGTTTATATATTTTCACTTAAAAAATTGCCAAAGAATGGCGATAATTTTGCACGCCAGTGCAAATGAATGAGGTCATTTTAATAAGGAAATATTAACTTCAATATTTTTGACCAAATAAATCCAAGTTATTGCTTTTCACCCACCTTGTTGTTACTTTATGTCTCCAAATTTTCTGACCGTCATTCAAGTCCAACGTGCAGTGACTTGTCTCGGGTCTATAGGGCTCATGTTTTTCTAAGCAGATATATTATGTGAGCATATTACGTAATGTTTGGGACATTACTCCCTCATGCAAATTATAAATTTCCCTAAAAAAGTAATTTTCCTGTTTAAACTGAGTACCATAGGTTAGTGTGCATAAAGCCCTTTGATTCTGAAAATATGCAGAATAAAAGACCCTGAAGGGTTATTGGTCTTTGTTTATGAAATCTGATAGAGAAGAAGAGTTTGGTCTTTTAAGGATGTGTGAACAGTACAGGCAAAAAGTTTTTCATTGGATTTCCATCATTTCCATATTTCCACACTGCTGCCAGCAAGTATTTAGTCATCATTCTTGCTTGACAGAGTGCAAATGACGTGAGGAGAGATCAGTGCAGCCAGATGTAGAAGGATAATTTACTGTATGACCTCCGGGAGCATTTCTGAGATCACTTTGAACTCTGTAAATACAAGGTAGAGCCTCCATTCGCTAAAACTCATGTTTGTGAGCTTTACCTACTAAAATGCTTTCTTGGGTCATAAGACTATAGAAAAAAAATATTAAAACCTATTGTCACTTAGAAAAGATTATATTTTCCACCCCAGAGTTTCTGAGTTCAAGGAATTAGCTTCAGTGCTAGCAGTGCTACTATGGAGTTAGCTTGCCAGATGTGGTTAATATTGTGATTTTATTTAAATTTCAGTAACCCCAAGATACATCTCTGTTCCTACATGGTTCATTATTCCAGTCAATAATATATTTTTCATAATTCTTTTTTTTTTGTTATATTTTTACTGTGACGGTGCATCAAGCTGTTAGCATTAGCTTGTCTATGTGGTTGGAGTCAGATCTGTCTACGCAAATAAGAGCTCCCATAGACTGGGAGAAGCTAACAGTCAGCCCGCCTAGCGTTAGCTTAACAGTTTTATTTATATAATGCAGAGGGATGTTATAATCACTGTGTTCTATTTGTTTTTGTCTTTAATTTCAAGTTGGCATCAATTTCAAATATTATTGCAGCATGATAGTTGCTGCTGTGTCCAGAAACAGCAGGTGCAACCCCCCCCCCCCAAAAAAAAAAGTAAAAATGTGATTACATCCTTTATTTATTAATGATAAATAAACAAATTTTTGCAAGATGATACAAAAGACAGTACAAATGTACACAATGAATTTAATAATCCGATTTTCTTTAGGTCACACAAAAAGCCAAGTCTGTTTTGTTCCTTGGTTCTAACATACTCTATTTATCAGAAAGTGCTGCAGAAGTATGGGGTATCAGGATCGTTGTTATGAGCTACCTTGTCCCTATATGACCATTGCTAGAGTTTGGTTAGTATTGCTGACACCCAGTAAAACTTGTTTCCAATGAAGTTGGACTCTGCCAGGGCTGCCCTTTGTCACCAATGCTGTTCATAGTTTTTATGGACAGGATATCTTGGCGCTGTCATGGTCTGTGCGCCGATGTCGTCCGCGCTTAGGCCATACACCTCCTCAGCCCGGCTTTTGTTATGACAGCGTCTCAGCGGGCTTCCGGCTGTCAAGCTCCACGGGACGGCTGGAGGCCAATTACCTCTCGTCAGCTGAGGTGCCGTCAACCACTATAAAAGGGAGTGGCCCTGTTTGTTCAGTGCTGTGACCTCACCTTATCCACACGTACCTCTCGCTGTGGATTAGGCTGGAGCCCCTACGTCCGGCTCCAGCCCTCCTCTCTTCTCTCATCATTATCCGTAAGTGTACCTCTTATATTATTTGTGTTTTGCCCCACGAGGCTCTTTTCCTTTGTTGTGTTCCTTTTCCCTTATTATTAATAAACTACGCAAACTCACCGGTTGGCCATTGGCCCTTATTAATGGCTCGCAAGAGTAGGATCGTAACAGTAGGTTGCAGCCAGTGAGTTGCCGGCCACCGTGAGTGTTGCATAAATTGGACTGTTGTTCCTACCTGTCTGGGTACCGTGCTGGAGACATGCCGCCGTGGAGGGCCAGCACTCAGAGTCAGTGCGACGATCTCACAGACGCTCTCGAGTGCGTTGATGAAATCCTCATCACCGCCTCCCTCCTCGACTTCAACAGCGATGTGCACCGGTACCTTGACCAAGCTGAGGATGTCCTTAATCATCTCCCCCGCTTCGCCAACCACCCTGAAGTCAGCACGAGGAGATAGGACATCGCTGCACAGCGCAAGATACTCCGTGGGCTGGAGGGAAATCCTGGTAGGAAGCCAAAGAGGAGGAATCGTCGCCCCTCGCTTCGCGATCCCACTCCTGCCTCCGTTCCGGCCCGGAAGTTCGCACCATCCAGGGGTCTTCCCCCATCAAGCATGACATCAGTCGGGATTCCTCCAGAGGAGCTGCAGCTGACAGCAATCAACATCTGGGACCGAGTGGCTGCAGCTTGCTCTGCTGTGCATCCATCTGAAATCATTAAGCATCTGACGGCGGCAGTCAGACTGGTGGAGAAGAATCCCGGGTTAAGTGACTTCTCTGAATTCGCCGACTTCTTTGCCTCCGTCTCCACACAGGAGCGGTGATTCCCGGACCTCACCTTTTCGCCTCGCCCTCTGCCAGAAATCGCCGTCACCACCACCATCAACCTCAGCCTGTATCCCGTCCGGATCCAGTTCCGGGTCGCCGTAAGGGCTCAATCCCCCACACAGCTGTCACTCCTGCGCCTCGTCAGAGGGGAATCCCTGCAGCCTCATGTCTCGGGCCGCTCCGTGCCCGGCTCGTTCCTGCAGATGCCCCCTCCTCCTTGACGCCTATCCCGGCTGCTGTGTGTACCTGGAGTCCTGTTTGGGTGAGTCCAGTCCCGGAACCTTCTCGAGCAACTCCCCCTCGTCCTCCCAGGGGGCCCTCTGTCACCATCTGGGGGGGAAAGGGAGGAGCAACGTCCACCGCAGCAGGCACCATCCTGCCTCCAGGAGACAGGCAAGTCCAAATTCATCCATATTCTCATTATTGTGATTTGCCTTGTCACACTCCTGGGGGTGGAGTTCGGGGTTCGCAGCCCCCCGAGCTCCCACCACCTGCTGTGGCTTTAATGATTAATCTCACATCCTCTGTGCCTCCCTCCGATGAGTGGTCCTCGATGCCAGGCCAACGTCGCCGGATAAGGAGGGGGCCTGCGGTTCTGGAGAGCCTGGTTCCGGTCCCGCATCCACGTCATGGGTGGAGGAGGAGAGCGGACTGCAGCGTGGAACCTGCACCGACGAGGAAGCGTCCCCGGGTCTCCACTGACGAGCGGTCCGGTTCAGCGGGTCGAGGGTCCCCTGCCACCACACCATGCGGGCCGTCGGCATGGGCATCGGTGCCGGAGGATCCAGAGGCTGCGGACACCATCATGCCAGCTGCGGAGCCTGACGTAGCAGAGTGGGAGCCTGAGGATGACCTCCTGCCATCTGAGCCCGGATCTTCGGAGTCCTTGACGGCGTCAGAACCCGAGATCAGGCAAGTGCTCTGTGTTGTCTTTCTACTTTCCATTTTAGAGCATTTTTGCCTGTCTCTTGGGGAGGCGAGCCGGGTGCAGCCGCCCGCTGCGTCTGAGCTTGTCTCGCCGGGTTCTGGCGCTGCCGGTGACCCTGATCCCGGTTCATTTCTCTCTCCCGAGCCTTCTCCCAGGGTCGCCGGCGAGGAGCTGCTTTCGCCCGCTGTGCCAGAGGTTCCGGGTTCGGGTTTGGAGGTCGGTTCTGGTGCGGGGCCGACCCAATCGGGGTCCGACGAGGGTGCAGCACCAGCTGGATCCAAGTTCGGTGAGGGAGCTGCAGATCCCCTGCCACTGGACACTGGACCGGCTCATCTTCTCCCCCATCTTCACCATCATCCTCATCTTCACCTTCACTTCCCTCCAAGCCTTCTCCACCAGGTGCCGTATGGAGCTTTCACTTTCGGCCCGACTCGCCCTCGCTATTCCCCTCTACAGGGAAGCTGTTGCCTTTCTCTCCCCTGTGGTCCTGGTGGCTGAGTGATGCGGTTCGGCCGCCAGAAGGACTGTCGCGCCCATTTGGCTCTCTGGGCAGGCCACCCGACACACTGGACTCTCTATTCGGTGGCCTGGTCCGGCCACCTGAAGCACTGTTTTTCCTGGCCTGGGATTCGGGTAGGCCACCTGAACTCTTCCCGTTACCCCTGTTGGCGGTTTGGACGCTGGGTGCGGGGAGATCCCACAAACTGTGTTATTTCGCCTGTCATTCCTGTGCCTTCGGTTCCTTTGTGATTTTGTGAGTGTACAGGTATGTTATTATGATTTCTTGTAGTCCTATCGCGGTTAGCGTGTCTTTTTTCTTCCCCTCTCCTGTTTGAGGGATGTTCTGTATCTGCTAGATTACGCCTTAGGAGCCTCTGTATTTTCTTTTTAGGTCTCCTGTGGTTGCATTTTTTTTTTGTTGTTGTTGGGTCCTGTCTGCATATTGTCCGCATTTTATGGAATATTGTGTTGTTGGGTTTTTTTTTCTCTCCCGTACTCTGTAATTGCTTCGTTTGTTCCCTGTCAGGGTTGTGTTGGTTTTTTTTTTCTCTCCTCTTTTATCTGATTCACTCCCTCCTGGCCTGCGCCCCATCTACCCACCCTTGGGGGGTGGGGTGGGGGGCTTGGGTGTTACTGGTCGTTCTGAGCCCGGCCTTGAGGGGTAGGTCCTGTCATGGTCTGTGCACCGATGTCGTCCGCACTTAGGCCATACACCTCCTCAGCCCGGCTTTTGTTATGAATGCGTCTCAGTGGGCTGCTGGCTGCCAAGCTCCATGGGACGGCTGGAGGCCAATTACCTCTCATCAGCTGAGGCGCTGTCAACCACTATAAAAGGGAGCGGCCCTGTTTATTCAGTGCTGCGACCTCACCTTATCCACACGTACCTCTCACTGTGGATTAGGCTGGAGCCCCTACATCCGGCTCCAGCCCTCCTCTCTTCTCTCATCGTTATCCGTAAGTGTACCTCTTATATTATTTGTGTTTTGCCCTACGAGGCTCTTTTCCTTTGTTGTGTTCCTTTTCCCTTATTAATAAACTATGCAAACTCCCCAATTGGCCCTTGGCTCTTAATGGCTCGCAAGAGCCATTCGTAACAGGCGCAGCCAAGGATTGGAGGGTGTTGTGCTTGGTGACCACAAGATTTCATCTCTGCTGTTCTGTGGATGATGTTGTCCTGATGGCTTCATCAAGCAATGACCTGCAGGCCCTGCTGGAATTGTTTGCTACTGAGTGTGAAGCAGCCTGGATGAGAATCAGCACCTCCTAGTCCGAGTCCATGGTCCTCAGCCTGAAAAAGGTGGATTGTCCTCTTCAGGTTTGAGATAAACTCCTCCACTTGGAGAAGAAGCTTAAGTATCTCTGGGTTTCATTCACGAGTAAGGGGAGAATGGTGCAAGAGATTGACAGATGGATTGGAGCAGCCCCTGCAGTGATGCGGACATTGTACTGTCTGTTGTGATGGAGATGGAGCTGAACTCTACTCTCATCTCTGGTCATGAGCTTTGGGTAATAACCGAAAGAATGAGATTGCAGATACAATCGGCTGAATGGAGCTTTCTCCGTAGGATTGCTGTATTCACTCTTAGCGATAGTCACAGGTGTCTCACAGTCACCTGAGAGAGGCTCAGAGTAGATCCGCTGCTCATCCATATTGAAAGGACCCAGTTGAGGTGGGTTGGGCATCTTATTAGGATGCCTCCTGGACACCTTCCACTTGAGGTGTTTTGGGCACATCCAACTGGGAGAAGACCCTGGGGAAGACCGAGGACACACTGGAGAGACTATGGCTCCCAGCTGGCCTTGGAACATCTTTGTTTCCTCTCTGAAGAGCTATAGTGGGTCGCTGTGGAGAGGGAAGTTTGGGCTTTTCTGCTTGGGCTGCTCCTCCATGACCAAGACCTCCAGGACAGAGGTAGAAGATGGATGGATGGATGGATGGATGGATGGATAAAATAACTAGAATTTATATTTTAGCAATAAATACTGGCAGAATATAATCTTGTCAAATGAGACTAAAATTGATCTCTTTGAATGTCATAATCCATACCATGTTTGGACAAGAAATTGCACCCATTGCACCACAGTGCAAACCATGGAAATCAAAGCATCCAACACAATTTTGCAATTCTCACATGTAATTATCATAAATTACCCTTTTTAAGGGCTATTGAAGGACGCCAATCGCTCACTGTGGTTTCTGCACATTTATGAACATACATTGTCGGCCTCCGCCGGTCTATGATGACCATGGAAGAGAATCCTAAACGTCTACTCTGCTGGAACAGCACCGCCTGTGGCTGAACAGGCCGATGCACGAATGGCAGTCCCTGTCACACAGGTCGCACTTGTGGGTGGTCTCCGTGCTGCTGGGTCTGTGGCGGTTCTTCCTGCGGGTCCTTTTTTCATCTGCTGCAGCAGTCAGTCTCTCTTCACTCGCCTTGAGCTGTCTGGTCAGGGTTCCTCTCCATTTGGAGCGGTCCGTTGCAAGGTCCTCCAAGCGCTCTGTGTTGATCTCCAGGGCCTTCATGTCTCTCTTGCAGACATCTCTAAAGCGCAGCTGTGGGCAGCCAACGTCTCTCCTGCCAGTCGCCAGTTCTCCGAAGAGGACATCTTTGGGGATTCTGCCATCCTCCATACAGTGAACGTGGCCTAGCCAGCGGAGCCTGCGCTGCCTGAGTAGAGTGAACATGGAGGGAAGGCCGCTGCGGGACATAACTTCTGTGTTGGGCACTTTGTCCTGCCAGGATATGTCCATGATGTGGCGAATGCAGTGCAAGTGGAAGGAGTTCAGTCTCTTTTCCTGCCGGGTGTTTGTTGTCCACGTCTCACTCCCATAGAGCAGTGTGCTGATGACGCAAGCATTGTACATTGCCATCTTCGTCTTGACAGAAGAGTTTGGGATTCTTCCACACTCTAATTAACTAACCTGCACTTATATAGCGCTTTTCTAGTCACAAAGACTACTCAAAGCGCTTTTCACTAGTACTAACCCTCTATTCTAAGGGCCTATAGGAAACAGATATCTAGGGACAATTTAGAACAGCCAATTAACCTAACATGCATGTCTTTGGATTGTGGGAGGAAACCGGAGCCCCCGGAGTAAACCCACGCAGCACAGGGAGAACATGCAAACTCCACACAGAAAGGTTCCAACCCCTGCCAGCCTGGGGATTTGAACCAGGAACCTTCTAGCTGTAAGGCAACAGTGCTAACCACTGCACCACCGTGCTGCCCGTGTGGTGAGGCGAGCGAGTGTGAAGGCTGATTTTCCAATCCTCTTGTCGATCTCTGTATCAAGGGAGAGGTTGTTGCTGATCGTGGACCCCAGGTACGTGAACTGATTCACGACCTCCAGCTCGTAGTCGTCGATGGTGATGGTTGGTGGTGCTTCCGTGCCTTGTGCCAAGACGTTAGTCTTCTTCAGGCTGATGGTAAGCCTGAAGTCCTTGCATGCCTGGGAGAAGCGGTCCATCAGGGTCTGAAGCTCCTGCTGTGTGTGGGTTGCGACTGCAGCGTCGTCTGCGAACAACATGTCTCTGATTAGAGCCTCGCGTACTTTGGTTCTGTCTTTCAGGCGGGCGAGGTTGAAAAGCCTGCCGTCAGATCTTGTGTGCAGGTAGATTCCCTCTGTTGCTGTGGTGAAGGCATGCCTCAAGAGCATAGCAAAGAAAATCCCAAAGAGGGTTTGTGCAAGTACACAGCCCTGTTTCACTCCGCTGTGTATGTTGAATGGCTCTGAGACATTGCCGCCGTGCTGCACTATCCCCTGCATGTTGGTGTGAAACGATTCGATGAGGCTTGGCAACTTTGGTGGGCATCCTATCTTTGGCGGGATCTTGAAAAGGCCCTCTCTGCTGACCAGATCGAACGCTTTGGTGAGGTCGATGAAGGTGACGTACAGGGGCATGTTCTGTTCTCTGCATTTCTCCTGGAGTTGGCGGATGGAGAATATTATGTCTATCGTTGATCGCTCAGTGCGGAAGCCACACAGACTTGGGGTAGACACGTTCGGCAAGCTTCTGTAGATGAACGAGAACAACTCGTGCGTAGACTTTGCCAACAACGCTGAGGAGGGAGATGCCCCTGTAGTTGTTGCAGTCGCTTCTCTCCCCTTTGTTTTTGTAGAGGATGATGATCTTGGAGTCCCTCATGTCCTGTGGTATGGCACCTTCCTTCCAGCACTGGCAGAGGACATCATGCAATGGCAACAGTAGGGCGGTCTTGCAGTGCTTGATCAGGTCAGGGGGTATGCCGTCGTTGCCGGGTGCCTTGCCAGCGGCCAAGCTATCAATGGCCTTGCTGAGTTCGTCGATGGTTGGCTCGGCGTCAAGTTCGTCCATGGATGGCAGGCAGTCGATGGCATCAAGGGCTGAAGGTGTCACAGTGTTCTGTCTGGAGTAGAGGTCGGAGTAGTGTTCCACCCATCTCTCCATCTGCTTGTTCTTTTCTGCAATCATCTCCCCAGTGGAGGATTTGAGGGGGGCCGTCTTGCTCTGAGCGGGACCACGTGCTTTCTTGATGCCACCGTACATACCACGGATGTTCCCTGTTATGGCAGCAGTTTGAATGTCTTGGCTGAGCTGAGTCCAGTACTCGTTGGCACAGCGCCGAGCAGTCTGCTGAACTTTGCTTCTCGCAGCCCTGAGAATCTGGAGATTCTTCTTGCTTGGGTACTTCTTGTATTCAGCAAGTGCTGAGCGCTTGGCTTCAATGACGGGGGTTATCTCAGTCAACTTGACATCAAACCAGTCCTGTGACTTTGAGGTCTTCCTCCCAAAGGTAGCCAAGGCTGTGCGGTGGATGGTGTTTCGCAGCTCTTTCCACTTCTGCTTTGCAGATTCTCCTTCTTGTGGTACAACAAGTTCCTTCTCAAAGGTGGAGGCAAACTGCTCAACAAGTTCTGGTTGGGCCATCTTGCTAGTATCAATCCGTGCCTTTCCAGGGTGTCTAGCACGATGGAATTTCTTCAGCTGCAGCTTGACCTTGCAACACACCAATGAATGGTCTGTGTCACAATCTGCACTCTGGAACGAACGGGTGATTAGCATGTTCTTCAGTGAGGTGCGTCTGGTCAGGATCAAGTCCAGCTGGTGCCAGTGCTTTGAGCGCGGATGTTGCCAGGAAACCTTGTGTTGGGGCTTGGTCTTGAAGAACGAGTTTGAGATGCACAGATCGTGATATGTGCAGAACTCGAGCAGCCGCTGTCCGTTGTCGTTCATTCTGCCCACGCCAAATGGTCCAAGATAGGAGGGCCAGGAGTCGTGGTCAGCACCCACTCTGGCATTGAAGTCTCCAAGGAGAATGAGTTGTTCAGAGTTGGGGATGATCCTGACAGTTGTTGTGAGATTCTTGTAGAACTCGTCTTTTGCCTCTGGTGTGGCTGTCAGTGTTGGGGCATACACACTGACGAGGGTGACTGGGCCTTGAGTGGTGTTGAGGCGGAGGGTGAGGAGTCGTGCAGAGCCAGTGCTGCCCGGTTCCACCATCTTCAGCCAGGTGTTCTTCACTGTGAAGCCCACTCCGTGTTCCCTGTGTTCGTCACTGCCCTTTCCCTGCCAGTAGAACGTGTAGTCCTTCTCTCTCAGTGTGCCTGCATCAGCCAACCGTGTTTCCTGGAGAGTGGCGATATCCACTCCCAGTCTCTTCAGCTCATTATTGATGATGGCAGTCTTCCTGGTGTCGTTGATGTCCTTGAGGTTAGCAGCGAGTCCTGTCATAATAGTGCGGACGTTCCAAGTTCCCAGTTTTAGAGTTGGTCTCTTGTTTTTTTTGTCTTGCCTGGTGTGAAGGTTCTCAGCCTGCTGTTCGGACTTCTCGTCATCCCCATGCACCCAATGAGGAAAGCAAGCTGTGGCGGGACAACACCTTATTGGCTGGGGGCTGCCCAGCTTGAGGCGGGCGGTAGCTGTCCAGTGAGATCCGATGATCCCTCCCACCGTCGGGAACAACCCCTGGTGCCGCGCTCTACGCCAATTGAGTGGTGGCTTATAACCGGTAACTGTCATTCCCCGTGTTTTGTCTACGCCAAAGGCGAAGCTGGAGTGTCCTCTCCAGTCATCCGGTGTTCTACCTTCCAGCGTTGGGCGTTGGTAGGATTCAAGCCTGGGCAGGAAGATATGGAGGACAAGATGTTGCCCATGCAGCATGTACCCCCTCTCCACATCACTAATGAATCCAAAGGAACAGCAGGGCTTCTACAGTTTGGCACCAGCACCGTCGCAGGATCTGCCAGAACGCTGTTGAGCACAACAGAGAACTGCTTTAGGGGCTCCAACTCCGGATTTTTCCTCAGGGTTGACTCCCAAAGCTTTTCCCGTGACCGGGTGTGCCGCAAGGCAGCGGAGGTTTGAAATCAGGGTTTACCTTCCCCTAGATGGGCTACCTTCCCAGGTTGATGAGCCACCATCTACCCGAAGCATCTGGTTTTAAGGCGCCAGACATCCGCCCTCGCCCCTTCTCCTATTAGTAAAAGCAGTTCCGCCGGACTTAGAAACTAAACCACATGGGCAGGCTAGGAGCTGGACTTACTTGGGTTCAAAGGTTGTCATAGCCAGGAGCGGCACTGGGGTTAAGCTCCCAGTGCTCATAAAATGCTCCTTATAGCGTGCGTCTCAAAAAGCCTCTGACAACTAAGTCCAACTCCTATGAACATAAAGGGAAATACAAAAAACATACAAATACAGAACTAATGAAAGAGGTGGAGGAGAGCGGGGCTCAACGTCACAGGGGAACAGAAGCCTGGGAATGCTGGGCAAAGGGGCAAAACCAGTCAGAGAACACCCAAAAGGAACCAGGGCTCACAGCTGGAAATAAAAGGGGAAAAAAACTAACCTGGCAGTGCACTCCCGTTCTTCTCGACAGCAGCACAGATTACATGCAGAGCCGGATAACATCTGAGGATGGAAACATTACAGGACACAACAATGGGAAGAGGTTGTTGTGCCCTTAAATACTGTTTCTTGATTTGTGACAGGTGTGGATACATGAGTGGAGAAAATAACACAATGACAGCTGCTCAGCCCACAAACCAGTTTGACAGCTGCAAGCTGCACAGCGCTGTCAAAGTAACACTCACACCGGAAACCATAATGATACAAGAACAACACAACCACAAAATGTAAATAATAATACTACAAGTAAAAAATGACCATAAAACAGGAACCAAATACGGCAGACAGGATAAACACGGAAACAGACATACCAAAAAGGACAAAACAAACTGAAGACTGGGAACAGCGTCAACCCATGCCGAGGATCATGACAATAAAAAGCCACTGAAATTAACATCAAGTTAAAGATTACACAGGGTTACAAAAATAAGTTTTTGTAAGTTGTCTGTTTTTTTCAACTGATTTAAGACAATTTTCCACCGCTGATTCTGAAAATGACATCAATTTCTCTCAATCAGGTGCTAAATATAATAATAATATATTAATACTATTAATAATAGTAATAGTATTGAATGCAAAAGACGCAACAGACTTACACAAATGGTCCCCTCCAGTATACAACTAAGACAATATCAGTCGCTACGAAGGGTGACAATATGTATGGGCACATATTCGTACTATGTAGGATAACTAAGTAGACGGTTATGCTGTTTATTGCATCTAGCTACAATGCTCCTCACTGTGTATATATATTTATATATTTATGTGTACATATGTGTATTCACTGCTCTTATTTTCTTATCTTCTAAATTATTGCTCTGAGTGTTGCTGTCCCTGTGCTGTTGCAATCCTGGAATTTCTCCATTGTGGGACTAATAAAGGCTTATCTTATCTTAAGTAAAAACCTGTACTTAGTACTGTGCATGTACTTACCTTTATATAAAGGTAAATACATGTAAATTGAATGCTACTTCATCATTGTTCAAAATTCAGAGAATTTCAAGTCATAAAAAAGAATTTGCATCATATAAAGCGAAAATACCTGTACATGTAAACAAAAACGTGTAAAACGACATGTGGCCATAATTCAAAAAGTTGACCTGACAGAGCAAAACCAATGTGATTTTTGGATTCAGCACATCAAAATTGTCCTAAACCAGCTAAAAAAAACTTCATCAATAAATTTGCTGTTGACCAGTGTTAATAAAACTGAAGCGGAGTGAAGCATATTCAGTGAAACATCCAAATGCAATTATTGAGAATATTATAACTCCTGGAATCCCTGTTTTCCAATCAAATTGAAGAGTTGAAACTAACTGTTGTATAACATAGCTGACTCTCAGTTCAGTGAATAGTAGGCAGTTGGAGTTCTAGAACACCACTGAGTGATTCAGTGTATGGACATGTCAAACTGTTCTTTTTAGCAAATGAACTGGAAGTGACTCAATATGTTTTAATGAACTGTAGACCCTATTGCTAGTGGGCTCTATGCTGCTTGGCAGGGGTGGAGCTGGGGGGCTTTTCTTACCCGGCTGGAGCCTCTGGAGTGGGGACTGTGCCTCTTCGGTGGGTTGGGAGGGGTCCTTGATGATGGAGTCAGTTTTTGGCCGGAGTTGTTTGTTGGCAATGCCCCCCCCCCCAAAAAAAAAAAAATAAAAATCCCCTGGCAGGAAGGGATCTGTTTAGGGGATCATATTGCTCAGTCCTCAGCCAAAAGTAAGAAATTAATAACAGACCCGGAAGCATGCCCATGTGGGCCCCATCATAGGTTTAAACTGGGCTGTCTTCATGGTCCCATTTGAGTTTGTCCACAGGTTCCATGTTGGCCCTATCTGTGGTTGCCCACATGGACTTTACCTGTTGTACATAGTCAAAAAGATTCAAATATTTTTATTTGTCAATACATCTAAACTACCGTTCAAAAGTTTTGGGTCACCCAGACAATTATTTTGTGTTTTCCATGAAAAGTCACACTTATTTACCACCATGAGTTGTAAAATGAATAGAAAATATAGTCAAGACATTGACAAGGTTAGAAATAATGATTTGTATTTGAAATAATATTTTTTTCCAGATACTCAACCTGCTCAAAGGAAGGTCAGTTTTATAGCTTCTCTGACCAGCTAAACTGTTTTCAGCTGTGCTAACATGATTGCACAAGGGTTTTCTAATCATCCATTAGCCTTCTGACACAATGAGCAAACACATTGTACCATTAGAACACTGGAGTGATGGTTGCTGGAAATGGGCCTCTATACACCTATGTAGATATTGCACCAAAAACCAGACATTTGCAGCTAGAATAGTCATTTACCACATTAGCAATGGATATTAGATATTAGAGTGTATTTCTGATTAGATTAAAGTCATCTTCATTGAAAATCAGTGCTTTTCTTTCAAAAATAAGGACATTTCTAAGTGACCCCAAACTTTTGAATGGTAGTGTATATGTACAGGACATACAGAAGAATTGAAATGCTGCTTCTCTCTCTCTTAGTGGTGTGCACAATATAAGATAAGATAAGCCTTTATTAGTCCCACAGTGGGGAAATTCCAGGATTGCAACAGCACAGGGATAGCAACACTCAGCAACAATCAGAAGGCAAGAAAAAACAAGAAAAGCTAGTAAACATACATATATAGACACACAGTGTGGAGCATTATGGTTGGTGAATGTGCAGCAGAAAGTCTAAGCTCTCTCTCCGCGGATGCGGCGGGCCAGCTGGAAGTCTTTGGGCATGATGGTGACCCTCTTAGCGAAGAAGAGACCCACCAGGTAGGCCTCGCTGGCCTCCTGCAGAGCCATGACGGCGAAGCTCAGGAAGCGCAGGTCGGTCTTGAAGTCCTGAGCGATCTCCCTTACCAGGCGCTGGAAGGGCAGCTTACGGATGAGCAGCTCCGTGGATTTCTGGTAGCGACGGATCTCTCTCAGAGCCACGGGCCTGTAACGGTGAGGCTTCTTCACTCCGCTGGTGGCCGGAGCGCTTTTCCGAGCAGCTTTGGTGGCTAGCTGCTTCCTGGGGGGCTTTCTCCTCCAGTAGATTTTACAGGCGGTCTGCTTGGTTCTTGCCATCGCTCTTTATTATTCTGTCTTATATTTCTTGCACGCCGCCTAAACTCCAGCCCGGCACCCGCGTCGTTTTCGCTACAGTTCCCGGTATGTCGAGTTCCTCCGTTATGGCGTTAGATAGCTATCAAAAAAACGAGAGCGTAAAAACTGAAAAGGTAAAAATAATATTGTGGGGCCTAAAATTATTATTGTGGGACACATAAAAAAAGCGAGAGGGCGCACACAATTAAAATGCTCGCTCACTTTTGCAAAATCACCTCTCACTTTTTGATTTCCACACTCGCTTCCGTTCTCTTTGCTCTCGATTCTGATTTCTGCTCTGTTTTATTTTCTCCTTGCTCTCGATTCTTCACTGAGCTATGCTTGCTTCCACTTTTACCGGGGATGACGTCATGGATTAAGACTCAGCTAGACGATCACCGATCGCTACCTGGGGCCTGGGTTCAACAGTGCGTCTGGCTTGCAGCATAAATGGAGAGTTCCAACCAAACTAGCTCACCAAATTTTGCAGAACAGGTAAACTAAAGTACTTTGCGTTACATACATGAAACAAAATAACTATAAGTCACATTAGTGATGCACTGTTTTGAAATGAAACCCTTTATTATTAAATATTACGCGTGACGTGTATAGCTTGTTAGCATGAGTCTCATGTTGCCTAGCAACCTTAAAATGTACTATACAGCTAGCTTCACACAAAACAGCATTAAATTCAAGCAGAAATACTAATGTTGGGAGATAATAGTGGGAGCTGATAATAATAGCAAAGTAGGTATATAAAAGTAATTGGGTGTAGTATTTGTAATAAATATTAGGATAAATTTGGAGCATAAAGATGTATTAATATGCAATATTCTTTATGCTGTCGAGTCTACAGTGGTAATGCCAATAGTAGTCATACGTAGGTAAAATCTATTAAAAACTAATTCTGCAACTTTACTTACTGCTGCAAAATATAGTGCTCTTTGAGAAATTCCCTTGGGAATAGATTCTATATAAAAACACTCAATTTGATACTTCTTAAACTTGAACCCTTTCTTTAAAATTAGATCATCTATTTAGTGTGAGAACACTTGACCCTGAAAATATATTGATGCTTTGCACCAATCTTAACTGTGGATAGATTTTTATTTCTTAAAAGTTTAATCATAGTGTAAGATTATGTTTGCATGCTATTTGTTGGGTAGTTGAAGTTCTGTTGCTCTAAAGAACAACATTAACCAGAGCTGTTGTATAGCATTTCTGTAATAGTAAAAAAAAACATTAACTAAGTTTATGTTTTTTGACATTTTAGGAAACTCTACAACGTAGCATATTGGAACGTCTTAAAGATAGACTACAGTGGCTACTTGGACAATCTTCTCCTGACTTTGACTACTTAGAATATGTCTGCAATCAAGAATACATCTTAATCAATGCAGCATCCCAAATTCTGGATATACCTTCCATCATAAGGCAGGGTCTTAGAGAATTAGAGAGACTTGCACGTGTTGCTATTGAAGAGGATCAACGTCCAATTTTGTACACAGTTGTACAAGGAGAAATGGGACGCCCTAAATTTGAGTTCTCTGTTGATTTTCTTACATGTCTTTTGGAAATACCTCTGCCAATAAAGTGTATAGCCAGCCTACTTGATGTTAGTGAGGTTACAATCTTCAGAAGAATGAATGAAAATGGCATTTCAACAAAGACATTGTTTAGCTCTATGTCTGATGAAGAACTGGACAACAAAGTTGCTAGTATTAAAGCCAGAATACCTCATGCAGGATACAGACTTGTCAAAGGACTCCTGCAATCTGAGGGCCATCGCATACAGTGGCACAGAATTAAAAGTTGTATGCACAGAATTGACTCTGCCGGTGTTCTGTCACGATTGACACACACAGGATGCACAGTGCGACGAACTTATTCTGTCAAAGGACCACTGTCACTTGTCCATATAGACACTAATCACAAACTAATAAGGTTTGTATGATTTCTGACTTGAATGGGTGGTAGTTATTTTGTATACAGTTGTGTCTGCTGCTCACCAATGTATTTCCTGTAGCTTAGGATTACTCAGAGAATGTCTTAATATCAAATACAATGTTCAGTTTACATTTCAGTTTGCTTAAAATGTTTCTTTTTATGGTTTAAGGTACAACATTGTCATTTTTGGAGGTGTGGATGGCTACTCAAGAAAGGTGAGTAAATAATTGGTATTAGTCAGTTTGTTCTTTCCTAAAGGCTCTAACACTGTAAAATGTGTGGTTAGATCATGTACCTGAATGCTGCAAAGGACAACAAATCAGGCACAGCTCTCAACTTCTTCCTAGAAGCTGTTCAGCGGTTTGGCTGGCCATTGAGGTATGCTTTTCTACTTTAACAAAGCCTTAAAAGGTGCAAAATGTAGAAAATGTGGGTAATTATTGATCATGAACTTGTAAACATTAAAAAATAGACAGTGCAATCAAATGTTATATTTACAGATGCACAGACATTGGCTTATTTTACAATGTTGACAGTCTCCATTATACATTTGTTTTTCCTGAAGTAGTAATATTTCATTGTCATAAGCTATCGTAATTTGGAGTCATCTAAAATGGTGCTCCCTTATGAATATATTTTTGAGGTGCTCTAAAATGAAAGCATACATAACTGTCTTGAAAGATGCCTTCCCTGGAAAATTAAATTTGAGCATTTAAACTCTACTTTTTCAAAATTCTGGTGTACCAGAAAAACATATTACAGTGTTCACTACAGCAAAATATGAATCACACATTAATAGTGTCACAATATTACTTCAAAGCTGTTGTTGTCTTCATCTCATTGAACACCTTGCTTTTCTCTTAATACAGAGTAAGAGCAGATGAAGGAGTTGAAAATGTGGGAATAGCCCGCTGCATGTTCATAGTGCGAGGTACAGGACGAGGCAGCTTCGTGTCAGGAAAGAGTATTCATAACCAGAGGTATGTTGTCCTGTTTGTGGAGTGTTGTTGTAATCCTAAAAAAGTGGATAAGTATAGGTTAAACTTGAAAACGTTTTTTGACAATTTCAGAATTGAGCGTTTGTGGAGAGATGTGTGGATGGCTGTGACTCAAGTCTATTACGAAGTTCTGCATGACCTGGAAGAAAATGGATTACTTGACATCTCCAATAGTGTCCACATGTTTTGCCTCCACTACGTCTTCCTGCCCCGCCTCAAGGACGACCTGGCAAAATTCTCTGACGGTTGGGACAACCACCCTTTACGCACAGAGGAAAATTTAACACCAAACCAGCTGTGGGTCATGGGCCATATGAAAACCCCCACCTACGAGCCAGAGAATCTTGAACAGGTGCAAATACAACAGTTTAAAAAAAAAAATAGCATAAAAGTGGTTTTCTAAAAGCTTCTGCTTACAGTATGAATTGTGTTGTTGAATATTTTTTGCAGCTTGTTGAGGAGGACAATAACTGGGAAGATATTGGGATTCCACAGGAGTCACACATTGGAATTGAAGTCCCAGAGATTTCCTGTCCATTTAGTCCTGAAGAAATGGACTAGCTTACATCTACAATTAACCCGGAGTCTGGGGGAGGAGTCTGCTTTTACATCAACAGCAGCTGGTGCTCTGATGTAATGGTAATTTCCAAACACTGTTCTCCCGCCCTGGAATTTCTTTTTATTAACTGCAAGCCATTTTATTCCCCGCGGGAGTTCGCCTCATTCATCCTCGTCGCTGTGTACGTCCCTCCCGACGCGGACACGCGTGAAGCTCAGCGCGTGCTCGCGGATCACATCCAACACACGGAGCAGATTTTTCCAAACTCTCTGGTTATTGTGGTTGGCGACTTTAAACAGAGCAATCTGAGCCACGATCTCCCCCGCTACAAACAGTTTATTAAATGCCCCACCAGAGGAAAGAATACGCTGGATCACTGTTACACCACAGTGAAAGACGCATATCGCACTGTTCCCCGCGCTGCGCTCAGACTATCTGATCACATGATGGTCCACCTCATTTCCACATACAGACAGAGATTGAAGCTCACTAAACCTGTTGTGAGCACCACAAAGAAATGGACCAGTGAAGCTGAGGAGAAGCTGGAAACGTGCATGGAAATAACTGATTGGGGCATGTTTAAAGGAGCCACGCATGATCTGGATGAATACACGGACACTGAACTCTTATATCCACTTTTGTGAGAAGAGCTTTCTTCCATCGCGCACCAGGGTGAGGTACTCTAATGATAAGCCCTGGTTCACTGCTAAGCTCAGACAGATCAGGAAGGAGAAGGAAGCAGCGTTGAAAAGTGGAGACAGGGACTGCTACAGGGAGGTTAAATATTGTTTTAACAGACAGCTGAGGAGAGCTAAATCTGTGTATTCTGAGAGACTCCAGCAGCAGTTCACGGCTAACGACTCTGCTTCTGTGTGGAGAGGACTGAGGCAAATCACCAACTATCGGCCTCAGGCTCCTAAAGGTCAGGATGACAAAGCCCTTTGTCAAAGACTGTCCCAACACTATGCCCGTTTTGACACCTCGTCAGCTGTGTCCAACCCCCCCCTCCCTCCAGCTCCACAGCCTCCACGGTCCCTACTTCATCAAAGGCAGCCCCCCCTCCCCCCCTGCCCTTGTCATCAGTGAGCAGGACGTGCTCAAACAGTTCTCCAGACTGAACCCGTGCAAGGCCCCCGGTCCGGACGGCGTGTCTCCCTCCACCCTGAGACACTGTGCGAAAGAGCTGGCTCCTGTCTTCACAGACATTTTTAACACCTCCCTGAAGTCATGCCACGTGCCGTCCTGCCTCAAATCCTCCACCATCATCCCTGTCCCCAAGAAGCCACGGATCACTGGACTTAATGACTACAGACCTGTAGCGCTCACCTCTGTAGTCATGAAGTCCTTGGAGCGCCTGGTCCTGCCCCACCTCAAGTCCATCACCACCCCCCTCCTGGACCCGCTGCAGTTTGCCTACCGAGCCAACAGGTCTGTAGACGACGCAGTCAACCTGGCCCTCCACTCCATCCTGCAGCACCTGGACTCCCTGGGAACCTACGCCAGGATCCTGTTTGTGGACTTCAGCTCCGCATTCAACACCATCCGCCCCGCTCTGCTCCGGGACAAGCTGTCCCTGCTCACCGTGCCTGACTCCCTCTGCAGGTGGATCACCGACTTCCTGACGGACCGGAGGCAGCATGTGCGGCTGGGAAAGACTGTCTCAGACTCTGCTAGCATCAGCACCAGATCACCCCAGGGCTGTGTACTTTCCCCCCTACTCTTCTCCCTTTATACCAACTCCTGCACCTCCAGCCACCAGTCTGTCAAGTTGATCAAGTTTGCGGACGACACCACCCTCATCTCCAACGGCGACTAGTCCGCCTACAGGAGAGAGGTGGCCCAGCTGGCGTCCTGGTGCAACAACAAAAACCTGCAGCTGAACACTCTGAACACAGTGGAGATGATTGTGGACTTCAGGAAAGTCACAACCCCTCTGCCCCCCCTCACCCTCACAGGCTCTCCCATCACCACTGCTGATTCCTTCCGCTTCCTAGGCACCACCATTACCAGGGACCTCAAGTGGGAGCCGACCATCAGCTCCCTCATCAAAAAGGCCCAGCAGAGGATGTTCTTCCTGTGGCAGCTGAGGAAGCTCAAGCTACCCACCAAGATGTTGGTGCAGTTCTACACAGCCATCATCGAGTCCATCCTCACCACCTCCATAACCGTGTGGTACGCAGGAGCCACTGCCAGGGACAGACTAAGGCTGCAGCACGTCGTGCGCACTGCTGAGAAGGTGATCGGCTGCAAGCTCCCATCTCTCCAGGATCTGTACATCTCCAGGACCCGGAGGCGTGCTGGCCGGATCATAGCCGATCCCTCACACCCTGGTCACGTACTGTTTGCCCCTCTCCCCTCAGGTAGAAGACTTTGGTCCATCCATACTAAAACCTCCCGTCACATGAACAGCTTCTTCCCCTCTGCCATCAGACTGCTGAACACTAAGTGACTTATTGACTCTCGTGCACTATGTACAGCAGCTCAACCAGACTCATGTCAATCACAGTTTTCTTCCTGCATTACCGACTGCACTATATGGTTCTACACATTATCTGCTGCTCGCTAATATATTTTAACTGCTGACTAGTATTACTCACTCTTATTCTACACTTTATTGCATGTATAGTTTATTTCTTTTATTTTATCATGTTTAATGTTGCAGCATTGCACCGAGACAAATTCCTAGTTTGTGTACTACATGAACAATGGCAATATATCTGATTCTGATTCTGAACCCAAGAGGACAATCACAGTGTATTGAAGAGATATTTATTTGAATGTTGTACAATATGTACATCACTTTCTGACAAGTGCCTAATGACCAAAACATTGTCAGTCACTGAATGCTTGCTGATGAACACCCTCTGGGTTTGAGAACACAAATCAGCATAAATGACATGAAATTCCAAATTTTGTCAAACTTTTTTGAACATTTACAGTACATATAAAACAAAATTCTTAGGTTTGAGACTATGAAACATGAATGTAAGAAGTGACACTGTGCAACAGTTTAAACTCTACCAAATGCATTTCCAAAGCGTAGGGCCAGAGTTATGACATGTTTAAAATCAGCATATAATTTCATGTGTGCATCTGGAAAGGTTATGGACCTAGCACAAGCACTGGCAATTGGGAAACAAATGTCATGCATTTCTGGTTGGCAGTCATGTTTAAACTCAATGTGAATTTCAAAATTTTGTTTCTCATTTGGAAGTACTGGCTTGTGAGCCTGACCAGTTATCCATTGTAGGACTGCTTGAACACTCAGCGGCTTGGTGTTCAAAACATTTTCAGGATGAGACTCGTTTCCTGTTGATCTGGCTCAGATCCTAGTGACATAAAATTTCAGACATGTTTTCTGCTGGCATTAATAATAATAAAACTTATGTAACTCGAATGTGCTGCGATAGATTTTTACCTTCATCTTCAAGCTCCTGGAGAAAATCTTGGAAGTGGTTCAGGACATTTTGTTCCAGACTGTATCTTAAGGTACCCTTCTCACTCAAGTGGGGTTTGCAGCTTGCCATAATGAAGTTTGTGTCGGGCTAGAAACGACAGAATTACCAACTGTAGTTATGTTTGCAATGCATTATACAGAATGTATGTATAGCTGAAATACGGCTGCATGCATGTACCTTATTATCCCCAAGTGGCACAAACAAGGGTCGACAGAGGTCGATGTTTTCTTTCATCACATCTGGAAGGTTGTACAGCTTCAAGCCTTTTCGCAGTTGCTCAAGCATGGGTAGAAGTCGAGTCAGGGAATGCAGAACAATTGTTCTGAGAGGCAAAATCAGTAGTATTTTTGTAGCATTTACACTCCCATAATAAAACTATATTATGCAGCTTGATAATTTAGTACACTGATTGAGATGTAATTACAAACCTTATCATTGAGTCCCTTTTGTCTGCCTTTATGACACCTGTATACCTTCTGCGCAAGATGGTGCCCACAGTGGTCGCCATGGTGCTTCGTTGCGCCCTTTGTTTGTTTGTTTGTCAATTGTGTGTCTGCCTGCTCTTATACCCGTGAAGAGCTTCTAAATATCAGGACTTTCACTCCCATGGACCTACTCCCAGTTTTTTTAGCTCCTGCCGCCGATCTGGTTCATTGCTTGGCTCGAAAAGTGAGACGGCGAAAGAGAGGAAGACGAGCGGGCGCTCTCGTTCGGCTCTGCAGGAGAGGCACACGCACAGCTTTGCCTGGCATATTTCTGTCCAATGCCAATTCTCTCTCTAACAAGGTAGATGAACTAAGACTGCTGATGCGTTTTAAGGACCTCTCTTCCTCGGCTGCCCTCTGTTTTACTGAGACCTGGCTCAGGGAAAATACACCGGACAGCGCACTGCGCCTCAAGGGATTTCAGCTGTTTCGTGCTGATCATGACACAGAGCTCTCCGGTAAATCCTCAGGAGGAGGAGTCTGCTTTTACATCAACAGCAGCTGGTGCTCTGATGTAACGGTAATTTCCAAACACTGTTCTCCCGCCCTGGAATTTCTTTTTATTAACTGCAAGCCATTTTATTCCCCGCGGGAGTTCGCTTCATTCATCCTCGCTGCTGTGTACGTCCCTCCCGACGCGGACGCGCGCGTAGCTCAGCACACGCTCGCGGATCACATACAACATACGGAGCGCACTTTTCCGGACTCTCTGGTTATTGTGGTTGGCGACTTTAACCAGAGCAATCTGAGCCACGATCTCCCCCGCTACAAACAGTTTATTAAATGCCCCACCAGAGGAAAAAACACGCTGGATCACTGTTACACCACAGTTAAGGACGCGTATCACGCTGTTCCCAGCGCTGTGCTCGGACTATCTGATCACGTGATGGTCCACCTCATTCCCACTTACAGAGACTGAAGCTCACTAAACCTGTTTTGAGCACTACGAAGAAATGGACCAGTGAAGCTGAGGAGAAACTGGAAACATGCATGGAAATAACTGACTGGGGCATGTTTAAAGGAGCCACCCATGATTTAGATGAGTACACCGACACTGAACTCATATCCACTTTTGTGAGGAGAGCATTCTTCCATCGCGCACCAGGGTGAGGTACTCAAATGACAAGCCCTGGTTCACTGCTAAGCTCAGACAGATCAGGAAGGAGAAGGAAGCAGCGCTGAAAAGTGGAGACAGGGACCGCTACAGAGAGGTTAAATATCGGTTTAACAGAGAGCTGAGGAGAGCTAAATCTGTGTATTCTGAGAGACTCCAGCAGCAGTTCACTGCTGACGACTCGGCTTCTGTGTGGAGAGGACTGAGGCAAATCACCAACTATCGGCCTCAGGCTCCTAAAGGTCAGGATGACAAAGCCCTTTGTCAAAGACTGTCCCAACACTATGCCCGTTTTGACACCTCGTCAGCTGTGTCCAACTCCCCCCCCCTCCCTCCAGCTCCACGGTCTCTACTTCATCAAAGGCAGCCCCCCCTCCTCCCCCCCTGCCCTTGTCATCAGTGAGCAGGACGTGCTCAAACAGTTCTCCAGACTGAACCCGCGCAAGGCCCCCGGTCCAGACGGCGTGTCTCCCTCCACCCTGAGACACTGTGCGAAAGAGCTGGCTCCTGTCTTCAGACATTTTTAACACCTCCCTTAAGCTATGCCACGTGCCGACCTGCCTCAAATCCTCCACCATCATCCCTGTCCCCAAGAAGCCACGGATCACTGGACTTAACGACTACAGACCTGTAGCGCTCACCTCTGTAGTCATGAAGTCCTTTAAGCGCCTGGTCCTGCCCCACCTCAAGTCCATCACCACTCCCCTCCTGGACCCACTGCAGTTTGCCTACTGAGCCAACAGGTCTGTAGATGATGCAGTCAACCTGGCCCTCCACTCCATCCTGCAGCACCTGGACTCCGCATTCAACACCATCCGCCCCGCTCTGCTCCGGGACAAGCTGTCCCTGCTCAACGTGCCTGACTCCCTCTGCAGGTGGATCACCGACTTCTTGACGGACCGGAGGCAGCATGTGCGGCTGGGAAAGACTGTCTCAGACTCTGTTAGCATCAGCACCGGATCACCCCAGGGCTGTGTACTTTCCCCCCTACTCTTCTCCCTTTATACCAACTCCTGCACCTCCAGCCACCAGTCTGTCAAGCTGATCAAGTTTGCGGACGACACCACCCTCATCGGGCTGTAGCATCATCGTCCTCCTCAAAACCAAGACAAGATCACTTCTCTCCAGTTTACAGGAATTTCAATTTATTCATTACACAGGAATATCACCTTTCTGCCTTCTCAGGAATATCACTGGCTTTTTGCTGACTCATGCAGGCTTCTTCCAGACCTGACCAAAGATGCTTGCTTTCCCAGGACCCCAATGTAAACAATTGCTGCTTGCAGAGATTGTAAGGATCAGAGTTTGCTTTTAAAGGCTCAAAGGAACATAAAACTCAGGAGACCAGACCTCTCAACATGAACACTGCATTTGATAACGTACCTTTTCACAGGAAACCAATGTTTTTAAAAGAGTCATAAACCACTTAATCTGACGGTTTTATAGCCTATGCTGTCCAGGCCTTCGCCAGATACTAAGGAAATCATCTACAGCTCAACAGTACCTCCTAGCGGATACCTACGGAATGTGTTTTCAGTACGTAGGATGACTTTTAATTTGTTCTAAATATTAAGTTTCTTTCAGCTTATCCTGGATCCTAAGGACACTGAAAATCATCCCCCTTATCACCAACCATGGTTTGCTGCATGTTCTGCTGTTCTAATCTTGATCTAAATGTGAATGCATGTATTATAATTATGTATAAGAAATGTTATATTCATGAGTGTTATTGGAGTAATGGTATAAATGCATGATCGCCATATATTAGCCAAGTCATTTAATTTAGTTAGATTTTATATTGAGCATTTATCTTATAAGAACTGACCGTTGATTTTTCCCTCTGAAAATTCATGGGATGGTGTCTCCATTTGGTTGGCTGCTCTCAAACAAAGAAGTGTTTTCACATTGGATAACAGCCATTTCAAACTGATTCTGAGAGAGTAGATTGGTCAGTTGACGACTGACCTCATCAGTTTTACGACCCGGCGAGGTAACTTTAAAAGACAGAAGTTAGATTTGAGAGGAAGAGAGAAAAAAACACTTGAAAAAAAAGACATGAGGAAAAACAGGGTTAACAGTTGAGTCACAGCACAGTTAAGAGTTTAAAAAAAAAAAAAAGTCAGAGATCAGACAACAGGCAGGAAGATTAGCTAGAAATAGAATTAAGAATTAGAAACACAGAAAGAAGAGAGAGATTTTGAGAAAGATTAGGAACTAAATTCAGATTAAAGAAGCAGAATAGTAATCTAGACCTCAGAAGAAGATCTTATTCCACCGTTTCAAGGCCCTGTGAAGTTTTATTTTATTCTCTGTGTGTTTGTCAAATCTTTTCTTATATTCTGGAAACTGAGGAGAAACCATTTTTCTTTAGAGCTCGTCCCTTTTTAGAGAATCAAATTCTCAAACTTTTTCCTTCACCTCAGAAGCCATTCTTATCCTAGTAAATGTTTTTCTAACACTTTTTTTTTTTAATGACTTTTCACGCCATTAAAGTGGACCTTTAATTTGCCTAGTTAAAGAGAACAGAGACTGAGAAGATTTTTCTTCAGTTTTCGGGTCGATCCCACTACAAGAGACCCCAAATTTGGACTCTTTTTCAAAGGACTTGTCACGCCGCTCTGTGACAGACCACCCACTGCTGCCATTGTCTGGAGAGCCCCCAGCTGAGTTTACACTTCCACGGCTGTGAGGAGGCATCTTGCAGCAGCTTCCTCCGACGTCCTAACTTCAAAACCCAGCGGTACCGACCCGCGGAACTTGGACCAACGGCCGTGTGTAAGTGAGACTCTTATTTCTCCTATTTCCTGGGTTAAAACGTGATGTCCTAACAATTAAATTACAATTGAATATGGCCCGTATTTCAGGGCTCAATTAGTCTCTCAGCCGCAGGATAGAGCTGTAAACTGAAGCAAAAACTCTTAGTCATTTTAAGTAACTGCCCTTAGAATTTTGTAGATTAATTCAGGAATCATTTTTAGATAATTAGCTTATGAATTTTCCCCATAAAATTGCGTTGTTTTGTTAAAACATTCCAGTCTCACCGTTGAAACATAAGTCTAGTTTCTCCTTGGTTCTACAGAGGTGTAATGCTGGATTTTATGTTCAGGAACTCAATATCAGTTGATGTGATATTTTACGCTGTCATCATCTGAATCTGTTTATTCATCATTTGAACGCCATGCCATGTAACCTGAATGATTTTAATAAACGAGTGAATAAGAGCAGTTGAAGCGTTTTCCTTTCGCATATACAGGTTTCCTAATCACGGCAGGACAAAAACTCACTGAAACTTTGAGACTGATTCATTAAGCAATTTAAGGTACAAAATTAATTAAAACTAAAGTTAATTTTATTGTCCATTAGGACTGGTGCCCCTTTTACGAGTGCTTTTATTTAATTTAGCTGGTGTAGAAGTGAAGGTTCAACTCCGCCCCCCTTTCACACCCACTATTAAATAAAATAAATAATTCCTGTACCTTCTGACAAATAATTTTATAGGCTCTTCATCCTACATTATTAATGGTGCCCCGTGTGAGGCCTCTGTAATTGGGAAACGTATATGCAAAAAGAAAATTCATTGAAATCATAATTTTTTCCTGTAAATGTTGATCCACTATTTGGCGAGTCTGTGTGTTTGTTTGAGAGACTGAGGCCGCATCTCTCCTCCTGCCTGTGTGTATCTGCTGTGTTTGTTTACCTAACCCCCGCTGGTGGCTGATAGCAAAAGGGGGGGTGAGTGATTCGCCCACTAAAAAGTCAACAGTTTTTGATGCATGCAAAGAAGTTTAAACAGTATTATTATATACTGGATTAAGAAACAAAGGCCTAGAGCGACAGAAACACGAAGAAAACCATCCTGTCTCTCGCCAGTTTAACCTTTCGGCGATTATCCCGAAAGGAGTAATTAAACTGGCCAGTTCTGTAATTTAATTACCCAAGCGTGATGACGTCAGATTAAGCTGGACGCGGTTTGATCTGGTCACTGAATAAACCGCTGGGGAAAGTAGCGCTAAGCTATACCCGGAATTAAAGGGGTTACATTATTTGTGAAAGTTGGAGATTAAACTCTCATTTTGGAAAGCAAGGCGTGGCGTTGTCGCTGAGACTCGCGCCCGCGTCGTGTCACGTGAACACGCACAGTCGCGCGCGTGACCGAAAGGCGTGCACAAAAAACTGCGCATGAGCAGAGTAAGCGTGCAGACGCCATCTTGAAGGCGCTAAGAGGGAGTCACCCTAGCCGCCATTTTGAGTGAGACCGATAGACCCGCCCAGAGCGACGTCACCAGTGTCTCCTCCCCCTGGGAGGGCAGAGACAACTGCCTCCATCGTGTGGTCAACTATAGGAGTTGCATTTCTTGCATGAATGCACACTCGGATTAAAGCAGAGCAAATCTATTAAGCTGATTTATAATCAAACAGAGCTTCCAAATTGACTTTAAATCAATCCGAATTATCCGGAACAATCTAAATTTAAACCCAATTCAAAGTTTTATCCCAAGAACCAAAAGGAAAAGGAAACTTGTGTGTTTGAAGTTTGTTCTCATTGGTGGAAGAGCTTTTGACTGCATACATACACACTGAAAGAACATAGAAGGATAGACTTTGTATTTACTCACATATGTTAACCACATATTTTAATCTTTTTAGTTAAAAGCATATATTCACACATCTTATGCTAAAAGTCTGCAAACTTTTGAAGCTATATATATGTGTTTTGTTTTAAAGATCACTTTGTGCAATTTCTTTCACAGGAAGCCATTCAACTTAGGGACTCAAATAAATGACAATGTTCATTTAAACTCAAGTTAATGTTACTCCTGTGCATGTTGGTAAAGAATTTAGTGATTTACTAAATATTTAACCAAAATTCTCCAAAATTAGGAAACCACATCCAGCAATTAACACTTGAAAGCTTCAGCTTATTCACAGTCAGTGTTGCTTTTGGTTCATATTTCCTCCCCAGGAGAAGGGAACCATTTAACCAGCTCACTATTTCTCACCAGGATTTGAAATAAGTCAAAAGGTGAAAACTTTGACTAGTCTGTAAAACATTTTAATTTTTCTCCTCTTTTAAATAATCATTAACTTTAATCCTAAGGAAGCCTTAGTGACAATACGCAAAGACAATTCATTTGTTTCCTAACTTGTAAATATTAAAACATTGAAAGGCTTTAAATAAAGATAAGCTTTAACAAATAGAACAAAGCCAGTTCTAACTTTAAAACAAAGTGAAGACTTATACTGTAACCCTAAAGCCTTAAAGCATTTAACCTTTTCTATTTTTGCTGCTTTCTTTTTCTTTTGTAAATAAAATCTTTACTTTCAAGTGAGATTCAACAAAAAATTCACAACCTAGTTGAGGACTATTCCAAAACTACACTTTGATAACTGAACTGAAAGAAGTCAATCAACACAAAAATTTTTTTTTGCTTTTGTCTTGTGAAATACAAATCAAAATACAGTGTCAACAAATAAACTAACACGTATTCCACATTTCTAAAGAATTCCAAAATATTTGCTTTCCTTCTTACAAGCCTGGAAGTTGAAACAAACTCCAAAAAGAAGCTTGTAATTACCCTCACTGTAAGACAACACTCAAGGGTAACTCTTGACGCACAACTTTAGCTATAATCAACGAATTGATTTCAAGCTAAGCGTTACACAAACGGTCAAACATGTCGAATCCACTTGACGAATTAAATGACCTTCAAGCAATATTGGAAGAGTTGGCTTCCGACCTTATACCCGGTTTCTCCAAACAAGTTCGGGATACTCTACCAAAAGATTTGAAGCAAATCACGGAAAAACTTTCGGATGAATGCGAAGCTAACCCACCGAAAGCAAAGAAAATCCCCGGTGTGTTAGGAAAGTTTGCACTAGCATTAGTTGCAAGGCTAAAACGAGCTGAAACCCAAGTACTCTACGCCGAAAAGGAACTGGTGAAACAACAAACAACCATCCTTTCTCTTCAGGAAGAGAACAAATCCCTTGTGAAAAAGCAAGAACAAGCTCGCATAGAGAAAGAAGACACCCAAGCTACGCTCGATCAGACGTTGCTAGATCTGGAACAAGCAGAGGAAGAAAAGCAACGACTAGAAGACAACAATACCTCACTTCAGCAAGAAAACGAGGAATTGAGAACCGCCCTGCTTTACAAAGAGAATCGACTCAAGGAAGTTGAAGGTCAATTGGACGAAACAAGCTCCAATTATGGGAAATGCAAACTGCTCCTACGAGAAGCACAACAAGGTCTTCAGGACGCCCAAGAAGAGCTGGAAGACCACCGCAAACAAAGGGATCTGAGATCAGAATCCATGAACAGGCCGGTTCCCTCGACAAAGGGGGGCATCCCCTCATGGGATGGGGACTCCCCCGGCTCACACTCACCTGACCCGTTCAGACCCGAACGGCAACGTGAAAGACGTGTGCAAATTCCATCCGATGGAGATCTCAATAAGATCACTCGCCACGTCACGAAATTTGACCCCTCAACCAGTGGGTCACCTGATACCAGGGCTTATTTGCAAGACATCGACTACTACTTGCGTAAATACCCTGATGCTACGGTTGACGACCGCATTTATTTGATCAAGTTGACATCCAACAGGTCGGTATCAAAATTTATAGATCGGCAACCATTTGACATCAAGATGAACCGCCGAAAGCTCTATGAAGCCATCGAAAGAGAGTTTTCCGACGACTGCTTACAGTCAGGGCTAGCGACAGCCCTAGCTGTGAAACAGGGTCGCTTAGAGCCTCCACAGGCATACTACCAGCGACTCCTGCGCGCATATTTCGGATCTCAAAACACGCCTGAGATGGAAGAAGACCACAATTTCAAGGCTCTGTTCATTCAGAATCTCCATCCCACGATTGGACACCACCTTGGAGTCATGGCTAACCCAAAGACAAACTCGATAAACCAACTAAGAGAGTTTGCACATTATGCATTCCAGAAACAGCGACAAAGCAATCAGAAGCATACCGAGTCTACCGCGGTGTTAGCAGTCAACACCGCATCAGACACCCTGGACCTAGAGGGCACCCCAAGGCCAGCTCCTGTTCCATCATCTCGGTCACAAATAAAACAACGACAGTCCTCTAGTCAAGATAAGTCGAGTCATGACCCGGAAAAATTTTTGACACCAAGTGCCAAGACAACATCACCAAAACCTGACTACCGTCGGAGACTGAGTCCACCAGGTAAGTCACAAGAATACGGTACGGATACCCGGGATGACAGATATCGATTTCAAAACTCGCATAATCGCGGAAAGTGGTCACCTCCTTCGTACCGCCGGAAAAATTTCAACAGGGAAGCAAGACCTCCCCCTGGAAAGTTTAACTCCAAACCCTGGGAGAAGAAAGAAAAGCCCATTTTCAGCCAAGAAGACCTGGAGACTCTCCAACGCATACTTGACGAACTGAAGAGGAAAAAGGAGGCAAAAGAGGACAAGAAACCAGATGTCCTAGCCATAAATATTGTGACCACCCCAAACGATCCTTTAGATTTGCCACAAGTCAACCCTGAGGATTCTCCTACTACAAAAGGGAAGGATACCAAAGACACAACCGAGCATCCTCCGCCCGAAACTCAGGAGGAGCTCCAAAATGCAACGCCACCCAGTGCCATTTTGGTAGTCCAGCTACCTGGAAAACCTCACTCGCCCGAAACCGGCGACTCTTTAATCTGCGTTGAACCACCGGTCCAAGAATTTCTGTGTGATTTAACCGAAAGGGGGGTTGCACGAAAATTTTTCCTGTCATTGACCCTGGAAGATGTGATGACGCACGAAGCCCTACTAGATACTGCCGCGGACATCACACTCATGTCGCGTGACCTTTTTGAACACCTACGTGTCACTGCTAATTATGCGCACAAAGACTTGAAACTAAGACCTTGCTCCTTAGCTATTCAACCTTATGCACCCTCAAACACGACTGTGTCACACATGTCATTGATACAAATCTCCATTGGGCCCATGACCTTGATCCACCCGGTCTATGTGTCCAATCTCAACTCAATTCCATTGCTGATAGGTAAGGATCTACTTAATCGCTTTGAGCCTCTGATAGACTTCAAGAATCTCAAGCTATGGGCTCAAGTTCGACAACCTCTTCCAACCACTCTACCTGAAGCAACCAGATCACAGTGCTACACTCTTGACACCTTGGATGTTCCAGGAGTCAACCCACTCGCACTGCTGACCCAACAAAGTTTGACGGAAAGTGACCCTGGGGACCAGGCTGAAACAGGCACCCCTTTTCAGGTCACCACATCTGACAACCCAACCTTAAATGAACACAGTTCATTTCTTTGCACCCTGAAACCAGGGGCAGTCGATGAAGAGTACTGCCCCCAAGTGGTCAAAGGACTAGCTATCCAAAGCTCCCACGTAGTAGACGTGGTACTGGCTCTCTGGGCTGATAAATCTGCAATCAGCCAGACACTTTTCGACTCTCTACACGAGAAATACCCTGACCTTATGGTCACTAACAAGTCTTTTCATTTCCCTGCTGGGACCAAATCTAACAAAACATTGGTCGCCAGAAGTGTCTGCGCCCTCCACCTTCAGTGGAACCACAGACTGCTAACGCATCCCTTCTTGGTCGTTCCCGACCTGCCACATGCAGTCTACATCGGCAGTGATCTTCTTGTGAGACTTGGAACCCAGGTTGATACCATAAACAATGTCTTATGGTCTCTCACCTCAGTTCGAGACGCTCACTCTAAACCAGATCTTGACACTCTAAAGTCAGGCCAGACCATCCCTGAGGCCTGCCAGGTACTGAACACTCAACATTGTCTCATACCTACTAATGTCACGTGCTACCCGGTCCAACTATGCATTCAAACAGGACAGAAACTTATGCATCCACAAGCATTTTTTCAACCGGCTCCTTTGCTTGACAATCTAGGCTTAACTCTGGAGGTCATGCCCCTTCTAAGCCTAGACTACAGAACCACCACATTACCGGTTAACAATCCCACAGCAGAGACCATCGTCCTGCCCAAGGCCACGCCTCTTGGCTGGCTCATCACCACAGATTTCCACGATTTTGAACTGACTGTTCCTGTGCTAGGCGGCCTCCCTGATTCTCTTTGGGCCGACTCTCTTGAACCTACAGTCATTTACACTAAGCCTTCTAAGGCCATCGCTCTTGTGTCAATACCAACCCCTGACAAAGAGTCAGTGGGACGAATCGACTTGACTAACAATGACCAAATGCTTGTCCAAGCCATTGAACTCCTTCCATCGGAGTCCGATCAGCAAACCAATAACAATCCCAGCGACGCTCCGCCGAAACCAGTCCTCACTATTGCTGAAGAGATTGCACAGGTGGTAGCTGATGCTGATGCCCTAACCTCTGACGAAGAACGTGAAAAGCTTCACCAAGTTCTTCTTAAGTATGAACAATCCTTCTCCAAAGACTCCTTGGACTGTGGACTGACCACAATCCACTCAGTACGTATTCCTACACCACCTGACGCCCCTCCAACCTACGTCAGGCAGTACAAGATTCCCTTGGCCTCGTACGGCCCAGTACAAGAAATAATCGATGATTTACTGGACCGTGGCATAATCAGGCCATGCAACAGTACCTACTCAGCTCCCTTATGGCCTGTCCTAAAGCCCAATGGTAAGTGGAGACTCACCATTGATTACAGGAAATTGAACACTCAAGTTCCTCTCTCTAGGTGGCCTATGACTCAACTGGAGCAAGAACTCCCTAGAGTCAAAGATGCCAAATACTTTTCAACACTGGACATTACTTCTGGTTTTTGGACTATTCCTGTCCAAGCTGAAGACCAACACAAACTGGCCTTCACGTTCGCGAATCGCCAATACACATTCACCCGATGCCCTTTCGGTTATGCCAACTCTCCTGCAGAGTTCAACATTTTCTTGAACAAAGCATGTCCAGACGCCCGAGACAGAGGTAACCTCATCTATGTTGACGACATTCTCATTCGGAGTCCAACTCTGGACACCCATCTCACTGAAATTGACCATGTCCTTGGCCAGCTCACGCGAGCTGGAGCCAAAATTTCTCTCTCCAAATGCCAATGGTGCAAAACCAAAGTCAACTATGTCGGTCTCTTGGTAGGATCCAAAGGGGTACTACCACAAACGGCACAAATTCAAGGTGTGTTAAACATCAAAGCCCCTACCAACATCTCCGAACTCCGGAGCTTCCTAGGGGTATGCAATTACTCACGCCAGTTCATGGAGGGTTATGCAGACTTGGCAAAACCCCTTACAGACCTCCTACGAAAGGACATCCCTTTCATTTGGTCTGAGGCTCAAGAACAGGCTATGCTAGCGTTGAAGCAAAAGTTATGCACAGCACCATGTTTGGCCTATCCCAACTGCGACCAGCCATTCTTCTTACAAGTGGGATTCTCTGCCAACTGCTTAAGTGCTGGATTATACCAAATCTACGACCACGACAAACGAGTCGTGGCCTATGCCAGCAAAACCCTCTCTGGCCCGGAACTGAAATACTCGGACTGTGAAAAAGCCCTTCTGGCCACTGTATGGGCAATCAAGCATTTCTCCAACTATGTGGGAGGCCAGAGAATCACAGTTGAGACTCACCACCAACCAGTGGTCTTCCTCAACAGTCAACGCATCAGAGAAGGCGTTGTAACAAATGCCAGAATAGCCTCCTGGTTGATGGCTCTACAAAGCTTTGATGTGGAGATCCGCTACGCACAAAAGTTGAGAAGCCCTCTCGGCACAGACTTGGCTGCCTGCCAACGGTGCTCTGAGGACACTCCAGGACCATCCATTCGTGCAGAGCCACCTACAGTCACTGAAGACCCAAACCATCACTACTTTGACCAGAACATCTGCCAAGATATGGTCACCGCCTATGTCGATGGTTGTTCTTTTCACCATGAAACTCACATTCGTGCTGGTGTGGGTGTGGCATGGCTGAACAATCAGCCTTGTGAACCCCACAACTATCAACTGGGTTCCCAATCATCTCAGTATGCGGAAATCGCAGGCGTGCTCATTACACTGCAACTTGCTGTAGACCATGGCATTCGCACATTGGTCATCTGCACTGACTCCAACTATGCACGTCTCAGTTTCACTTGTCATTTAACACTCTGGAAGGCCAAAGGTTTTATAACCTCCAACCGCAAACCGGTTAAACATCAAGACCTTTTCAAGGCATGTGATCACCTGGTCACCTCCAACAACCTCCAAGTGTATTGGAAAAAGGTCAGAGGTCACTCGCGCACACCAGGTCAGGACAAAGAATGGAATGACCTTGTGGACTCACTTGCAAAACAAGGAGCTATACAAGGCACACCCTGGTCCTTTGATTCTGCTCAGGTGCCGACTTCACAGTCCCACCCACCCACCCCTACAGTCTGCGCAGTCACTAGGGCCCAGACTAACAGGGCCCAGGACACGACACAAACCACAGGTCCCCTTGCGGTTGACCCTGTTTTCACTGACGCTGACCTTATCTCTCTTCAAACCCTTGACCCTGCGGTCCATAAAATGATACAATACATCTCAGATCCTGCACTTAATGCACCATCCGACTCGGATCTCGCTGACACTCCAGACTTGAAGCCACTTTTTGCCGCACGATCATCCTTGCAGCTGCGAAATGGCATTCTAGTTCATGTTTCCGATGAACTCCCTACGCATGCGCTTGTGGTCCCTCGTAACCAGAGGGGGGTGATGATTGTTCATGCCCATGATCTCCCAACTGCAGGACACAAAGGCGTCAAAGCAACGTACAACGCACTCAAACAAGTGGCATATTGGCCATACATGCGAAAGGATGTAGCCGACTACATAAAGGGATGTCTCGTATGTTGCCAGTTTCAACCAACCAACCCGATGCATCGAGCACCCCTACAGAAAAGAGGCATTTCATTCCCATGGTCTGACCTCCAAATTGACTGGGTAGGTCCCCTTCCACGGTCAGCCAGAGGAAACAAATACTTCCTCACAGTCACATGTGCTTTCACCAAATGGGTCGAGTGCCTGCCTGCTCCTAATGACACGGCAGAAACCACGGCCTACTTGTTGATGAACCACGTATTCTCTAGGTTTGGTCTGCCAAGCCGAATCAACTCTGACCGCGGCACTCATTTCACCGCCGAAGTCATGCGACAACTGTGGGAAACCTTGGGAGTTAAAGCTAACTTCCATATTAGTCACCACCCACAATCCTCCGGACAGGTTGAAAGAACCCACCGAACTGTGATCAACATACTGAAGAAGTATATTTCACCACACCAAAAAGACTGGGATGTAAAGCTCCCGCTGGTCTTAATGGCCATCCGAGCCACACCCCATGAAGCTACGGGGGTGTCACCTTTTGAAATGATGACAGGCCGGCAAATGACTTTGCCCCTGCATTTACTCTACCAACCTGGAGAAGCCAGTGTTGCTACAGCTTACACTACTCACCAGTACATGACTGACCTGATCAAACATCTCCGACAGACTTTTGCCTTTGCCCAAAAACATTTGGACCGATCAGCTGAAGGACGCAAAGCCTACTACGATCAGAAAGCCTCACATGACGAACTCCAAGTGGGAGACAAGGTTTTCTATTATGCTTTCATTCCTCAGACAGGACAGACCAACACACGAGCAGGAAAACTCGCTCGGAAGTTCCTCCCCAGGTGGACAGGTCCACACACGATCACAGATAAACTCTCTCCGGTCGTTTACCAAATCAAAATAAGCAAAGGTCGCCAGGACCCCATCTCCAAATGGGTCCATCGTAATCAAATCAAAGCTTACAAAAACCCCATGGGACTTGTCGGGGACAACACTGTTCCATTAAGTCAGTAAACAAACCTAAATCTTGTTTGCGCCCGATAGATAACTGTTAGCTGACGATCAGCCTCAGACATTCTCGGTCGCATTTCTCTTCCTCAATCAGGTAACTGCATTAAACCTTCAAAAGGAGAAAGTTAACCCAAACTAACTGACTTCCTTAAAATCTAACCTTAAAAGACCCCGCAAAATTTCTTTCAGTATCATCAAGTTACTATTTCAAAGTAGTACAAACAAAATCAACAACATCACTAGCTTAAGTCAATAATCACAAAACCCTCTAAAGGTGATAAACACTAATAGCTTAGAGCTCAGCCTCTAACAAAGTTGTTCCACCTCTAAGAATAACTTTCACCTACCACTCAGGTACCTCAAGAAAAGGAAAACTGACAAGAAGCTCAAGATTAAAATGACTCACTTCTATTTGTTGGCCAGGACGATGGCCCTCCTGTTTTTCAGTTTAGCCCTCTACCTAGCACTCTCACCTACTTTCGCCCAGTTAGAACTGGCCAGAACCCAGACAAGAAGTCAACAATCCTTAAGTAGATTCTCAACCACGGCCTCATCATTAGGGCCCCTTGCTACCCTTAGCACGTCTACTGTTAAATCAGTCAACACCGCTACACTGAAATGCCAGACAGTTGAACCACCAACTGTTACCAAAACTTTGCAAGATACTGTGTTGGTTTTGAATGTTTGCTCCAAAGTCTCATTCAAACTCAACAAGGTCTTGGACTTGTCACTCTTCATGTTAGAGGGTGACCTTGCTCACCCACATCTAATGTCTGTGTTTCTTCGAAAGGTAGCCAAAAATATTAGACTTTCAGCTAACACTTTGACAACGAGTCTGCCTTCACCGCTTCTTGCCTCTGTTTCAGATGTCACAAAGTTATTCCTCATTGCCACTCAAAGAACAATGATGACTCCCCATGCTCGCTCAGTCTTCCAGAACAAAGGTCTCAAGCACCCTCTGAGTAAGACCTCTGTGGAACCATGGTTTAGTCCAAATAAACCAATTCAATTCGAACCTCCTTGAATTAACTCAATATTGCTTAACCTAAACATCTACCTCAGATAAGCAATACATTTTTGTTTTGCATTCTTTGTTTTGACTTTTATTTTTCTTTATTTTTAGAATTTTTAAAAGTTATATGCATGCTTATATACAAACCTATATTTTTATATATAGCTCTTGCACTCCATTTTGATTTTTGTACCCATTCAAACTATTTTCCTTTTTTTTGGACAACTATGATAGCTATTTCATCGTGAACCAAAATTCCTACCTCAGGTATGTAAGACTACGCACCTATTTTTGTAGCTAGAATTTTTGAGTCATTTCAAGACCTATGCCTTAGCTTACTACTCCAAGTCAGTTTTATAATCTACATTTGTCCATATTCAAATTATTTTTGGAAATTCATGGAAGTCCTTCCAGTAAACCAAAGTCAAAGATCTGTACTTAGTAATAGATACTGTTTGCATGCTAGTGTGTATGGACATCACACAAACCTTTTAACCCAGTATTTAGGTCAAGTGTTGCCAAGGAGACGAAGCTGCCATGGATGTGTACCGACGCTGACCGATGCTCACCATCGCTACAAAGGGGGGAACTGTAGCATCATCGTCCTCCTCAAAACCAAGACAAGATCACTTCTCTCCAGTTTACAGGAATTTCAATTTATTCATTACACAGGAATATCACCTTTCTGCCTTCTCAGGAATATCACTGGCTTTTTGCTGACTCATGCAGGCTTCTTCCAGACCTGACCAAAGATGCTTGCTTTCCCAGGACCCCAATGTAAACAATTGCTGCTTGCAGAGATTGTAAGGATCAGAGTTTGCTTTTAAAGGCTCAAAGGAACATAAAACTCAGGAGACCAGACCTCTCAACATGAACACTGCATTTGATAACGTACCTTTTCACAGGAAACCAATGTTTTTAAAAGAGTCATAAACCACTTAATCTGACGGTTTTATAGCCTATGCTGTCCAGGCCTTCGCCAGATACTAAGGAAATCATCTACAGCTCAACAGTACCTCCTAGCGGATACCTACGGAATGTGTTTTCAGTACGTAGGATGACTTTTAATTTGTTCTAAATATTAAGTTTCTTTCAGCTTATCCTGGATCCTAAGGACACTGAAAATCATCCCCCTTATCACCAACCATGGTTTGCTGCATGTTCTGCTGTTCTAATCTTGATCTAAATGTGAATGCATGTATTATAATTATGTATAAGAAATGTTATATTCATGAGTGTTATTGGAGTAATGGTATAAATGCATGATCGCCATATATTAGCCAAGTCATTTAATTTAGTTAGATTTTATATTGAGCATTTATCTTATAAGAACTGACCGTTGATTTTTCCCTCTGAAAATTCATGGGATGGTGTCTCCATTTGGTTGGCTGCTCTCAAACAAAGAAGTGTTTTCACATTGGATAACAGCCATTTCAAACTGATTCTGAGAGAGTAGATTGGTCAGTTGACGACTGACCTCATCAGTTTTACGACCCGGCGAGGTAACTTTAAAAGACAGAAGTTAGATTTGAGAGGAAGAGAGAAAAAAACACTTGAAAAAAAAGACATGAGGAAAAACAGGGTTAACAGTTGAGTCACAGCACAGTTAAGAGTTTAAAAAAAAAAAAAGTCAGAGATCAGACAACAGGCAGGAAGATTAGCTAGAAATAGAATTAAGAATTAGAAACACAGAAAGAAGAGAGAGATTTTGAGAAAGATTAGGAACTAAATTCAGATTAAAGAAGCAGAATAGTAATCTAGACCTCAGAAGAAGATCTTATTCCACCGTTTCAAGGCCCTGTGAAGTTTTATTTTATTCTCTGTGTGTTTGTCAAATCTTTTCTTATATTCTGGAAACTGAGGAGAAACCATTTTTCTTTAGAGCTCGTCCCTTTTTAGAGAATCAAATTCTCAAACTTTTTCCTTCACCTCAGAAGCCATTCTTATCCTAGTAAATGTTTTTCTAACACTTTTTTTTTTTTTTAATGACTTTTCACGCCATTAAAGTGGACCTTTAATTTGCCTAGTTAAAGAGAACAGAGACTGAGAAGATTTTTCTTCAGTTTTCGGGTCGATCCCACTACAAGAGACCCCAAATTTGGACTCTTTTTCAAAGGACTTGTCACGCCGCTCTGTGACAGACCACCCACTGCTGCCATTGTCTGGAGAGCCCCCAGCTGAGTTTACACTTCCACGGCTGTGAGGAGGCATCTTGCAGCAGCTTCCTCCGACGTCCTAACTTCAAAACCCAGCGGTACCGACCCGCGGAACTTGGACCAACGGCCGTGTGTAAGTGAGACTCTTATTTCTCCTATTTCCTGGGTTAAAACGTGATGTCCTAACAATTAAATTACAATTGAATATGGCCCGTATTTCAGGGCTCAATTAGTCTCTCAGCCGCAGGATAGAGCTGTAAACTGAAGCAAAAACTCTTAGTCATTTTAAGTAACTGCCCTTAGAATTTTGTAGATTAATTCAGGAATCATTTTTAGATAATTAGCTTCTGCACGGTGGCGCAGTGGTTAGCACTGCGGCAGCACAGTTTACCCTTGGCCGGGGGATCGTGGGATCATGGGTTCGATCCCAGCCCCCGACCAACAGTGATCTGTGTGGAGTTTGCATGTTCTCCCCATGTTGCGTGGGTTTACTCCGGGATTTCTCCGGTTTCCTCCCACATGCCAAAAACATGCATGTTAGGTTAATTGGCTGTTCTAAATTGTCCCTAGATATCTGTTTCCTATAGGCCCTTAGAATAGAGGGTTAGTATTAATGAAAGCGCTTTGAGTGGTCTTTGTGACTAGAAAAGCGCTATATAAGTGCAGGTTAGTTAGTTAGTTAGTTATGAATTTTCCCCATAAAATTGCGTTGTTTTGTTAAAACATTCCAGTCTCACCGTTGAAACATAAGTCTAGTTTCTCCTTGGTTCTACAGAGGTGTAATGCTGGATTTTATGTTCAGGAACTCAATATCAGTTGATGTGATATTTTACGCTGTCATCATCTGAATCTGTTTATTCATCATTTGAACGCCATGCCATGTAACCTGAATGATTTTAATAAACGAGTGAATAAGAGCAGTTGAAGCGTTTTCCTTTCGCATATACAGGTTTCCTAATCACGGCAGGACAAAAACTCACTGAAACTTTGAGACTGATTCATTAAGCAATTTAAGGTACAAAATTAATTAAAACTAAAGTTAATTTTATTGTCCATTAGGACTGGTGCCCCTTTTACGAGTGCTTTTATTTAATTTAGCTGGTGTAGAAGTGAAGGTTCAACTCCGCCCCCCTTTCACACCCACTATTAAATAAAATAAATAATTCCTGTACCTTCTGACAAATAATTTTATAGGCTCTTCATCCTACAGGGCTCATCTCCAACGGCGACGAGTCCGCCTACAGGAGAGAGGTGGCCCAGCTGGTGTCCTGGTGCAACAACAACAACCTGCAGCTGAACGCTCTGAAGACAGTGGAGATGATTGTGGACCTCAGGAAAGTCACATCCCCTCTGCCCCCCCTCACCCTCACAGGCTCTCCCATCACCACTGCTGATTCCTTCCGCTTCCTAGGCACCACCATCACCAGGGACCTCAAGTGGGAGCCAACCATCAGCTCCCTCATCAAAAAGGCCCAGCAGAGGATGTTCTTCCTGCGGCAGCTGAGGAAGCTCAAGCTACCCACCAAGATGTTAGTGCAGTTCTACACAGCCATCATCGAGTCTATCCTCACCACCTCCATAACCGTGTGGTACGCAGGAGCCACTGCCAGGGACAGACTAAGGCTGCAGCGCGTCGTGCGCACTGCTGAGAAGGTGATCGGCTGCAAGCTCCCATCTCTCCAGGATCTGTACATCTCCAGGACCCGGAGGCGTGCTGGCTGGATCATAGCCGATCCTTCACACCCTGGTCACGTACTGTTTGCCCCTCTCCCCTCAGGTAGAAGACTTCGGTCCATTCAGACTAAAACCTCCCGTCACATGAACAGCTTCTTCCCCTCTGCCATCAGACTGCTGAACACCAAGTGACTTATTGACTCTCGTGCACTATGTACAGCAGCTCAACCAGACTCATGTCAATCATCACTGTTTTCTTCTTGCATTACCGACTGCACTATATGGTTCTCCACATTATCTGCTGCTCGCTAATATATTTAAACTGCTGACTAGTATTACTCATTCTTATTCTACACTTTATTGCATGTATAGTTTATTTCTTTTATTTTATCATGTTTAATGTTGCAGCATTGCACCGAGACAAATTCCTAGTTTGTGTACTACATGAACAATGGCAATAAATCTGATTCTGATTCTATCCACAAGCAAGTAGATCATCAGCAAGACTCTAGTTCTTCATCAGTGGCTCTTTTTACCTATAAAATTTTAGATATTAAATTCACATGATTTGATAGATACTCACTGAGTATAAGTGTGCAAATGTTATGCATGTATCTTAACTCTTAAATGAAGGCATTTACCTTTTCAATCAACTCAACTGCTTCTGTATCTGTGACATCTTCAGGGGTCACCACTAAACTGTCCATATCTCCTGTTGCAAGATAGGTGTAACACCAGTCCCGCATAAAGTCAGGTGTTGGACCTCCTTGAGCCAAGCTTACAGCAATGATCTCCCCAAAGCTCCTGAAGATATTAGAAGATAAATACATGCATATATACAATAATTTGTTTAATATACATACAGCAAATTGTTATCTTAAGAGCAATGTTTGATGGAACCTGAAGCAGTTTTTCCCCAGAGCACTCATTGAGTATATATGATTCTTTCCTTTGTTGTCAGTACCAGGCTCAAAGTAGCGCACTTCAATTCCAGACATTAGGTCTGCCAAAATGATACACTGCATATAAGTAAAGCAGCATCATCATAGAATATCAGAAATAATAAGTGAAACAGCAAAATTACAAAATTGACTGTTACCAGTAAGAAACTCTAAGGCACCTGTATCTACACCTGCTTCACCCAAAAAACAAACACTGAGGGAGCATTTTGGAGTAGATGTCTTTTGTCTTTGCCATTGCTTCAAAGCACGGTGAAAGAAGTTCGATCTCGTGACACAAACAGAAAATGTCTTTGAGTCATCCACTTCTTCAGCTAGGCTTTGCAATATATCATCAAGACTGAAAATTAGAACATACCACAAATTAGCCAGTTTATTTTCACACTTACAGTATCTATTTATTAAGATTTAACCTTTTGAGTTTTGCAGCTTCTACATCACAGAGTTTGTTTTCCCCGTTGTCTGCAAAAAAGTAATGACCACACATTTGTATACTCTATTGTATCACATTGGATTATGAAGTACCAAATTTCAATGTATATACAGTATAATAATTTAGCCATTCTTGCCTCTCACCGCATGTGCTTGCATGAACCTCTAGGACATCAAGCGGGAAAGAAGCCAGGCATATGGGGCAGAAAGCATGCTCAGCCTGGAAACAATGTTCCATATAACAAACATTAACAAGTTATATAAGTTCTTCTCTTTAAAAAGTCAGTTAAAGTGAAAAAATACCTGTTTGGATGTTTCTGCAGGTGGGACAATTTCCACATCGGCATCAGTCTTGCATATTCAACTAACAAAAATTAATCAATTAATAACCACACATTTGAATTTGCAAGGATAAGAAAACCATGATCACAGGGTGACTTACTGCAATGCTGTCTTGGTAATGTACATTCTCTTCTGCCATATGAGGAGCTATTGATTCTTCTGACAGGACATTACAAGAACTGACATGAACAGCTAGGACCTGCAGTGGCATTTGTTCATTGCATTTAGTGCAGGAAGCCTTTGGCATTCTCTCAAATTCTTTGGAATTGAGTGGCAATGGAGTCAAATCAAGTTGTAACTGAAGTGGGACGATGTAAAGGACATATTTGCCACTGTTGCTTGCTGTTTGCACTAATGCCCCAGTATAGCCTTCTGATTCCGGGGTAATCACGGTTATGGTCCTCTGTCCACTTCCACCCGTTAACACAGTAGCATTAAAGCCAAGTAATCTCAGTAAGAGTAAAAAATATTTAAAATCAAATATCTCAAAACCATACAATACCCATTGCTTTATACAGCAACCAGCCTCCATCCAAGCATAGCATTTTGGGGAACTCCAGACACAGCATTTCAGAGAGCTTAATATAAACAATTTGTGCTTTTTAGGAGATGATGCTTCATGCAAGTATGGCAGAAATTTCAGTGGTAATTAGCACCTACCTCAGTATGAGTGATGTTGTCATTCACACACAATACAATGGGCAAATAAAGATAATTGTATCCATTTCTGAGTCTGTGTCTGTTCCCTGGGTCAGCCATTATGTCAAATTTTCCCTTTTTTCTCATGAATTTGTAGCTTTTTTTCTATTAAATTGTGACTTTTTTCTCATACAGCTACAATTTTTTTGTAAATTTGTGACTTTTTTCTGATATACGTTCATATCTTTTTATCAAAAATTTGCAACATTTTTCTCATGAAGTTGCAATTTTTTTCTCGTAATTTTGGTACCATTGTTAATGAAACGTGCTCACCTGTGTTACTGTTTTTTAATATGCTCAACTCACCGTCTGCACCCCAACAACACAGCAACACCCTCATCCCCACCTCCTCTGAGGACATCAGCACCATCCTCCACATCATTGTGACTACAGGCCAGGTGAGAGGACAGCTGGAGAGACTTCACCAGTGGAAGGCTGCGGTCCCTGATGGCATATTCGTCTTGATCCTGAGGACCTGTGCTAGCTTGCTCCAGTATTGAAACACCCTGCAGGCCAATATCATTGGCTTTTACACGTTATTTTATTAAGCAGATGTTTTAGCTGCTTTTAGTTCAGTATTTATCATGCATTGTCTCTCGCGAGCCACCATAAGACGCCACACAGTCACCAGAGAGTTATGTGAGAGTTTTTATTTACGGTGAAAAGTGACAACACAGGCTGCTGAGGCAGAGACACACAGAGGTCTACTCACACCGGGAGGCATAAGGCTACACAGCTCACTTACTAGTCCACGGGAAGCGACGGTCAAACCACAGACTGACGAGGTAGGAAATAGTCCAAAGTATCCGTAGCTCTGACGGAGAGAGACTGACACTGCTGCAGGGATGCGGCCGCCAGCGTGGGAATAAGAAGTCCACCACTAACGACCACAAATGCAGAACAGCTGCTCAGGACTTGACTGCTGAGCGGACGCCTCCCCGAGCACTGTCACAATAAGAGCTCGGAGAGCCAGAAAGACAATACCACTGTCAAGCCCTGACAGGAATAGCCCGAGCACAATGACATAGTGCTTGGGTCATGACAGTATTTTTTAAACAAAGGAAAATAAATAAATTTTTTGCTCAATTTCAAATAAAATGTAATAATTTAATCATAATAATACAGGGTAACACTAAATATGTTTTTGACGCCAAATAAATAGCTCCAAAGTGCTAAAATCTACAACTTAATTCCTCATAATAGAAAGTTTTATAGGTGAACACAAATTAAATTTCTGTACATACATGGAAAAAGATTTTTATTTACAAAACAAAATCTCACAAAAGTCTTCATCTATACTATATTTTCAGTATTTAAAAAAAAGTTTCAAACTGTAAGTCTAAAAAAAGGGACAGAAAATATAATTAATTCCACATTACAGAATTTGGAGGGTTTTTTTATTTAATGTTTTTATCTTTTTAACCTGGTCTGGGTCTGTCTGGGTAACACTCTGTCACAGGGAGAGAGGAGGTGGATGTGTGTGGAGCTTTTCATGTTCAGCAACTCACAGAGCAAATTACTGTTTTGACGTGATATCAGAGGGTCAAAGCAATTACCTCCATAAACAACGTCGTTCAGCCCAATGGGGATGCTGTCCCAGGAAGGTGTGGAGGAGCCGCGGGGACATTCGGTCAACAGACCCCCGGGTGGACACGTACCATCACAGGCAACCAGAGTGGCGGTGGACACAGTTTCAAAGCAGTGTTTTAGGGTTACACCAGGAAGGAAGCGTGGCTGTCTGCCCACTGAATCCCATGGATAACGTCTAAGTTCCCATCCCATAAATTGTCTGTGCGGCGGCCACCAGCACAGCACTTGAGTTTTGCTTTGTCGTTCGGTTAAAACAAAACAGTAAGATAAGATAAGATAAGCCATTATTAGTCCCACAATGGGAAAATTCCAGGACTGCAACAGCACAGGGATAGCAACACTCAGAGCAATAATTAAGAAGATACAAAAAATATAAATAAGAGCAGTGGATATACATACGTACACATAACTATATAGATAGATAGATTAGTTTATTTGACAGGGACAGTGCAATAAACATAGACAATTAATCAATGACAATCAATCTGATGTGTTGCACATAGAGTGTATAGCTATTAGCTAATTTGCAACTCTTGTCCCTGGATGGGCTTTAGAAAAGAGAATCAAGTAAAAAAAAAAAATACACAAAAACCACATACATCAATGCAAAAGGATTATAAATACACAATTATAAATATTATAAATATTATAAATACACAAATATAACAACCTGACTCACATTTGCCTATTTCAGGCCTCCCTCCCTTCGTCACTCATTATAAACATACACATTCATTCCTTCCCTTCATTCACTCTCACCTTGCAGACAATCAATTCATACATGAGTACATTCTTGTTTATTTTTCAGCCAGTTTTTAACCTTTTTAGTGAATGTTTTAAAGTCCGTTATTATTTTAATTATATTTGGCATTGTGTTCCAGATGTGACTGCCCTTTATAGAGAAAGCTGTTTGTCCAAATGTGGTTCTGCGGTGGAATATTTTACAGTTATTGTTAACAGAACTCCTGGTGGCTCTGCTGCTATCCTGTCTTTGGACGAAACCAGCAAGTGGCTCGGGTGCTGATTTATGGAAACATTTGAACGTTAATTTCAGAAAACAGAGGTCAATGAAACTCTCAAAACTCAATAGGTTGTATTTTTTTAAAACATTACAGTGATGCCACCTAATGGGCTTTTTGTCCAAGATTTTTAGGGTTTGATTATATAATGAACCTATATGTCTTATTGTGGAAGGGGCTGCTTGAGCCCAGACTGTCAAACAGTATGATATATGAGAAAAAACCATAGAATGCATATACAGTACAGCTGCTTCGTAAGGTATGTAATATCTAATTAATTTAAAGCAGTTCAGATTTTTTTTTACTGTTTTTGAAATTTTCTTTATATGAAGATTAAATTTGAGTTGAGGATCTAGTACAATGCCAAGGTATTTGAATTCTGTAGCTAAACTGATGTCATGATCATTTATATTAACTTTAAAACGTTGCAGGTTACATTTTTTGATTGAAAAGCACATTGAGACTGTTTTCTGAAGGTTCAGCAATAGATGGTTCTGGAGGAGCCACTCTTGGACATCAACCATACTTGTAGACAGTACATCTGCAGCCTGTGCTGGAGTCTTGGCAGCTGTGTAAATAACTGCATCATCTGCATAAAGTTGGCATGTTGCAGCTGAGCAGTGTAACGGCAAGTCATTAATAAAAATGCTGAAAAGTAAAGGACCAAGAATGGACCCTTGTGGGATACCCATGCGGTTGTTTAAAAATGAGGATTTATCCTGGTGAACTTTTACACACTGTTCTCTATTCTGGAGATAAGATGCAAACCATTCTAATGTATCTGGGGAGAAGTTAAAAGATACCATTTTGGATAAAAGCAAACTGTGGTTTACAGTATCAAAAGCCTTTTTGAGATCTAGAAAAACAGCTCCTACCACATTACCCCTGTCCAAGGACTGTTTGACGTTGTCAATAAGGCAACAATTTGCTGTTTCTGTTGAGTATCCTGGTCTAAAACCAAATTGATGTGGATGAAGAAGTTGACTGTCTTGTAAATATTCAATCAGCTGTGTAGCTACAACTTTTTCAAGAACCTTGTATAAATATATACAAAGTGCAGAGCATTGTAGCAAGTTGGAATAAACAGCATAATCGTCTACTTAGTTATCCTACATAGTATGAATATGTACCCATACATATTGTCACCCTCCGTAGCGACTGATATTGTCCTAGTTGTATACTGGAGGGGACCATTTGTGTAAGTCTGTTGCGTCTTTTGCATTCAATACTATTAGGTCGTCAAATTTCTTTGCTATCTCTGCGAGCAGCCCTGCCTAGGCTATACAGTCTGACAGCCGTAGGTAGGAAGGAAATGTGAAACCTCTCGGTTGTGCACCTAGGATGATGTAGTCTACTGCTAAATGAGCTCCTCAGTGCGTTCAATATGTCCTGCATAGGGTGGGACTCGGACTCCAGCAGAAATGACAGTTTAGCCACCATCCTTCTCTCTCCTATCTTTTCCACTGGGTCAAGGCGTTTCCCCAGGACAGAGCTACCTTTCTTGATCAGTTTGTTCAGTCTCTTCCTATCAGCTGCTGTAATGCCGTTGCCCCAGCAGACCACTCCAAAAGTGATGGCTGATGCCACCACCGTGGCATAGAATGGCTTCAGCAGTGCCCCTTGTACACGAAAAGACCTGAGCCTCCTCAGTAGGAACAGCCTGCGTTGTCCCTTCATGTAGAGTGTGTCGGTATTGTGTGACCAGTCTAGTTTACTGTTCAGATGAACACCAAGGTACTTGCAGGATGTCACACACTGCCATCTACAGAGTTCTCTTCCTACTGAGGAGGCTCAGGTCTTTTAGTGTACAAGGGATGCTCCTGAAGACCTTCTACGATTCAGTGGTGGCATCAGCCATCACTTTTGGAGTGGTCTGCTGGGGCTGTGGCATCACAGCAGCCAATAGGAAGAGACTGAACAAACTAATCAAGAAAACGAGCTCTGTCCTGGGGCAGCGCCTTGACCCAGTGGAGGAGATAGGAGAGAGAAGGATGGTGGCTAAACTGTCATTTCTACTGGAGTCCGGGTCCCACCCTATGCAGGACATACTGAACACACTGAGGAGCTCATTTAGCAGTAGGCTACATCATCCTAGGTACATGACCGAGAGGTTTTGCAGGTCCTTCCTACCTATGGCTGTCAGACTTTATAACCTAAGCAGGGCAGCTCACAGAGAGAGCAAAAAAAAAAAACGTGACGACCTAATAGTATTGAATGCAAAAGATGCAACAGATTTACACAAATGGTCCCCTCCAGCATACAACTAGGACAATATCAATCGTTACGGAGGGTGACAATATGTGTGGGTACATATTCATACTATGTGGGGTAACTAAATAGACGGTTATGCTTTTTATTGCATCTAGCTACAATGCTCCGCACTGTGTATATATACAGTATATTTATATATTTATGTGTACATATGAATATTCACTGCTCTTATTTTCTTATCTTCTAAATTATTGCTCTGAGTGTTGCTAACTCTGTGCTGTTGCAATCCTGGAATTTCCCCATTGTGTGACTAATAAAGGCTCATCTAATCTTATCTTATCTTAAACTGTAAAAAGATAGGAGAAAAACACACATAAAAATAATTTAAGAGTGCATTTTCAAATCCCATTTAATTGGAAGTGTCAATGCTGGCAGGCTTGATTACTTAAAATCCATTTTTTAGTCTCTGTGGTCAAGTCTCTGTAATTTGTTCTGGTCTTCATAGCAGCGGGGAGCTTGTTCCATTCCGTTATAGCTTTGTATGAGAAGGCTGATCGTCCAAAAGCAGTTTTACATAGAGGATGCAACAATGCCACCTAGAGGAAGTCACTGTTATTCTGGTGAGTAGGTTTAAGTTCCACTGGCGCCATTGGTAAAATTATGTGAAAAAGTCACAAATTTATGAGAAAAAAAATGTAAAAAATTTTAAGGAAAATATGACAAATCTACAAAAAAAAAGGAGCAAATGTATGAGTAAAAAGTCACAAATTTACTGGAAAAAAGTTGCAAATTTAAAAGAACCACCTCCCTCACAGTCTTTATTTTCTGTCCTCCCCCTCCCCCTGACTGGGTGGAAAATACATCATCTTGGATACATTTAGGGCTTTGGGGTGGGGGTGTTTCCGCACGGTGTCAGCGAAGGGGTACCTTTGCTGCTCGGTGGGGCTGCACTCACCTCAGTTTTAATTGCATTTTAGACAATGAGGGCTTGGGCGGATGGGGCCCTGTTGCCCATCGCAGTGGCTAGCGGTGCTCCAATCACTATCCCCCCAATTTTACTTGCACATGGTAGTCCACACATTTACACACAATTACATCATATAACTGACATACACCCACCATGTTTTGTGTGGGGGGGAGGGGGGAGGGGGTTTACCCCCACCCCTGTTGCCCTCCTCCTGCTGGGGGCATGGGGGCCGGGTGGGGAGCCTGGGACCCTTCATGTTGTCAAAATCCCTTGGTGTTACTGAATGTATAGATACAACCAAGGGAGTGAGAGAGAGACTGAATATGAGCGTAAGTGAGAGTGAGGGGGTGATGAATGGAGGTGGCGATGGTGGGTCGGTTTTGTACGCCGCTTTGCATGTCGGGTAGCATCTAGGGGCGCCTGTGGTGGTCTACTGATCAGTCGCTCAGGTGGACACCGTGGGTGGGGGTCTGCTTCTGTGGCCTGTGCTGGTGGTCTCCCCGGTCACTGCCAGGCACTGGTGCGTGTTCAGGCTCACTGCATCTGCTTTGCAGCCGCCTTCTGAAACAAGGGTGAATGAGGGTTGAGTTTGAATGGGTGCAGGAGTGAAAGAGAATGGGTTGGTCCGGGTGAGTGAGAGGGAGTTAGTGCATATGGGTGCGCATTGGAGCATGTGGGTGTGAAGGTGTGGGGAGCTGTAATTTTATTAGAAAGCAGTAAGAAAGGTACAATATGTGGAAAAATGGTAACAATCAGGTGAGACAATCTTAAGAGAAAAGCATAAGATTATGCCCAAAAAATATCAAAATTTATGAAAAAGCTTAGAACTTGGGAAAATGTCACAAATTTGCATGGAAAATATCTTGTTTTACTCAGAAAACTTATTACATTTGCAAAGAAAATGTGTAAGATTTAGAGAAAAAAAATAAGCGCATTAATGCCAAAGATATAACAAATATATTGTATTTGTGTGGGTTTTTTTAGTGAGGAAAAAAACACACAACTTTGCAAAAAAAAAAAAAAGCACCATTTTTTTTCCAAATAATCAAAAAATCCCAGAAAAAAGGAGCAATTTTGTGAGAAAAAGGAAACAATTTTTTTTAGATAGATAGCTGTACTTCATTGATCCCAAAGTGGTAAATTACAGTGTAACAGCAGCATGACAGTAGAGAACCAAACGACAGAAACACACTCATGACAAAGGGATTACCCACGGAAAGTAAAATTAACACTACTATAAAAAACTATTTACATCATAGCTTTATCTATGATGGCCTGTATAGACACATGAATCATACTCGCTGCACAATGCAGGACTATCAGGAGCGGATTGAAATGTGAGGTACCAGTTAGACAGTAAGGTGCAGTATGACAGCATAGTTATGATCAGAATACAACATCATAGTGAGTTATTGTACAGTGAAATGGCATGCGGCAGGAAAGATTTCCTGTACCTGACCGTTCGACAGCAAAGCTGTAGTAGTCTACTGGAGAAAGTGCTTCGCTGTCTGTCCAGTGTGTGGTGGACAGAGCCAGCCCTCTTGATAATCTTGTCAAGTCTGTTGGTGTCTCTGGCCCTGACACTGCTACCCCAACAGACAGCAGCAAAGAAGATGGCGCTGGTGAAATTTACAATCTAAAAAACCCTGCAAACTTATAAGGAAAAAAAACCAAAAAAAAACAACCTCTCATTCTCATGTTGTCAGGCCAGGTTGTAGTTGTAATTTGCTGTTGTACCTCAGTTTTTAAGCTCAGATTTTTTACACAAAAATTACTCACGGTGGCTGTTGGTGTAGTACAGGTTGCTGTCCCCTGAGACAGAGTAAAGCAGACAGTAAAGCAGTACAATTATATTTTAAATGATTCTTTTTTATGGCATGAGAGAAATGCAAAAGTTATTTTGCCACAAGCCTTTTTAAAAGTATATTTCTTCATAAATCATATTTAAACATTTTAAAGAAAACAAAAAATATTATTTCAGAGAAAATAATCTTGAAACAAACTGTTTAAGACATCAAATACACTCATGTTCTTAGCTGTGCAGCTTTGTTTCCTAAACTCACGTCTCCAGGAGTGTTGACTGTCATTCACTCCAAACGTTGCTTTTCTGCACATTGACACACATAAATAAACAGAACCGTCTGTGCTTTTTGCATGATGCAAAATAAAGGATTTTGTGGGACTATTAAAATCACTGGCAGGAAGGGGATTTTATTTTCAGATTATTTGGGGGTCAGGTTATAAGTAGCAGTAGACACAAAGTCTGCCACACAAAACGCTACATGCTAAAATATACCAATTATAAAGTACTCTGTGTGAGATTCTGAGCATGGTGGGGTACCATGCTCATGCTTTAAGTTTATTTTTTGTTATTTATTATTATTATCATTTCTGTCTTTTCCACACCTCAGCTCGGTTTGGTTATTGTGTTTATTATGTCCCTATTTATATTCCTTGGAACTTGCTACTCATTTCTGTTTGCTATGATTGTCTTCTTAGTTCTGCCTAGTCTTAATTTAGCTCCTCATAGTCCTGTTTATTAGTATTGTGGAGAGTGCAAATAAAGGAACCAGATTTACACGACAGATGAACTTTATTTCTCTCTCTCACTTCAATCATACACAGAAAAAGAATTTCACAATACACCAGGGTCTTTCCTTTAATACCACTCCTTCCCCCTGTTGCCTGAAATCTTGCATTACAATACGTTCACACATTCACCCCTTACTGTCTCCGAAGCTACTCCTTCCTGCTGCATTACCATCTTTTCCCATTACAATACGTACTGTCCTTCTCCGTTAAATCCCCCACGCTCTGCTGGCAGAGGGAACATTCCACTCCCCTCTGCTTCCAGTCTGAGATGAATATCCCAGCGTGCGTTCCCTACACTGCCCCCCCCCCCCACCCAGAGTCTCAGACTGAGCTTCAACCCTCACGTCCTGTTGGCTTCAGTCTCCTCCCATATCTGCTGTAATGAGGGACCTTCGACTCCGCAGCGCTGCTGTGCCGGTTGGGACGCTCCTGGGGGTGTGTCTGTTTGCGGGTGGGCAATGGCAAGGGAGGGGGACATTCTACTTGCCCGTGTGGCTGCTCTGATGAATCTTCTACCTGAGGAGCTCTCAGTGGAGGTCTTCCACGCCGAGGGGCCCGAGCCAACATCACTTGCTTGTCCGCCACCACAAAGGCGGGCTTAAGTCTGTCTATACATATTTTCTCCCGACAACCTCCCAAGTCTAACAAAAAATGTTTGTCCCCTGGTTCCAGCACTCTGAATGGGCCATCGTAGGGTGGGCGCAATAGGGGGCGGTGGGCATCATGCCTGACAAACACGAACACCGCGTTCCTCAAAGTTTTTGGCACAAAAGTGCGTGGAAAACAGTGGTGGGCCAGGCCCGGTAGCGTGCCTGTATCTGCGCTATGCTGCAAACGCTGAGACAGATAGTTGTTCGGCACGGGATTATCTGGTAAAAATTCCCCGGGGAGCCGCAGTGTCTGAGAAAAAACAAATTCCTCCGGGGAAGCCTCTAAATCCTCTTTTGGTGCGGAACGCAACCCTAACAGAACCCATGGCAACCGGTCTACCCAATTTGCATCCGTATGCGAAGCCCTGATTGCTGCTTTCAGCGACCCATGGAAACGCTCGCATAATCCATTGGCCTGTGGGTTGTACACGGTTGTGCGATGAATTGCTACACCCAGGTTAGGGGCCATCATGGACCAGAGGTCGGAAACAAACTGAGGGCCCCTATCGGATGTAATGTCCGATGGGATGCCAAAACGTTCCACCCATGTTGTCAAAAATCGTGGACGTGGTCATCGCTAGTGGGACTGCTTCTGGCCAGCATGTGGTGCGGTCCACCACTGTCAGAAGGTGCGTGAACCCCTGCGATGGCGGGAGGGGGCCCACGAGGTCCACGTGAACATGGTCGAACCTCTTAGCTGGTATACGAAACAGCTCCAAAGGGGCCTTCGTGTGTCTGTGTACTTTGGCTCGTTGGCACGCTACACAGGCTGCAGCCCACTCTTTCACTTGTTTGCGCAGGCCTGGCCATACGAACTTTGCTCCCACCATTTTGACTGATGCACGCACTCCTGGGTGCGCCAGAGCGTGAATTGACTCAAACACTGGGCGCGGGCGTCCCGTGGAGACATCACAGATTGGGGGGGGGGGGGGGGGCTGCCGTCTTGCAGTACTCTGCTCTCCAGCCTTAACCCTGTTGGTCCAGACTGGAGCGCTCACACGTCCGCATCTCCAATCTGCTCTGCGGTCATGGCTGTATAATCTACCCCTACGCAGACTGGGGCCACTACTGTGCGCGAGAGGCAGTCCGCCACCACATTCAGTTTACCTGCCACATGCTGAATATCAGTCGTAAACTCCGAGATCGCGGCCAACTGTCTCTGCTGCCGGCCCGACCATGGTTCCAAAACCTTGGCCATCGCGTACGTTAGCGGCTTGTGGTCCACGAACGCAGTGAAGCTGCGCCCTTCCAGCCAGAACTGGAAGAGGCGTATGGCCAGGTGGAGAGCCAGCAACTCTCTGTTAAACACGCTGTATTAACACTCATAGTTGCGCAAAGCCCTGCTGAAAAAAGCGAGCGGCTGCCAGGAACTGGCAACACGTTGCTCCACGACGGCCCCTATGGCCACGTCCGAGGCGTCGGTAGTGAGCGCTATGCGGGCCGCCGGGTCAGTGTGCACCAACAGTGCGGAGTTTGCCAGGGCTGTTTTAACCTCAGAGAATGCCTGTTCCCACTCTGGAGTCAATTTGGCTCTGTCCGCCGGCTTCCGTTTCTTGAGCGCGGCATACAACGACTGCATGAGCTGAGCTGCGCAGGGGAGGAACCATTGATAAAAGTTAACCATCCCCAAAAACTCTTGCAGCGCCCTGACCTTCTGAGGCCGGGGAAAATTCGCCACGGTGTGCACCTTGTCGGGCAAGGGTATCGCTCCCTCCGGTGAGATGCAGTGGCCCAAAAAGTCAATCCCCATCACGCCGAACTGGCATTTCGCCTGGTTGATTATCAACCTATGCTCCTCCAACCTCCGGAAAACTGTCCTGAGGTGAGTTACATGTTCGTCCTCAGACGTGCTGGCCACCAGGATATCATCCAGATAGACAAACACAAATGGCAGATCGCGCAACACCACATCCATGCGCTGGAATGTCTGTGCCTCGCCTTTTAATCGGAAGGGCATGCGTAAAATCTCAAACAAGCAAAACGGAGTTATTACCACTGTTTTGGGTATATCTTCTGCGTGCACCGGGACCTGGTGGTAACCACGGTCCAGGTCTGTTTTAGAAAAAATGCGTGCTCTGGCAAGGTGAACAGAAAAATCCTGAATATGGGGAATTGGGTAGCGGTCATGCTCTGTGGCGTTATTCAATCTGCAGAAATCTCCTTACGGTCGCCACGATCCCTTGGCCTTAGGGACCATGTGTAGTGGGGATGCCTATGGGCTGTTTGAGCGCCTGATGATGCCCAACCTTTCCAAGTTGGCAAACTCCTCAAGCGCTATGGCCAGTTTAGCTGCGTCCAGGCGTCGAGGTCGTGCGAAAACGGGCGGCACAGTGGTGGTGATAAAGTGTTCCACCCCATGTTTAGTGATGGCCGCCGAAAACGTCGGGACCGTGAGTGCTGGGAACTGAGTGAACAGTGTGTGGAACTTACCACCTGGAGCTGTGACGTTGGCTAGTGTTGCTGGCCCTGCCCCTCGAGCTGTACAGGGTAGAGAATCAAAAGACATTGAATTAACCAGGCATCTGTTAGTAACATCTACCAGCAACCCGTGTGCACACAGAAAATCAGCTCCCTAGATTGGGAAACTGCACGCCGCTATGACGAATGTCCACTCGTACATACGGCTGTGTAGGGATACAGTCAGTGTCCTCTCACCAAAAGTCCTAATGTTCGAGCCGTTTGCGGCTATCAGCTCGGGGCCGCTAGCTCCTGCTAGCTGGTCGGCGTTGGACGGCAGGATGAGGCTCTTTTGGGAGCCAGTGTCTACGAGGAACCGTCTCCCCGAGCGCTAGTCCGTCATGTAGAGCAGCTTGTTTTCTTCACCGGCAGTCATAGCTGCTACTGACCGCTGGCCTTGGTGTTTCCCGAACGCTTGAATTGGCACGGTGGCACACATCTGCATGCATTCTCTCCAAAACCGCGGTGGTAGGAGCAGATCGTGTCTCTCTGGCGCCTTCTGGCCCCCGCTGCCGCTACCGTTGCTGGCTCCTCGCCTCCGCTGGTCGTCTCGCTGGGTTCCGACACCGCGGCATTCACTATGAGGGCTCTGGTGGTGAGGATGATCCGATCTGCCTCCTGGGCTAGCCCATGGTAGTTGCGTGCGGCCAGCAATGGCGAGTTGGCCAGGACCGCTCTTGCCTCTGCTGGGAGGTTCCAGAGGTAAAGGTGGACAAACAGAAAATGCCCGTCGTCCGTGCCCATCAACGGCAACATCTTCTCCATCAGTTCGACCGCCGACCCATCTCCTAACTCAGAGCGCCTCAGGAGCCTCTCTGCTCTCTCACAATCCGAGAGTGTGTAGCGCCGGGTCAGTGTGGCCTTGAGAGCCCCGTATTTATTGTGGGCTGGAGGCTGTTGGAGCAGGCTCGCTACTTGATGAGTTGTGCGAGCGTCCAGCGCTGCGATCACTTAGTAATGTCTGTTGTCATCTGCCGTTATTCCCTGGAAGGTGAACTGAGCCTCGGTGTGGTGGAACCAAGACTGCGGGTCGTGCAGTCAAAAGCCCGGTAGTTTGACCGAAACAGCGCACGCGTTGCTGGGGCTTTCCGTCCGGGCTGTCTCTGGGATGCTTGCCACGTTGCTGGGGCTTCCTGTCCGGGCCGACTCCGGGGTTCTTGCCTCGTGTTCCATAATTCGTCAAGAGTCACCACTGTGGAGAGTGCAAATATTTGCTGGAGGTTTCTTCCTGTTAAAAGGAAGTTTTTCCTCTCCACCGTCGCCAAGTGCTTGCTCACAGGGGATCGCCTGATTGCTGGGGTCTTTTTGCAACTGTGGGGGTTCCACCTACAGTTGATAGTGCTATGAGATGACTGTTGTTGTGAAATGGCGCTATATAAATAAAGTTGAATTGCACGGTGGCGCAGTGGTTAGCACAGTGGCAGCACAGCAAGAAGGTCATGGGATCGATTCCACCCTTGACCACCGTGGGTTCGATCCCACCCCCAGACCATCGGTGACCCTTCTGTGTGGAGTTTGCATGTTCTCCCCGTGTCTGCGTGGGTTTACTCCGGGCACTCCGGTTTCCTCCCACATGCCAAAAACATGCAAGTTAGGTTAATTTGCATCAAAACTGGGGATTCTAAATTGTCCTTAGGTATGGATGTGAGAGTGAATGGTTGTCTGTCTCTCTGTGTTGGCCCTGTGATGGACTGGCGATCTGTCCAGGGTGTACCCTGCCTCTCGCCCAAAGATGCTGGGATAGGCTCCAGCCCCCCCGCGACCCGAAAGGATTAAGCAGTAGAAGATGGATGGATGGATGAATGGATGAATTGAAATAAAGGAACCAGATTTACATGACAGACAAGCTTTATTTCTCTCTCTCACTTCAATCATAGACAGAAAAAGAATTTCACAATACACCAGGGTCTCTCCTTTTATACCACTCCATTCCTTCCCCCTGCTGCCTGAAATCTTGCATTGCAATATGTTCACACATTCACCCTTTACTGTCTCCACAGCTACTCCTTACTGCTGCATTACGATCTTTTCCCATTACAATATGTACTGTCCTTCTCCTTTAAATCCCCCACGCTCTGCCGGCAGAGGGAATATTCCCCTCCCCTCTGCTTCCAGTCTGAGATGAATATCCTAGCGTGGGTTCCCTACAGTATTATTATTGTAACGGTTACGGCTATGTTTGGTTTACTTATGTCTGCCTTTTATCAGGACATGAATCAGGCAATGTCATCGTTTTAAGTTTATGTTTTTACTTTATTAGTTATCGTGTTTGTGGTTTTGTTTAGGTTTTATTATCATGGTCACGGTTATGTGCACTATATCCACACTTCCCTCAGCATTGCTATCTACTGTGTTGTCATGCCTTGTTTAGTCAAGTTTATGTTATGTTATGTTTTGTACGTTGCCTCAAATAAATTATTGCAAACTAGAGCTCAAGCACTTGGGTCCAGTGTTCTTGCTTGTGCGCCACAAAGGAGTGCATTTCATGACAGAAGATCACTGCCAGTTTGGACCCAGAGGACTGTGTTTGCATGGGCATGGGGGACTGGTGACCGAGTGAGGAGCAGCTGTAAGCCCAAGGAAACTGTTGGACCTAGCTGCAGTTGCAGCTGCACGAATGGCGAGGAGGGGTTAAAACTCTGTGGATCTGTGACGCCAGTGTTGGAGCACATCCTGGGTTGGCGGGTACCTCCGTGGGTACAGGAGCTGCCCATTTTCTCTTCTCCTCTATCGCCTTCTCCCAGAAGCCAGCTTCCTCTCCGCCTTGGATCAGCAAGAAGAGACAGTTAGAGCAAAGGAGGGACCAAAGCTAACGTTGCTACTCTTGTCACACTCCGCCAGCACCAGCACCCACAACCGCATGCCAGATGATCTCCACAGCCCCGCAGGAGGAGACATCTGGCCCTTCAGCGGCAGCAGAGTGAGGGACAAGGCAAGTACCTCTTCATTTACACAGGGTTACAAAAATAATTTTTTTTGTAAGTTGTCCGTGTTTTTTCAACTGATTTAAGACAATTTTGCACCGCTGAATCTGACAATGATATCCATTTCTCTTGATCAGGTGCTAAGTAAAAACCTGTACTTAGTACTTACTTAGTACTGTGCATGTACTTACCTTTATATAAAGGTAAGTTTGTGTAAATTGAATGTTACGTCATCATTGTTCAAAATTCAGAGAATTTCAATACATAAAAAAGAATTTTGCATCATATAAAGCAAAAATACCTGTACATGTAAACAAAAATGTATAAAGCAACATGTGGCGATAATTCAAAAAGTTGACCTGATTGAGCAAAATCAGTGTGATTTTTGGATTCAGCACATCAAAATTGTCCTAAATCAGCTAAAAAAAACTTTGACAATAAATTTGGTGTTGACCAGTGTTATTAACACCCATTGACGAAAGGGCTTGCCTTGCTCCTAGTGGGGACATGGCAGCAGCCACCTATAGCTGCTGAGTCTTCACCATCTGACTACACTGTAAAATCTTCTGCTGCTTCCTAAACTGCCTCTCCCTCTCTCTCTCCCCCAAGCACCATGTCTGGGGTTCCTCCAGCTCCTGTCTCCACACTCAAAGACCTTGCCCACCACAAGGAGCTTCTGGTCATCGTCAAGGTGCTTGGAGAGTGCTTCAAACTCTGCCATAAAAGGCAGGTGGCAGAACTGGGCATGGTGGGAGGCTTGTCAGATTGCAGCATTTAAGCCCCACCTGTGGGAGGATATTCCAGCCCTCTTCAGGGAGTTTGTGCTCTCCGACGAGTTCTCCTCCACGCCAGAGGTGGATGGATCATCAGCTCTGGACTTTTTGGAAATAGGTGTCTCCTCTTCATCCGGGGCTCACCATCTCCCCTTTATGCTATCAACATCAGCTCCACCGGTCATCCCACAAACTGGTGAGTCTCAGTCATCACATTAAAAGGCCAGTGTGCCTCCGTCGCCCGCAGCTTCACCTGAGATTTTGCCTGTCATCACGCCTGAGGTTTCATCTGTCCTCACGCCTGCTGCTCGGACGGCAGAAGCAGAGTCACTGGAGTCCTTGTTGGCGGTGGAGCAGGAGTTCAGGCAAGTCCTCTTTTTTGTATTTATTATATCAATTTTTTCAGAGGTTTAACCTTACTCTTGATGGGGAGACCCAGTTGCAGCTGTCATCTGCTCCTGAGCTCTCCCCGTCAGGCTCCAGTACCATCAGTTATAGTGACCCGGTGTTTGTTCCTTCCTCTCCGTCCGAGATGGCCGTGTTGGGGATGGATCCCCAAGCAACTGGGCTTGTCAGCCTGAGTCACCTGGATTCTCCGCTGGTCAGCTTTTAACATCTGGTTTTGCCGCTGATCAACAGTCATTGTCTGGTTTTGCTGCTGATCAGCAGTCATTGTCTGTTTTCGCCACTAATCAGCAGTCATTGTCTGGTTTCGCCTCTGATCAGCATTTGTCGTCTGGTTTCACCACTGGTCAGGAGTCACCATCTGGTGTTGTCGCTTGTCAGCCCTCATCATTGGTGGTTGATGCTTCCCAGCTGCCGACTCAAAAGCGCCACGCTCCAGCCCCTGTCACCCACAAGGAGCACATTTCTCAGCTGCTGTCTCCGGGGGGGACGCATCGTACTCTCTGGTCCGGTGGACCAGGGACTTGGGGAGACCACCTGACACATCACACTCTCTGGTCTGGTGGTCCAGAGACGCTGGGAGACCACCTGACAAATCACAGTCTATGGTCTGGTGGGCCAGGGATGCTGGAAAGCCATCTGACAAATCACGATGTCTGGTCTGGTGGTCCAGGGACTCCAGGAGACCACCCGGCACATCATGCTCTACAGTCTGGTGGCACTGGGATTCTGGGAGGCCACCCAACGCATTACGCCCTACGGTTTGGTGGCTCAGGGACACTGAGAGGCCACCCGACGCAATATGCCCGTTGGCCTGGTTGCCCAGACCCTTCTTTTGGCCACCGGACTTGCCATGTTCTCTGGTTTGGGGGTTCATGGACTATGGTTTGGCCCCCAAAGCATCATTCTCTTTGGTCGGGGCCAGGGACTTTAATTGGCCCCAAATAGCTGTTCTTTTTTTGTTTTGTACTCTATGGGGGGGGGGGGATTTGTTTTTTTGTTGGTGTTTTTTGGGGTATCTGGAATCAACCCATTGAAGGTGGGGCAGTCTCAGGTTCTAAGCATTGTTGGGGGACCAAGCTCACGCTTCAATTTTTTTTTTTCTGTTATTCTCTGTTTTCCCCACTTCAGCTCAGTTTGGTTGTGTTTATTTTCATGATCATTTCCCTATTTATGTTCCTTTGAATTTGCTACACATTTGTGTTTGCTATGATTATCTTCTTAGTTCTCCGTAATCTTAGTTTAGCTAATCATAGTTCTTTTTATTACTATTATTATTACCATGGTTATGGTTATGTTTTGTTTTTTATGTCTGCCTTTTATCAGGACACAAATCAGGTCATGTCATTGCTTTAAGTTTATGTTTATACTTTACTAATGTTATTATGTTTTTTGTTTTGTTTGAGTTTCATTATCATGGTCACGGTTATGTTTGGCTTTGATTCTTATTATGTTGTCATGTTTACTTCTGTGTTGATTTTCGGCTAGGTTTTTGTGTTGACAACGCCTTCTGTTATTCAATGTGCACAGCTGTGTTGAGGTTTTGATTACTGATTGTCCACGGGTGTTGTTGATTTCCTGGACTATATACACATGCCAACCACTGCCCTCAGTGTGGCTATCTACTGTGTTGTCATGTCATGTTTAGTCAAGTTTATGTCACGTTATCTTGTGTTCGTTACCTCAAATAAATCACTGCAAACTACAGCTCCAGCACTTGGGTCCAGTCTTCCTGTTTGTGCGCCCCCTCGTGGCGCATTTCATGACGCTCTGAAGGTAACCTAAATGTCCTATCAGCAGTTTTGGGATATTACCAGTATCACCTCTTGTAGTTTATTATTATTATTATTATTATTATTATTATTATTATTATTATTATTATTATTTAACTTGTGACAGTTTAATGGTTACAAACCTTTAATGTTTAGAAGAGGCTTGTGAGTCACATAGGAGCAAGGTGCTACTATTATATCATATGGTTCTATGCAATTACAGTGATTAGACAAAGGTATACACACAGTATACCCCTGTGGTATACTTTTATTTATTTATTATTTTTTTTGGGGGGGGGGCAATAAGCTTATTGTATAAGCTTGCACAACTTTAAGCTGATACTCTGCTGAAGCACTTTTGTGATTTAATTACAACGTTGAGTGTTTTTGGTAAACACCTGCCATCAATTGAAAGCAACTCAGACTAAGCCCAAGTAAAGTTAAGATGTCCGAGTAGCATTTTTCATAGATTTTCTAAGTGAAATCCTGCAGGATTTAGATAGCTTCCGGAGCATCAACGGGATTTCATTGTTATTAAGGACAAGGGTACAGAAAATAGTCCAAGCCTTGCACATAGCATATAACACAGTGAAGACCATCATCAAGAAAATGAAAAAAGTACTGGACAACATCTATCTATAAATGCAAGGAATCTGTGTGTGTGTGTGTGTGTGTGTGTGTGTGTTTCTGTTCCTTGCATATCTCTCAAACCATTCGCCAGACAGACCTCAGATTTTATAAGTGCTTTGCTGAGGTTACGAGTGTGTGCGTCTCCAAATATGGAGTTTCTCAGTCAAAATATGTATTTTTTTTAAATCAATAAAAGTTTTGTCACCACTGTTTCCTATTGCTCTAGCTTCTGGTAGTGTGGACTAGGTTTCGGATTGACTCCATACTGATTGGATAATATTAAATTAAATCGCCCTTATTGTCATTCAACTGTACAACCAATCATGTACAGCAGAACGAGATTGTGCTTTACCAATCTACAGTGTAAATCACACACACCCCAAGTGCAGAATCAGAGGGCCGCTGCCATGCAAGGCACCGCCACAGAGTTCCCTCCTCCATTCCATTTATTGCTGAGCACCAAGCTGGATGGCAGGAAGTTCCACTTTTATATGGTCTTCGGCATGACCCGGCCGGGATTTGAACCCCTGCCTCCCGGGTGTGGGGCGGATGCTCTACCAACTGAGCCATCACTCCGGTATGCGGCATCACAACCAGTCACTCTCCACAGCGGTCCGTAAAAAAAAAATGGAAGGGAAAAGTGACAAATCTGACTAGAAAACAATAATTGTGATGATTGCTTTAAGTGAATGCTTTAAAAATTATACCATAAAGTTGCCGTGATTGTGTAGGTCTAAAAGATAATTCAGCATATGTAGAGAACACGGGGTGCATGAGCAGACTGGGCAGTGCGTCAGCGAGGACTCGGGTCTGACAAAGAAAACTGATGTACCCAACATAGGCCACCTGGGGAGAAGCAGCGGCCTGACCGGGCAGACAACAGTTCTTCGCGGGGAGGCACGCCCAGCCTGCCCTGTCAGTGGCATATGGGAGTCCTGACTGCTGCTTCACCTGTGTGGTACCACTGTTCTTTGAAGGACTGCGAGTCGTCACTCCCATGCGAGTATAAAAACTTAATAATAACATTGCCATGATTGTGGAGGAGAATGGCTAGAATTACTTAACCAGTTGAGGATTTCTTTCGCAGATACACACCATCTGCACGCACCCTCTGGTGCAGGAGATTTTTTGAAGAAAAATTCCAAAACTTCAAAAGGTTGTAAATTGAAAGTGGTAAGAGATAATGGCTTACAGTAAATGAGAAAGATGTAGAATATGATCCAAAGCTTATGATAGAAGTAACTTTACACATTAATTTCCATAATGTGATGGCAGCCATATTGGATTACATAACTTTAGGTCAAAGTGGACTTTACACATATTTACACAAAGGATGGTTTTGTTTGGTTTTCTTTTTTTTTTTTTTTTTTTTTTTTGCTTTTTTGTTGCTTTTTGTTATCTTATTTTCAAAATATATGAATCACAAAACCAGCAGAATGTAAACAAATTGACAAAAACATCAGACCGACCGCACGTCGTGTGTCTTCATGAGTCCATTTCCTCACTCCAGTTTCTGATTTCGTCTTCTGCTGGTCATTTTCATTTTCTCTCCCAGTTCCTGAAACTCTGACATTTATCTTCTGATTTTTTTCTGCCTTGATTTCGGTTAGACAACACCACCGAACCGGAAGTAGTCTCCTCTCTGTCACGTGCAGTTTCGTCATTGGCAGATTAAACGTGTACATGCTCCGGTCCATCTTGTGCTGTCACAGAAGGTAAATATTTCCATTAAGAAGCAAAATAATCCCTTTTAGAACCATAGTTTGCAAAATTTGGAGCAAATGCTTCTTCCCTGTTGAAATACAGTGGTGTGAAAAAGTGTTTGCCCCTTCCTGATTTCTCTTTTTTCTGTGTTTTTGTCACGTTTAAATGTTTCAGATCATCAAACAAATTTAAATATTAGACAAAGAATGGACTATATATATATAACACCACTCAGGCCGGACTTTCAATTTGCAGAATTGATATAGCAGACTTTGTTAATATTTATACAAGAGTGTGTACATTAACAGTTACTCCCTATATGCAGATGTTTATGCTGACCCTCCCCTTTTTTTTCTTTTTTTCTTATTTCTTTTTCATCTCTAAAAAAAAGGAGACATTCAAATGTAATTATCAAATGAAATGATGGCTTAAACCTACTTTCTATAGAATGTCAATAAAGAGAAAATTACAAAAAAAAAAATATTACACAAAGAAAATACAAGTAAACACAAAATGCAGCTTTTAAATTAAGGTGTTTATAATAAAGGGTAAACAAAAATCCAAAACTACATGGCTCTTTGTGAAAAAGTGATTGCCCCCTGTTAAAACATAAATTATCTGTGGTTTATTACATCTTTGGAAAGCTGAGTTCAATTTCTGGAGCCACACCCAGGGCTGATTACTGCCACACTTGTTCTCAATCAAGTAATCACTGAAATAGGACCTGCCTGACAAAGTGAAGTAGACCAAAAGATCCTCAAAAGCTAGACATCATGCTGCGATGCAAAGAAATTCAGAAGCAAATGAGAAACAAAATAATTGAGATCTATCAGTCTGGAAAAGGTAATAAAGCCATTTCCAATGCTTTAGGACTTCAGCGAACCATAGTGAGAGCCATTATCCACAACTGGCGAAAAAATGGAACAGTTGTGAGACTTCCCAGGAGTGGCTAGCCGACAGAAAATACCCTAAGAAGTCAAGAGAATGGGTAAAAATAGTCTGCATGGCAGAGTTCCATGATGAAAACCACTGCTGAGCAAAAATAACATAAAGGCTCATCTCAGTTTTGTCAGAAAACATCTTAATGATCCCCAAGACTTTTGTGAAAATACTCTGTGGACTGACAAAAGAAAAGCTGAACTTTTTGGAAAGCGTGTGTCCAATTACATTCGACGTAAAAGTAACACAGCATTTCAGAAAAGGAACATCATTCCAGCAACAAAATATGGTAGTGGTAGTGTGATGGTCTGGGGCTGTTTTGCTGCTTCAGGACCTGAAAGACTTGCTGTGGTCTGACAGCTGTCAGACGCTGTCAAACAATTTGGAATTTGCTGTCTGAAACATTACAGTTAATAAGCTTTTTACCGGACCAAGGATTCTTGCCACTTGATCTTTTTTGGTCAACAAATTGGGTTAGGCTAACCTTTCTGTTTTGGTTAGCCACCCCGGTCTGGAAAGCCATGGCTCCCTCTCTGACCTGTGACAGCTGTGTTTCCCTCTCTAAGAAGGTTTCGGAGTTGGAACTGAGACTCTCTAACCGCTATAAGATTCAGGAGGCTGAAAATCATCTGGACACAATAATTTTTGGACAGACATCGGCACCAGCGATGGACTCCCAGTTAGCAGAAATGGCTACCTACCTGGGTGAAATCATCATGTTGCCATCCAACTCCACCAATGCTCCAGTCACCTCAGCTGTCCAAGACTGCAGCACTAAATACTGGCTTCAGGTCGGAGCTAAACCCAAAGCCCTGGGTGGTTCTTCTAAGCCTCAATGCATGCCCTGGACCATGGTCGGGCCCAACAGCAAATGTCAAGGATCGACCAGGCATGACCGCACCTCCTCCCTTCCCCTCTCGGTGGAGAACAGATTCAACATCTTTTCCCTGGAAGATTTCCCCTACCTGGACGTTGATCTTCCGCCCATGCCCCCCCCTTTCAACAGCGGCCCAAACCCACAAGCCCTGGATAAAAACTACCCTAGGTGTGCCGAACTTTACACCAGCTCCAAAAAGAAGAGAGCGCAACCCCCCGCATCACCCCCGCACCGGCATCTGACTGCCTCAGCAAAAACAACAACAGCGGCAAAGCTATTCACCATTACAGAAGCCACCAACAAAGTCCCCTCCCCCCAGATGATGCTGGTGATTGGTGATTCCATAAGGACGAACGTCAGAAGCAATTACTGTGTTAGATTTTTTTTTTCCCCCTAGGGCTAAAGTGTCAGACAATGAGGCTCTTACCCTTGACCTATTAAATGAATACCCCCACACTAAAACTGTTATTGCCCATGTTGGATGCAACAACATCCCAGATTAAGTGTCTGAGATCTTAAAGAGAGACTTCAGGAGTCTTCTGTCCATGCTTAAGAACTGTGGCAGATGTGTGTTTATCTCTGGACCACTTGCTCCTTTTAGAAGAGGTTGCAATTATTTCAGCAGCACTCTTAGCCTTAATACCTGGTTGTGTTCAACATGTCCTACTTTTAATATTGGTTTTATAGACAATTTCAACATGTTCTGGAATTGCCCTTCATTTATGAGGCCAGATGGCATTCATCCAAATAGACTTGTTGCACATGTTTTAAGAGAGAATCTGTTTTATTCCATTCAGCATCTTTTAGTACAGTGACTGAAAACTGGTATGTCACCTCACCCAAAACTGCCTGGGTCTGCCAACCAGCGTTTTTCCTTTCCACTTCTCGTATTACTCCTATTAATCCAAATAATTCTCTCTGTTTAGATCAGTCTTTAATTCACAACCCCATAGAGATTGTGTCTGTCCCCCAATACCCAAAACATTTTAACCCGAGACAAATAAAACATAACTTGATAAAGATTAAAACCATTAATTTATCACAGAAAAATGAAATAATTAAAAGCAGCCTGAAAAAAGGTGGATTGTCCTCTTTGGGTTGGGGACAGGCTCCTGGCCTGAGATACTTGGCCCAAGGTCAAGGCCCTTGGTCAAGGCCCAAGATACTTGTATCTTGGGCCTTGACCTTTAAGAGTTAGATAAAATAATTTCCTCATCCAAGCCTTCAACTTCTCTTTTAGACCCTATTCCTACCAGGTTATGTAAAGAAGTCTTCCCATTTATTGGTAGCTCTATTCTTCAAATAATTAATTCTTCATAAACATTTGGCTATGTACTGCAGGCTTTTAAAACTGCTGTAATTAAACCCTTACTCAAAAAGCCAACACTGGATCCAGGAGTTTTAACTATCGACCAATCTCTAATCTGCCTTTCATTTCAAAAATCTTAGAAAGACTTGTTGCTATGCAATTATCTGACCACTTGCAGGGAAATGGTTTATTTGAAGAGTTTCAATCTGGGTTTAGAATATATCATAGTACTGAAACAGCCTTAGTGAAGGTCACTAATTACCTCCTTATCACATCTTATAATGGACTTGTTTCTGAACATGTCCTTTTAGACCTTTGTGCAGCTTTTGATACTATCGATCATAATATTCTATTTGATAGATTAGAACACTATGCTGGACTTAATGGAACTTCATTGCAATGGTTTAGATCTTATTTATCTGATAGACTCCAGTTTGCTCATGTCAATAATGAGTTTTCTTTCAACTCAAAGCTCAGTCATGGAGCTCCACAGGGATCTGTGCTAGACCCTGCTCTTTTCAGTTTATATAAACTGTGGTGGTGGCGCAGGTGTAGTGTGACCGACTGCTGATCAGAGGGTCATGGGTTTGATTCCCGCTCTATCTGCTGTCCGCTTGTCAAAGTGTTCTTGAGCAAGACACTTAATTCCCAGTTGCTCCTGGTGGCCTGGTTAGCGCCTGTGTGTATGGCAGCTCTGCCACCATCAGTGTGTAAATGCGTTAATTGGAGGATCTGTAAAGTGCTTTGGTCATCCTAGATGAGAAGAAAAGTGCTGTATTGTGGTGACACTAAACACAGCAGGAGGACATTCCTCTGGAACATTCTTCACACCCAGCAGCAGGGCTTGAAGAAGCAGAGGACAATTTACATGCGGACAGGGAACCATAGGAAGCAGTCAGATTGGACTGTATGCATGCATCCTTGAGCCAATCAATGTCATACTAATCATGTGTATTGACCGATGTGTATTAGATGACAATTGATATGCTAATGTGACATGCATTATAAAAGAGCTTGTTTCACTCTCAGTTCTCTCTCTCTACGCTCTACTCTCAAGACCATCCAAGAGGGCCCCAGCGTCAACGCTGGGGTCAACAGGCTGTATTCATGTTAGAGGGTCAATAAAGAATCTTTGCTGACCTATGCTCATGCCTCACCTCCACTTCCTTTCCTTTGCACCTACATTGGTGACCTAACATGAAATGGACTATTTCTCCCTCTCACCACGCTGTGGATTCCAGAGACCGGGGATCGCCTACATCCTTCGCACCCACACAGGAGCGCGCGCGCCTTGTCCTCTCTCCACGATGGTGACCTCCAGGGCCAGACGGAGAGTGCAGCACTAGGACTGAGATGCACAAGGATCAGCAACACGAGCAACGCACAGAAACAGCCTGAACAGGGAAGACCATCGTCGCCGACTGTGTTGATTTCTATCAAGCTCCCTGACCCTGACTCACCTCTCGGCAACGGACCTTCCGCACACAGAAGCCACGCACGCACACTGCAGGATTATGAGGACAGTGCAACTGGAAGCTATGTGGCCGCAGCGAGCGCTACACACCAGGGACAAACCAGCTTCATTGTTGGTATGGGTTTCTCAGCCGTGGCACACAACGGGGATTTAGCCGATTGCTGTCCCTTCCGCATCTACAGCCACACCGCCAAGTCCCTCACACAGCTACAGTTGTTTCACAGCCGCTACGCATCCGCTACGAATTTAGCCGCCGGCCTTCCCTGCATCCTCGCAGGGTGAGCCGCGAGAAGAGTCAGAGACGTAAGTTTTCTTTTTTTTTTCACAACTGAAAGGGTTAATGTATAGTTAGTGCCAGAATAATAATTCTGTAGGTGATCTCCCATTATGCTCTACACATATTCCATACAAATTCTGTTTGCATGCTTATGAACAAGTATGTTATGGTATATTGATAACAGGAATGAGACAAAGGTATAGATCTCTCTCTGTCTTTTCTCTCTCTCTTTTAAGTCAGGTCTTTAACATTAGATACACACCCAAACCCAACACCCACGCACACTGTTGATAGCACATTCTAGAATGAAGAGGCGTGTTCAGTGGATGGCCTGTTCCCGCCATAGGTAGATTAGCCAATCAGATAGTCGCGTACAAGCCCATCCCATTGTACTGGCTCGCCCAACCCGAGGGGATAATTGTAACCTGCACCCGGAAGTCGGGGTTTTCAGTCTGACCAGCTCCAGAGGGAGCTGCGTCACGCTGCACCCAGCGCTGCTTGCTTTACATGTGACTTCTAAATAAATGTACCATCCTTTAAATTGAAGAAATCTCCGGTTTGTTCTTGGACCTTTCAATCAAAGAATCGGGTATTTTTCTAACAATTGGTGCCGGTGACCCGGATTGAATCACGTATTCCGAGACGAGCTTGAAAAAACTACATCGGAAGGACCCTTTTTAGTCGACTGTGGCGACGCCTGAATGAAACAAAAAGGTAAGCAGAAAGCCTTTTTACGCAAATTTCTGCAGTTTGGCCATTCTAAATTTACAGTCGTCTGATTAAGGGGTATATCCGATCTCGAAATTTATCATTTGGTTGGGAGTCACATGTAAAGTTTAAACACTAGTTTGAAAAGTTAAAGAGAGTGCACGTGTTCTATGTTCAGTCTGAGATAGAACGGCCGCGGCCCTGGACATGTATGACGGGTGCATGGTCCGCCAAATTTTAAAACGTTTTGGATTCAGTCTGAGCCAAAATGACGAGACTTAGGATGCCAGGGTGACTAATAATCACCCAGGTTCGTCTCCCAAATGAAAAGAGCCAGGTTTTAGCAACCTGATGCCGGGGGGAGCCATTGAAGCGTTCGACCCGATGCCACTCTGGGAGTGAAGCCGCGATCATTTAATTTGCTAAACACAAGACACCGCTTGTTCTCGTAGTCGAAAAGAGGCCACGAGAGAAAGTGTCCGCTGTGATTAGAGTTAATCACGCTACCGCTTGTACAAGGGGACTTGCCGAAGCCTTTGTGAAAGTAGCCTCTGTTTAACAAAAGATTAAATGGATCGGCGAGATTCTGGGTTGCAGTCTGTACCCAGAATTAATAAGACAATAGGAGGCAACGGCCGTGCCTGTCTTCCAAATTGATCTCCAGGGTTAAGCCTGATGCCGGGGGGGTTAAAGAATCTACCCGATGCCGTTAAAAGGAACGATGCCACGTAGGTGAAGTATTTCGGAGCAGTCTGTTGCGAAATAAATACGAGACTTAGGGAATAGCGGGATCACCTGCATTCGTCTCCCAAATTGATCTCCAGGGTTAAGCCTGATGCCGGGGGGGTTAAAGAATCGACCCGATGCCGTTAAAAAACGATGCCACGTTGGTGAAGTATTTCGGAGCAGTCTGTTGCGAAATAAATAAGAGACTTAGAGAACTGCGGGATCAGCCGCGTTTGTCTCCCAAATTAAAGGCAAATTTCAGTTACAGTCTGTGCTGGAATAAGAGACTTAGACGTCTCCCAAATTAACCATCCAGGGTTAGCCTGATTTTGGTTACAGTAGTGAGCATGTATAAAGGTACTCTTAATACGTTATAAGAATCTCAGACTACAGTATGAGTGAGTAACGTAACAAGCAGCCACAAGAATCTTTTTTCCACTTTTAGTGAGGGTCTGCTCATAAGTATAAAATAATAGCTTACAGAATTGCATAAGATTCTTTTATTCCAACAATAGTGAATGCATTCATAAGAATAGAACTGATTTCTGTAAAATTTTTGTGTCCTTAGGGGATAAACGTGTGGGTTGGGAAATACCGGGAGCTGAGAATATTTAGTAAAAATTTTTCCCACAATGATTTAACTAATGGCGGGCTCCGGACCGCATGGTCAGAACAAAGGAATACACCCACCACCGAGTGGAGGTGAAATTGGTAAAACAGGTTACTGAGGATTATTTGAGGTAACGGCATTAAAATGAAGCGCTAAATTAAAGTTGTAAAGCTGTGGTAGTGTGTGTATAGCTGGGATTAAGGAGGCAGTGCTCCATTTTTCTTAAACTTAAAAAAAAAAAAAAAAAGCACATGGTTTGTGAACAATAGGCTCAGGGGCCATTTTGCACGTGTCCCATTTACTGCGCATGCGAGGGCGCCATTTTGAATCACCTTCAAGCTGTGGCACAGTGCCTCCATCGTGTGGCCAAATATAGGAAGTGCACTATTTCACAAAATTACTGCCAACAAAACTTAAAACCTTAAGAATAAATCTGGAACTTTATCTCTCTGGTTGAAAGGAAGGCTTTAAAAATTCCATGCATGGTGAAAAAACAAAAGACCTCAGGGACCTGCTAAAATGCAGGTTTGCCCATAATGAGGCAAAGCATACCCGTTCGGCTTGGAGAGATGAAAGGTTCAATTTTAAATTAGGCAGAAGGAGGTTTACAATAAAACTGGAGAATAAGGAGATTTATTTCTCAACAAAACTAGGAAATCCTAGGTGGACACTATAAAGGTGAGAGAATATAAATGAAAAATTGCAGGTTGGTGCAGATAAGTAAAAATATAAATGAATTAAATTATAAATACAAAATAATTGAATAAATACAATAAACTAAAATGAATGAATGAAGTAAATAGGAGTTATTGTTGTGGAGATGAGAGTGGGCAGAATATGGAAAAGGAAATTTGTTTTTGAAGAAAATTGAAAACTGATGAAATGTTAAAGTTTTGTGCAGGACGCAAGACAAAAAATTATGGAGAAACGATTGGAGGAAGAAAAAACGTAAGAATAAGAGACTTATGCTGCAACGGTGAGAACAAATGCAAAATAATCAATAAATATGATATAACAGAAAAGGACAAAAACACACTGCTTAATAGCTTGTTTCTCTCCATTAAATTTAAGACAGTGTTGGCTGTGGACGACCCCTCCCCCAGCAGCTGCCTCCTCCTTCACGCCATCAGTGACCCCCTCCTCCCTCCACTTCGCTGTCCCACTCCAGCAATCAAAGAAAGCAACACAATGGGTCAAAAGAGGAACAATTGAGCACACCAGCAGAGTGAGTCCTCACACATCTGATATTGTATAGTATTCCTGTGTAACCAGTTGACACTGATTAACACCTATATGAAATGTCTCTAGCCTGTAAGCCCGGCTCCCTGGGTTCGGTGCTATCCTAGACAAGGGCTAGATGGTTGACAAAGGTCCCAATCACAGATCAAAAGAAAGGAAGGGAGAAATTTGCCAGATGGGTCAAACAAATGCAGGACAGAGGAATGTTCGCAGGATGTGAAAACAGCCCCCCCACCAGGGAGACCTAGCTATACAGTATTGTTGCCTTCCATATCAGAGATGTGCCAAGACCACATACTGAGCAGACACAATACATGACCAATCTTCAAAAAAGCCATACCCATGCCCCATCTAAGTTGACCTGTCAGTATCGGCTGCATGACCACAGGAGGTCAGAATAGTCGGAGGCCCCCGTGGGACTAATACTTCCTATGTTAAGCAATTTGGCCACTGAGCTCAAACACCCACAAGGGCCCCCAGGGGGTCCCCCAAAATTAGCAACACAACAGGTATCCTTCCCTACAGGATGTTGAAAAAGAACCGGCTTTGATATTAAGCCGTTCTGTTTCAAGGGGGGAGAGGTCAAGACAGGAACAGATAGAAAAGTTACTAGTCCACTAAGGTTTGAAGGCTCCATTAAAGGAATAGAACAACGTATCAAGGAAGAGGAATCCAACGGGGTCAAATTAAACAATGGCTCCTCTGATTGCACAATTCAACATAAGTTATCCAAAAAGCGTGATGGCTGAGGCTGCAGCTTATATTGCCCACCCATTCTCCATCTAAGAAGCTTAACATAAGGTATGAGCATGGAGGTGCAAAATATGATAAAAACGCTGATTTATAATCACGGCCTAAGACAAAGGTTGAAAATTTATGCAAAAAGGTATAAGGGTAAAACTGCAAGGTTTGGAGGAAATTGCACAATTGAGGAAATTTGCCAAATATTACAAAATGTCACAAATTCCTGAAAAGGAACTTGCAAATTTACAAGGAAAAAATCTAAAATTTGTTAGGAGAAAATAACTATTAAGAGAAAAGGTTGCAAAGTTTAGAAGGGAAGTGTTTAAATTTGAGAAAAGCTGTAAGCTTACATGAAAGCCACATTAAGATAAGGTAAGCCTTTATTGGTCCCACAATGGGGGAGATTCTAGGATTGCAATGGCACAGGGATAACAACGCTTAGAGCAATAATTTAAAAGATAAGAAAATAAGAGCAGTGAATATACATATGTACACATAAATATAAATACACGGTGCGGAGCATTACAGATTTCCTTGCACTTTGTATGGAGATGGGGGATGGCAGCGTAACAAGGGTTATGGTTTTGGATCATCCAGAGATGAGTAAAAAGCATTATGGAAGACGATGAATTAAAACAAACACAACCAGAGTAGACTACAGAAACAAGATAATTTGGGGTAAAAACGACAAACACTCGGCCGAATAGACTCAAGAATGAAGCATATACAGTACATACATATAGCTGTGTGCACACCAGCCTTATTCAAGGGATCATTATAGAGCACGCACAGAGCGGAGGTGGAGCATAAACAAGGCTTTAATGTCCTGTGCACATAGATCTGCAGCTCTGACACACACAAGACAACCAGTGTAGCTTGACAAACAAACCAGCGGTTCACACCCGCATGGTTTGTGTGTCACATGGTTAAGTCCTGATTTAAATGTTATTTAGAATTGTTTTTGGAGGCTAATGAAAGCTCTATATTTTTGTATCTAAAATTGTTATAGTTTTGTAGGCATAGTGTTAGTTCATCTGGAGGTTATCTGTTCAGAAGAAAAAAGACAGACTCCACCACACCAAGATACAGATGACTCTGTTAAACTTAAGTTTTCATAATAATCAGCAGACGTCTTAGTGTAATACATTCCTTGAAAGGCAGATGTTCAGACCCAGCGGCATTATTTAATTCCAAAACAAATTCAAAAGGTCAGTAATTAAAAGGCATCCAAGGCCAGGGTATAAATCAAGAGATGAGTGTTGTCACAAAACAGAATTTTGAATGGAGCCATGTTGGTTTATTTATAAAGCTGACTTTTCAGAATGAAACCGATCACTTTTATATGCAGGATCTTGCATGGAGCATTAGCTGTGGACAGTAGTCAGTAGTATGAATGACGGAACAGTGAACAGAAGGAAGTTCCAATACTGAAAGAGATTATAGATGTGAGATGTTTCATCAGCTAGTCCAGGGAAAGGTGAAGTCTTGTACACATATGGATAGTGGTTGGAAAAGAATTGAGTGAGTGTTTCTGATGGGAAAAAGTACTTGGGGGAAGAGAAGAAGAACGGTGGATTTAGCAAGTGTAGAAAATATTTCTGATGTTGAGATGGAAATGGAAAAAGAAATTAAAGCAGAGCATGTCTAACCAAAGAAAATAAAGATCCACGTAAGATTTGCAGCTGTAGCTTTAAAAACCAACCAAACAGAAAACCAACAATAAATAAATTAAATTTTTGGCTAAGAGTGTCAGGAAGAAGGCACAAATGCAGGCAACCATCTTAGATGTTTCCAAGTACTTAAAGCAGCAATGAGACATTAGGTGTCCATTCTTTCAGTGCATTTCCTTAATTGTGAATATTAACATTAGTTATGTTCCTCCCCAACAGAGGGTATGCATTTGATGTTACTCACCACATAATGGTGTGATATGTGATATATGATACGTCATATTTCAGGAATATGACAGTAATGAGGAATGTGATTTTTCCCGATTCGGCGGTGGCCAAGCTGGGTCAGGGTAAACTACATTCACTCCACAATTTACCAAGGAATATATAAAATGAGGCATTCAAGGAAAAATTTAAATCAAATTCTAATTAGGCAAAACGTCCACCTTTCCGTTGACTGAAAGTGTGACAACTTTTAATCATTTATTTAAATTCAACTGGACAAACTGATCTTATTTATCAATGCTGAAGCATATCAAAATGCACAGGGGGTTATTTTGTTTTTCTTAAATGAAATTGGTAAACTGGTTAAGCTGTGACTATTGAAACCTTATTGAACAGAACTCTTGGAAGAAAAAGGTCCGCAAGGTTCAATTACAGTAGTGCAGATAGTATCTGTTGGCATGGTGAAGAGTTAATCTTATTATCCCATCTTGTATTAATTAGGAAAACTAAATGAAGACTTTGAAGCAGTTCCTTTCTTGACTCAATGTTGGAAATCTAGATAAGAAGGGAAAAGAAAATTTGGAGAAAAACTGAACTTATTTATGGAATGGCTGACACAAGGGGAGCCTGAGGCTCCCCATGGATCTGTTTCTCTTATAAAAGGAGGCCAAGAGGACAAGGGGGGAGGACAGCGAGAAGGAGGAGGAGGAGAGAGCACACCCCACAATGGCCGCTGCTGGCAGGAGAGGCGTCCACGTCCACCACTGAAAACTGGACTGCATACTTAAAGACTAGAACAGATAAGTGGACTCACTTCTACACGTATGCAGAAAATTAGCAAAAATTAAATTATTGCATGTAAAGTAAGAATTCTGGGTAATGACATACAGGACTCTGAGTCAGAAAAATAACGATCAAATTCTGCAAATGACAAGCTACCAGTAGAACACCTATCAACATCTGTAAAATTAGCATTGTACCCAATGTACTATAGACAATTGAATGGATCTGATCCAAATTGTGAACTACCATCATTTGTAAATCCATCCTCTAGATTGGTCATAAAATTAGACTGATAAACAAGGAAATGTGTGGAAGCATCCATTGTCCTAATTGAAGAGGATAAGAGGCATTTCAACCAATGGGGGGTTCCACACATCCCGCTGGTTAGACCCAAACACATGGATTGGAAAATGTTGGACATATTGTCATCTCTAGTGCAGAATAGAGCCATCCATGGAAAACCAATACCTGACCTTAACATAGAATATTCTCCCAAAATAAAACCATAAGCATCAGCACAAAAGGCGGCACAAAGATGCCCAGAAATCTCCTATATGACCAATCTTAACATTAACATGAGGGGATGAGGAAAATTTGAATCAAATTCCAAATTGGTTTTGGTAAAGGGATAACCAGATGTAGATCTAATAAAAGGAGCAGAGTACGACACTATAGGCCATATATTCAGAAGCCCAGAAGGGCGTTAACAAATGCAATTTTCCACAGTGGGCGTCATCAGCAAGTCTTAGACCAACTGCTGGGTCGAGAGGAAGAGCTGAGGACCCCAAGACGAAAGATGATGACGAGGAAGACCGTTCTGCCATCATAGATTATTTGTAAACACAGTGTGCTAATGATAATACATAAATCATACATAGCTCACCACACGGATGTAGGGGTGTGAGACTTATAGGCTTCTTGCGTTATTTATCTCCATCATGCTAATTACGGTTAGGTAATCTGAATAAGGGAGAAGGTTAGAAGCTCTGAATGCCTGAATACAACAATGCATGGATATGGATGTCTCCTAATGTTGAACAATATTGTTTACTACTTACCCACTGAACATATAGGCCCCATCACCCAACACACACACCACAACACAAACACCACATGCAGATTTCATATAGTCAACAATCACACACTCAAGGCTACTGGGAGATAACTTACAACAACACATAGATAACTACAGTTGTAGTGAATAAGGATAAAACTGTACAGGCTCCATGCATTGTGATGGCAACCCCTCAGACCATTATTGGTCCTGCCCCAGCTGAGCCCTTTGTATCGGCACTTGATTAAAGGTGTAGGGTACAGGGAAGATGAATGCCGGAGAGCACCAGACCATCATGACGTGTGCCTGCGACATAGAAAAGGTCGTAGGGCGAGTGACTGTATGACTTCAGTCCCCAGAAGAAGAATGGACTGGTACCCGAGCGCATCCACCGCACCTCCAGCATCCAGGGTGGAGCCAGGAGCTCGAGACTTACCAACACCAGCATGTTCACCTCTTTCCAGCGACAGGGGGGTGGCATCCCTGGGACAGCATCACTGAGCTGTTCACTGGCTGGACTGGATGTTACATACCCTCTGCTGCACCCACCAGACCGTCCTGTAGACCTCATGGGATGAGGTGTGCCTCTGAGAGCGGGGACACAGTTGTTTCGTTCCTGTGTCACCAAGATGGAACTGTGCTCCACAGCTGCAGATATGGGAAGCAGACACAGAGGAAGGTCGAACCTCTGTCGCAACCGTGTGATGAGTGCAGCTGAATGATGTGAGCCCTGGCAAGGGTCAACCAGTGGACAAAGGTTTTGTGGACTGATTCTATTCGACCCTATGACCCCTACATGGTCCACTCCACTGGACAAAGAACAATGATCATGAGGAGACCTCGAGGGGGGTACAGGACCTGGTGACAGTTTACCTCTTAGACATCACTGCACCATGCTAAGGTGTCCACAGGGGGGAGGCACGGGTAGCAGAACCAATGGTGCAAGCCTCTTGGGTTGACACACAATGCAGGGACCTGCCTTATACACCATCTGTTAATTGCCAGAGTCTCTCACACCATACATGGTTGACATGATAAAATCATGTCAAAGGGGGGATTGAAAGGGTTAATGTATAGTTAGTGCCAGAATAATAATTCTGTAGGTGATCTCCCATTATGCTCTACACATATTCCATACAAATTCTGTTTGCATGCTTATGAACAAGTATGTTATGGTATATTGATAACAGGAATGAGACAAAGGTATAGATCTCTCTCTGTCTTTTCTCTCTCTCTTTTAAGTCAGGTCTTTAACATTAGATACACACCCAAACCCAACACCCACGCACACTGTTGATAGCACATTCTAGAATGAAGAGGCGTGTTCAGTGGATGGCCTGTTCCCGCCATAGGTAGATTAGCCAATCAGATAGTCGCGTACAAGCCCATCCCATTGTACTGGCTCGCCCAACCCGAGGGGATAATTGTAACCTGCACCCGGAAGTCGGGGTTTTCAGTCTGACCAGCTCCAGAGGGAGCTGCGTCACGCTGCACCCAGCGCTGCTTGCTTTACATGTGACTTCTAAATAAATGTACCATCCTTTAAATTGAAGAAATCTCCGGTTTGTTCTTGGACCTTTCAATCAAAGAATCGGGTATTTTTCTAACACAACCACCCGCTTTTCCACCCCTCCCCTTCCCCCCCCACAGACTTACAGGCCCTCCAACATTCCTCACCAGCAGGGAGTTTGACTGGAGGGGCACCCCCTCCCCCCCACTGCTGCAGCCTCCACTGGCGTCGACTTGAGCCCAAACAACAGGGGGGGTCACAGCCCTTTCTGGCTGTTCGGGGCGGGGGGGGGGGGCTGGTGTGGTGACACTAAACACAGCTGGAGGACATTCATCTAGAACAATCTTCACACCCAGCAGCAGGGCTGGAAGAAGCAGAGGACAATTTACATGCGGACAGGGAACCACAGGAAGCAGTCAGACAGGACTGTATGCATGCGTCCTCGAGCCAACCAGTGTCATGCTAATCATGTGTATTGACCGATGTGTATTAGATGACAATTGATATGTTAATGTGCCATGAATTCTCTCTGTCTGTATCACGGTATAAAAGAGCTTGTTTCACTCTCACCTCTCTCTATCTACGCTCTACTCTCAAGACCATCCAAGAGGGCTGTATCAACAGGCTGTATTCATGTTAGAGGGTCAATAAAGAATCCATGCTGACCTACGCTCGTGCCTCGCCTCCACTTCCTTTCCTTCGTACCTTGTACAGTATAAGTGAATGCCGTTTACCATATACAGTGGGGCAAAAAAGTATTTAGTCAGCCACCAATTGTGAAAGTTCTCCCACTTAAAAGATGAGAGAGGTCTCCAATTTTCATCATACGTATACCTCAACAGTGAGAGACAAAATGAGAAAAAAAAAATCCAGAAAATCACATTTAAGGATTTTTAATGAATTAATTGGTAAATTCCTCGGTAAAATAAGTATTTGGTCACCTACAAACAAGCAAGATTTCTGGCTCTCACAGACCTGTAACTTCTTCTTTAAGAGGCTCCTCTGACCTGCACTCATTACCTGTATTAATGGCACCTGTTTGTACTCATTATCAGTATAAAAGACACCTGTCCACAGCCTCAAACAGTCAGACTCCAAACTCCACTATGGTCAAGACCAAAGAGCTGTCAAAGGACACCAGAAACAAAATTGTAGACCTGCACCCCGCTGGGAAGACTGAATCTGCAATAGGTAAGCAGCTTGGTGCGAAGAAATCAACTGTGGGAGCAATTATTAGAGAATGGAAGACATACAAGACCACTGATAATCTCCCTCGATCTGGGGCTCCACACAAGATCTCACCTTGTAGGGTCAAAATGATCACGAGAACGGTGAGCAAAAATCCCAGAACCACACAGGGGGACCTAGTGAATGACCTGCAGAGAGCTGGGACCAAAGTAACAAAGGCTACCATCAGTAACACACTACGCCGCCAGGGACTCAAATCCTGCAGTGCCAGACGTGTCCCCCTGCTTAAGCCAGTACATGTCCAGGCCCGTCTGAAGTTTGCTAGAGAGCATTTGGATGATCCAGAAGAGGATTGGGAGAATGTCATATGGTCAGATGAAACCAAAATAGAACTTTTTGGTAAAAACTCAACTTGTCGTGTTTGGAAGAGAAAGAACACCATACCTACTTTGAAGCATGGGGGTGGAAACATCATGCTTTGGGGCTGTTTTTTCTGCAAAGGGACCAGGACGACTGATCCGTGTAAAGGAAAGAATGAATGGGGCCATGTATCGTGAGATTGTGAGTGAAAATCTCCTTCCATCAGCAAGGGCACTGAAGATGAAACGTGGCTGGGTCTTTCAGCATGACAATGATCCCAAACAGACCACCCGGGCAATGAAGGAGTGGCTTCGTAAGAAGCATTTCAAGGTCCTGGAGTGGCCTAGCCAGTCTCCAGATCTCAACCCCTTAGAAAATCTTTAGAGGGAGTTGAAAGTCTGTGTTGCCCAGCAACAGCCCCAAATCATCACTGCTCTAGAGGAGATTTGCATGGAGGAATGGGCCAAAATACCAGCAACAGTGTGTGAAAACCTTGTGAAGACTTACAGAAAATGTTTGACCTCTGTCATTGCCAACAAAGGGTATATAACAAAGTATTGAGATGAACTTTTGTTATTGACCAAATACTTATTTTAGCGAGGAATTTACCAATTAATTCATTAAAAATCCTTCATTGTGATTTTCTGGATTTTTTTTTCTCATTTTGTCTCTCATAGTTGAGGTATACCTATGATGAAAATTGGAGACCTCTCTCATCTTTTAAGTGGGAGAACTTGCACAATTGGGGGCTGACTAAATACTTTTTTGCACCACTGTATGCTTCTGTTAAGCAACATTATTAGAAAGCACTGTATACATTTTCATTGTTATGCAGATGACACACAATTATACCTGTCAATGAATCCAGATGATAGTAATCAATTAGCCAAGTTAGAAGCCTGTCTTAAGGAAATCAAAGCTTTGATGACTTGTAATTTCCTGTTATTAAATTCTGATAAGACTGAAGTCATTCTTGTTGTTCAAAAAACCTTAGAAATACCTTTCCAAATCAAACTTTTAGTTTGGATGTTGTTACTCTTTTCTTAATAGTTCTGTGAGGAATCTTGGAGTAATTTTTGATAAAGATCTGTTTTTCAATTCACACATTAAATTTGTTTCTAAGACTGCCTTCTATCATTTGTGTAATATTGCCAAGATTAGGAGCATCTTGTCTCAGAGTGATGCTGAGAAACTGATCCACGCTTTTGTTAGCTCTTGATTAGATTATTGGAACTCATTATTATCAGGTTGTCCTAAAACATCTTTAAAAAGTTTTCATTTGATCCAAAGTGCTGCAGCAAGAGTTTTAACAGGTATTAGAAAGAGAGATCATATCTCTTTGGTTCTGGCCTCCCTTCATTGGCTTCCCATAGAGTTTAGAATTAAGTTTAAAACCCTTCTATTTAAAAGATCTGATGCTACTCTGTTATCCTAACAGAGCACTATGCTCCCAAAATGCTGGATAACTTGTAATACCTAGAATCTCCAAAAGTACAATGGGAGGCAAAGCCTTCAGTTATCAAGCTCCTCTCCTGTGGAACCAGCTGCCAATTTGGATTCGGGAGTCAGACTCGATCTCTGTTTTTAAGAATAGGGTAAAAACATTCCTTTTTGATATAGCCTACAATTAGGGAGGGATCATGTGTCTCTGAACCCTCCCTTACTTATGCTGTTAATAGGTTTAGACAGCCGGTGGACCTACAAAAATGCACTTGGCTTCACTCCTTTCTTCTCTCTGAAAGAAATATATATATATTTTTTTGCTTGTCATTAACATCTTTTTGTTCTCTCCCATAGATTGAGTCCCCATCGTGCTGTTTGCTCTCTGCGTGTCTGTTCTTTTCATCTTCTCTATCCCCTCACCCCCCAGTCGAAGCAGACGACTGCCCCTCCATGAGCCTGGTTCTGCTGGAGGTTTTTCCTGTTAAAAGGGAGTTTCTCCTCTCCACCATCCCCAAGTGCTTGCTCACAGGGGATCACCTGATTGCTGGGGTCTTTCTGCAATTGTGAGGGTTTCCCTACAGTTGAAAGTGTTGTGAAATGACTGTTGTTGTGAAATGGCGCTATATAAATAAAGTTGATTTGAATTGAATTAATTTTTAGCTTAGCACACCCATCCTGGAGGTCAGAACAGCCTATTTTATTTACCACAGTAAATAAAATGCTCTCCCAGCGCTTCTTTTGCTGAGTTTATGTCTGAATTCTTTGAGTTCTTAACAACCTTTGTCCTCAGTTCAGACAAGATTGTCATAGCCGGTGATTTTAATATTCATATAGACATTGATAATGATAGTCATAGTGTAGCATTTCTCTCCATCTAAATTCAACTGTTTTTTCTCATTGTGTTAGAAAACCAACTCATCATCATAATCACACCCTTGACCTGGTCTTGGCCTATGGTGTAGAAACTGATGAGCCGCTAGTCATTCCTGAAAATCCTACACTGACCATTATTTGATAACTTTCAAATTTGTGTAATCTGATTTTACAGCATCAAGCAGAAAGATAGCTACCAGATACTTTAATAGTGCTGTGGCTCGCTTTAAAGAATTAATCCCTTCACCACTTACTCTATTCGTCGTCGGCCTCCGTCGGTCTATGATGACCATGGAAGAGAATCCTAAACGTCTACTCTGCTGGAACAGCACCGCCTGTGGCTGAACAGGCCGATGCGCACCGGTGTTCTACCTTCCAGCGTTGGGCATTGGTAGGATTCAAGCCTGGGCAGGAAGATATGGAGGACAAGATGTTACCCATGCAGCATGTCCCCCCTCTCCACGTCACTGATGAATCCAAAGGAACAGCAGGGCTGCTATAGTTTGGCACCAGCGCAGTCGCAGGAGCTGCCAGAACAATGTTGAGCCCAACAGAGAACTGCCTTAGGGGCTCCGACTCCGGATTTTTCCTCAGGGTTGACTCCCGAAGCCCTTCCCTTGACCGGGTGTGCCGCAAGGCAGCGGAGGTTTGAAATCAGGGTTTACCTTTCCCTAGATGGGCTACCTTCCCAGGTTGACGAGCCACCATCTATCCGAAGCATCTGGTTTTAAGGCGCCAGAGATCCGCCCTCGCCCCTTCTCCTATTAGAAAAAGCAGTTCCGCCGGGCTTAGAGACTAAACCACACGGGCAGGCTAGGAGTTGGATTTAGTTGTCAGAGGCTTTTCGAGACGCACGCCGTAAGGAGTATTTTATTAGCACAGGGAGCTTAACCCCAGTGTCACTCCTGGCTATGACAATCTTGTACAACCTTACTGTATTACCATGTTTCAAAATAAAGACGTGGACAAAATTGTTGGTACCCCTCTGTTAATGAAAGAAAAACCAACAATGGTCAAAGAAATAACTTGAATCTGACAAAAGTGGTAATAAATAAAAATTCTATGAAAATTAACCAATGAAAATCAGACAATGCTTTTGAATTGTGGTTCAACAGTGTGGCACATATGTTTGGTTCATATTTCCCACAAGAGTGTGGCACATATGTCTGGTTCATATCTCCCACAAATGTATGCCGTATGTGGATTGGGGCTTCACGTCTGGAGGAACAAGAGTCTGGATCGATGGGGGCCGACAGGAGATGGCGAGGAGGTGTGAAGTCGGGCCCTTGTCTCAGAGAGGAGGCCCTGGGGGGTTTCCCGGAACACCAGAGAATAAGAGACAATGGTGAATCTTCAGAGACTTGCATTGTGATTGAATGTTTGCAGAAGCACCATGTGACTTGAGTTCTTAATCCCCCAGAGGTATAAGAGTGAGCTGTAACATTATTCTGCCTCTTCTTGCTTTTTGAGAATGTTGGATGATTGTGTTCTGCAATAAAGCCGAACCTGAGGAATACACTCATGTCTCGTCATTAAACACATCTTCCACAACAGAATTATTAAAAAAAAAAAAAAAAAAACTCATGAAACAGGCCTGGACAAAAATGATGGTACCCCTAGAAAAGATTGAAAATAATATGACCATAGGGACATGTTCAACCAAGATGTGTCCTCTAATTAACATCAAAGGTGTCTACAAACTTGTAATAAGTCAGTCGACCTATTTAAAGGGTGACAAGTAGTCACTGTGCTGTTTGTTGACATGGTGTGTACCACATTAAACATGGACCAGAGGGAGCAAAGGAGAGAGTTGTCTCAGGAGATTAGAAAGAAAATTATAGAAACCCTCTGTTACAGGATTAAACGACTACAAACCTGTTGCCCTGACCTCTGTGGTCATGAAATCCTTGGAGAGATTGGTGCTGAACCACCTGAAGGTCATCACAGGCCCCCTGATGGACCCACTGCAGTTTGCCTACCGGTCAAACAGGTCAGTGGATGATGCAGTGAATATGGGACTACATTACATCCTGCAACACCTCGACTCCCCAGGGACGTACGCCAAGATCCTGTTTGTCAACTTCAGCTCAGCGTTCAACACCATCATCCCAGGCATTCTTCATCAGAAACTCCTCCAGCTCAAGGTGCCCCCCTCCACCTGCCAGTGGATCTCCAGCTTTCTGACTGACAGGTGGCAACAGGTGAAGCTAGGGAGATTTACATCCAGCTCCCGAAAAATTAGTACTGGCGCCCCCCAAGGATGTGTCCTTTCCCCACTGCTCTTCTCCCTCTACTCCAATGACTGCACCTCAGAGGACCCTTCGGTGAAGCTCCTGAAGTTTGCGGACGACACCACAGTCATCAGTTTGATCCGGGATAATGATGAGTCTGCATACAGGCGGGAGGTGGAGCAGCTGATCCTCTGGTGCAGCCAGAACCATCTTGAACTTAACCCAGCCAAAACGGTGGAGATGACTGTGGATTTCAGGCGACACCCCCCCTTCATTCCCCCCACTCACCATCCTCAACAGCACAGTGTCCACTGTGGACTGCTTCAAGTTTCTGGGTACCACAATCTCCCGGAACCTGAAGTGGTCCTCCCATATAGACACTGTCCGGAAAAAGGCCCAGCAGAGGTTGTTTTTTCTGCATCAGCTCAAGAAGTTTGATTTGCCTCAGGAGCTGCTGGTTGTCTTCTACACCGCCATCATCCAATCTGTCCTCTGCTTTTCCATCACTGTCTGGTTTGGATCTGCCACTAAACAGGACAAGACCAGACTGCAGCGGATCATTAAGTCTGCGGAGAGGATCATTGGTACTGACCTACCCTCCATTGAGAACTTATATCGGTCCATAACCAGGAAACAGGCGGGAAACATCTGTGCTGACCCATCACACCCCGGCCACAAACTGTTTGAACTTCTATCTTCTGGTCGTCGTTACAGATCACTGAAGGTCAAAACCACCCGTCACAGGAACAGTTTCTTTCCTCAAGCCATCACTCTGATGAACTCCTAACATTCACCTAGTCCTACCTGTTGCTGTACTCATGACTTTTCATCCATTATTACATTGCACATAACTCTCACACTGCTTTTTACTTCATTCACATTATATCACTGAATCTGAGTTCACATTGAAATACTGTGTGACTGTATATTTTTTCATATATTTCTGCAAAGTGTGGTTAGTCTGAGTAAATAACTGCATATATTCCTGTATATATTTGCATCCTTTTATAGAAACGTGGACAGACTGTAATTTACTGTACATACTCTGTTGTCATTGAATCCTTATTTAAATCCTCCACCTGAACAATGAGAGCAAGTTTTTAGCCAAAGTCAAATTCCTTGTATGTGTTGTGCATACTTGGCCAATAAAGCTGATTCTGATTCTGATTCTGATTCTGATAGACAAGCATGTTAAAGGTAAAGGCTATAAGACCATCTCCAAGCACCTTGATGTTCCTGTGACTACAGTTGCACATATTATTCAGAAATTTAAGATCGACGGGACTGTAGCCAACCTCCCTGGACGTGGCCGCGGGAGGAGAAGGATAATACGAATGGTAATAAAAGAGCCCAGAACAACCTCTAAACACATTCATGGTGAACTCCAAGGTCAAGGTACATCAGTGTCAGATCGCACCATCTGTAATTCTTTGAGCCAAAGTGGACTTCATGGGAGACGACCAAGGAGGACACTACTGTTGAAAACAAATCATAAAAAAGCCAGACTGCAATTTGCCAAGCTGCATGTTGACAAGCCACAAAGCTTCTGGGCGAATGTCCTATGGACAGACGAGACAAAACTGGAACTTTATGGCAAGGCACATCAGCTCTATGTTCACAGACACAAAAATGAAGCATACCAAAAAAAGAACACTGTCCCGCTGTGAAACACGGAGGAGGTTATGTTCTGGGGCTGCTTTGCTGCGTCTGGCACAGGGTGTCTTGAATCTGTGCAGGGCACAATGAAATCTCAAGACTATCAAGGTATTCTAGAGAGAAATGTGCTGCCCAGTGTCAGACAGCTTGGTCTCAGTCACAGGTCATGGGTCTTGCAACAGGATAATGACCCAAAACACACAGCTAAAAATATCCCAAAATGGCTAAGAGCGAAACATTGGACTATTCTAAAGCGGCCTTCTATGAGCCCTGATCTAAATCCTATTGAACATCTGAATCAGAATCAGAATCAGAATCAGGTTTATTGCCATTGTTCATGTAGTACATCATGTACTGTTGTGTACATATATATGTGTACATATACTGTATATACATATGTACATATATATATGTATTGTGTACATGTAGTACACAAACTAGGAATTTGTCTCGGTGCAATGCTGCAACATTAAACATGATAAGATAAAAGAAATAAACTATACATGCAATGCAATCTGTGGAAGGAGCTGAAACATGCCGTCTGGAGAAGGCACCCTTCAAACCTGAGACAACTGGAGCAGTTTGCTCATGAGGAGTGGGCCAAAATACCTGCTGAGAGGTGCAGAGTTCTCATTGACAGTTACAGAAATCGTTTGATTGCAGTGATTGCCTCAAAAGGTTGTGCAACAAAATATAAAGTTAAGGGTACCATCATTTTTGTCCAGGCCTGTTTCATGAGTTTGTTTTTTAAAATAATTCTGTTGAACCACAATTCAAAAGCACTGTTTGATTTTCATTGGTTAATTTTCATAGAATTTTTATGTATTATCACTTTGTCAGATTCAAGTTATTTCTGTGACCATTGTGGGTTTTTCTTTCATTAACAAAATGGTACCAACAATTTTGTCGACGTCTGTAGCAGAGGAAAACACTGACTGTTTTAATCCATCAGAATTAGACCTTTCAGTTGATAGTACTGCAGCCTCACTGTGGACAACACTTGACTCTGTAGCCCCTCTTAAAAAAAAAAAAAAAAAAAAAAAAAAAAACTATCAAAAATAGAAGATTAGCTCCATGGTATAACTCCCACAGTCATGAGTTAAAACAGAAAGTGAGATTCTGTGAAAGGCTTTGGCATGCAAATAAGACAGAAGAATTATATTCAGCCTGGAATGCCAGCCTTACAACCTATAAGAAATCTCTCCGTAGTTCTAGGCAACAGTATTATTCATCCTTGATAGAAGAAAATAAAAACAACCATATATTTCTTTTTAACACTGTAGCTCAGTTAACCAAGAGCCACAATGCCATACACCCCTACATTCCTCCAACTCTTAGTACTGATGACTTTTTTAATTTTTTAAAAAATAAAATTGTCAGTATCAGGAATAATATTCAAAAAATAAGCCCCTTTAAAAATACCAAGCTTCTGCCTAATACTGCTGTGTCCACAGGCTCAGAACTCCTCTTTTCTGAATTTTCTCTTATTAGTCCTTCTGATCTAGCCTTAACAGTCTCAGCCTCTAAACCAACTACCATACCTGTCTCTTCAACCCAATCCCTGCTAGCCTCCTGAAGGAGTCGCTATCTCTGATTAGTCCACCTTTGTTGAACATAATTCTTTCTCTTGGTTGTCCATCGATCCGATGATGACCGTCCCTCATGTGTTAAGTCCTCTTCTTGCGTGAGCACGGAGATGGCTGTTTAGGCCGATCCTCGATCAGCAGACACAGCTGCAGTAGGGGCAAGGAAACTGCCCAGGTAATAACGCCTTTCTTAGTGCCCGTGCTTCAGCTACATCAGCTCGCCTCTTCTCTTCAAAGTAGTCTCGTGCCAGGGTAGTGAGGGCCCGCCAGCCTGGCTTGTCCATAGCCCACAGCTCTAATTGTTTGGGAAGGATGCCAGTGTGTCTGATGTTGAGCTTCACGCAGTCTTTGAATCTTTTGCGTGGTCTGCCTTTGTTCCGCTTCCCAGAGCAGAGTTCGCCGTACATGAGCTACTTGGGCATCATGTGGCCATCCATCCGGATCACATGACCAACCCATCGGAGCTGGGCTTTCAGAATCATGGCCTCGATGCTGGTCATCTCCGCTCTGTCCAGGACCTCAAGGTTTTGGACCCGGTCTTGCCAGTGAATGTTCATGATCATCCGTAGACTTCTTATGTGGAACTTCTCCATCTGCATCAGGTGTTTTTTGTACACGGTCCATGTCGCACATCCATAGAGAAGAATGGTGAGGACATTGGTCCTGTACACTTTGAGCTTTGTAGATAGCTGGATGTTGTGCTGGTTCAGGACGCAAGCTCGGAGACGACCGAGAGTTTGACTGGCCTTGCAGATTCTGGTGTTGATCCCCTTATCCAGGCTGCCATCATTGCTGATGGTGCTGCCGAGGTATTTAAAGTCATCTACCGTCTTCAGTTGGGTACCCTCGATGGAGGTAGAGGGCAGTAGGACGGTGGAGGCGGGTGCTGATTGGAACAGTACCTCTTTCTTGCCGAGGGTGATGGTAAGACCAAAAAGGCGGGAGGCTTCTGCAAACTTATTCACGATGATCTGGAGATCAAACTGTGGGCCATGAGGGCACAGTCATCAGCGAAAAGTGCTTCCAGGACAATCTTTTCTGTGACCTTGGTCTTAGCCTTCAGTCGGCGGAGGTCGAACAGTGAGCCATCAAGTCTGTATTGCAGGTATTACCCCAAGGTCCAAATCCCTGAAGGCATGGTTGAGGACACAAGAGAAACAGAGGTTGAAGAGGACCGGGGCCAGAATGCACCCCTGCTTGATGCCATTGCTGATATTGAATGGCTCCAATACCTCTCCACCTGAGAGAACCTGCCCAGTCCTGTTGTCGTGAAACTGGCGTATGAGGTTTACAAACTTGTCTTGGCACCCAAGCTTGGATAGGATGATCCAGAGGGCCTCCCTGTTCACGGTGTCGAAGGCCTTAGTCAGGTGGATAAAGACCATGTATAAGTCCATATTTTGTTCTAGACATTTCTCCAGCACTTGGCGGACGGAGAAGATCACGTCCATGGTGCTGCGGTTTGAGCGGAATCCACACTGTGTTTCTGGCAGGTTCCTTTCAGAGATGTTGTTAATCAGTCGGTTGAGGAGGACCCGGGCCAGTATTTTTCCAGCAATAGATAGAAGGGAGATACCTTGGTAACTGCCGCAGTCTGACTTGCTACCCTTATTCTTGAACAGGGAGACAACAGTGGCATCCCTGAAGTCTTTGGGCAGTTGTTCTTCATCCCAGATGCTGGTGAGGAGGGAATGGAAGATTTCAAGGGCCACAAGACCGACCGGCTGATTTGAATATTTCCACTGGGATTCCATCCATTCCAGGTGCTTTGCCTGAATTGGTCTGCCTAATCACTTTCAAGACTTTGTCCATTGTAGGGGGGAGGTCGAGGCAGTGGACGGTGGGTTTTTGTGGGATCAGATCGAGGGCGTGGGGGTCTACAGTAGAGGGCCTGTTGAGCAGGTAGCTGAAGTGCTCTCTCCATCAGGCATTGATGCTGCTCTTCTTCTTAAGCAGAGTTGAACCGTCTGCCGACAGGAGTGGAGTAGTACATGGCTTGGCAGGTCCATATACTTCCTTGATGATGCTGAAGAACATCTTGGAATTCTACATGTCGGCGTATCTCTGCAACTCATCTGCTTTCTTCTCCTACCATTCATTTTGCATCTTTCGCAGCGCTGCTTGTGCCTGTCTCTGGAGGTGCTTGAAGTGATCATGCTTGGAAATGGAAGCGGGGTCATTCTGCCACTCAATAAAGACCTTCTGCTTGTCATCCAGGACTGTCTTGATGTTCTCGTTGTTCTCGTCGAACCAGTCATGGTGTACTCGTTTTCTGGGGCCGATGTTGGTTTTTGTTGACTCCGTCACTAGTACTCTAAATTGTTCCCACCTTTGTTTTGGGCAGCCAGTCAGGAGTCCATGGGCAATCAGTAGGCCATCCAGATCTGCAAATTCACTATGTCGGTGAGGTTGTTCAAGTTTGGCGACGTTGAACGCTGGCCTGATGACTTTTGCCGTCTTATGATGTGTTGGGGCAATATGCAGGGATAGGATGGATCTGAGTAGATGGTGGTCCGTCCAACACTCTGCTCTGCGCATGGCCCTGGTGATCCTGATGTCACAGATGTCTCTCTGACTGCAAATGGTGAAGTCTATCAAATGCCACTGCTTGGAGCTTGGGTGCATCCATGTTGTTTAATATTTGTCTGCTTGCCGGAACAGTGTGTTTGTGATAGCGAGGTGGTTTTCAGCACAAAGGCTCAAGAGCATCAAGCCCTTGGAGTTCAATTTTCCAGTGTTGTGTGGCCCAAGCACGACTTTCCAGTTACAGCAGTCTGTTCTGACTCTGGCGTTGAAATCGCCTAGCAGAATTAGTTTGTCTTTGTGGGGGAGTGTCCTTCACGAGGGTACTGAGCTCCTCATAAAAGGCTTCCTTCACTTCATGGCTGCTGGTGAGAGTTTGGGCATACGCGCTGATGAGGGTAATGTGCCGTTTATGGTTAAGTGGGAAACGGCGTTTCATCAGCCGTTCATTAACTGACGTTGGTAGGTCAGGAAGTTGCTTGAGAACCGCTGTCTTGATGGCTAGTCCTACTCGATGGATCCTCTCTTCATCTTTGCCCTTGCTTTTCCAGAAGAAAGTGTAGCCACCTTTTAGTTCGGCCACAGATCCTTCTTCAACTAGTCTGGTCTCACTGAGGGCTGCGATGTCAATGAGGTAGCGGGCCAGTTCCCTTGCAATGAGGCTGTTCTTCTCTCAGGCTTCCTTGGCTGCAGTGGATGACCACAACGTCTATAGTGCCTTGCTGTGCCCTTGCGTTACACAACACCTGCTGTCGCCGCCTTCATGACCGTTGGGACAAAAGATGACCTCATCCGATCAATCTGCTGACTACAGTCTTCACATACTTGGGTAGGCATACCCTGTTTAACTCACCGGAGGGTTTGAGCCCTGACCGGCTACCCTCACCTGGTTCAGCCCGCCTGCCAAAGCAGTTTACCGGGGTGAGGCCGCTACACATGCTACAGCTTCGAGGAGCCACAGGTGAGAGTTGGGTGCCAGGTGGGAACCAATGTAGAATGAGCTGTCCTAAAAAGGTCATGGCAAGCACCCCCTACAGAGGTACTATCCCTCCCCAGACACCCCAGACACCCCAACATAATTACATAATTAATATGTCCCTATTGACAGGACATGTACCACAGTCTTTTAAAGTGGCAGTAATTAAACCTCTGCTTAAAAAAAAACTTTGCTTTATTCTGGGATTTTGGCCAATTATAGACCAATATCTAACCCCCCTACCTTTCCAAGGTCCTCAAAATAGTAGTTGCCAATAAACTGTGCACAATTTAGAAAATAATTCTATATTTGAGAAATTTCAGTCAGGTTTTATGAAACACCACAGCACAGAGACAGCCTTAGTGAAAGTAACTGATGACCTCCTAATGGCATCTGACAACACTCAATAATATTTATCGATCAATCCAGATGATTCCAGCCATTTGGGTTCACTCCAGGAGTGTCTTAAGGATATTAAAACCTGGATGAGCTACAACTTTCTATTACTGAATACAGATAAAACTGAAGTCATTGTACTTGGCCCCAAACATGTAGAAGTACTTGTTCTAGTAAGATAACAACACTAGATGGCATTACACTGGCTTCTAAGTTTTCTGTTAGGAATCTGGGGGTTGTCTTTGACAAAGATATGTCTTTTAACTCTCATATAAAGCAAACCATTAAGACTGCGTTCTTCCATCTGCGTAAAATTTAAAAAATTAGGTCCATCCCATCTCATAAAGATGCAGAGAAACTTGTCCACGCCTTTATCACCTCTAGGCTAGACTATTTTAATTCAGTTTTATCAGGTGGTCCTAATAAGTCCATATAGTTTCTTCAACTCATTCAGAATGCAGCTGCACATACGAGAACAGGGAGAAGAGATCACATTTACCCCAGTTTTAGCTACTTTAGACTGGCTCCCAGGAAAATATAGAATTGAATTCAAGATATTACTCCTAATTTATAAAGCCTTTAATGGTATGGCTTCTTCCTACCTGCAAGAACTCATAGTTCCCTATTATCCAACCAGAGCTCTGCGCTCCCAAAAAATCCAAACTACTGGTGGTCCTCATGTCTCCAAAAGTAGATTGGGAGGTAGAGCTTTTAGTTATCAAGTTCCCCTCCTATGGAACCATCTTCCCAGTTCAGTTCAGGAGGCAGACACTCTCTCTTTATTAATGAGTAAGTTGAAATCTTTTCTCTTTGATAAGATAAGATAAGATAAGCCTTTATTAGTCCCACAATGGGGAAATTCCAGGATTGCAACAGCACAGGGATAGCAACACTCAGAGCAATAATTTAGAAGATAAGAAAATAAAATAAGAACATTGAATATACATATACATAAATATATAAATATATATACACAGTATGGAGCATTGTAGCTAGATGGAATAAACAGCATAACCGTCTATTTAGTTACCCCACATAGTATGAATATGTACCCATACATATTGTCACCCTCTGTAGCGATTGATATTGTCCTAGTTGTATACTGGAGGGGACCATTTTGTGTAAGTCTACTGCGTCTTTTGCATTCAATACTATTAGGTTGTCACGTTTTTTCTTTTTGTTTTGTTTTTTTTTTCCATCTCTGCGTGCAGCCCTGCTTAGGTTATAAAGTCTGACAGCTGTGGGTAGGAAGGACATGTGAAACCTCTCGGTCGCGCACCTAGGATGATGTAGCCTACTGCTAAATGAGCTCCTCAGTGCGTTTAATATGTCCTGCATAGGGTGGAACTCGGACTCCAGCAGAAATGACAGCTTAGCCACCACCCTTCTCTCTCCTATCTCCTCCACTGGGTCAAGGCGCTGCCCCAGGACAGAGCTAGCTTTCTTGATCAGTTTGTTCAGTCTCTTCCTATCGGCTGCTGTGATACAACTGCCCCAGCAGACCACTATAAAGGTCCCAGTATTTACTGCGAGAATGTAGTCTGGTCAAATGAGACCAAAACTGAGCTCTGCAGGTGCTGTAATACACACCATGTTTGGAGGAGAAATGTCACTGCACATCACCCCAAAAACACCATACCAACAGTGAAGTTTGGAAGTTGGAACATCATGGTGTTTTGGGGGTATTTTTCAGCATACAGTACTAGCAAACTTCAAATAATTGAAGGAAGGATGATGTACCGAGACATTCTTGAAAAAAAAAAAAAAACTGCTGCCACCTACCAGGATGATGAAGATGAAACGAGGGCAAAATATTCAGCAAGACAATGATCCCAAACACAAAGCCAAGGAAACTCTTAAGGTGCTTTCACACCTACAGGCTTTAGTTCATTTCAGTCAAACTCAAGTTTGTTTTCTCCATTAGTGCGGTTTGTTTTGTCTGGTTAGAATATGGTAATCACACACAGGTGCACACCAAACCTACATTGATTCAAATCAAATGGCAAACTCTGGTGCAGTCCTGAAGGTGAGAAAAGGACCGTGCTAAAACAGAACCAGTGGCAAATGGTAAAACATTTTATGCCACTGTACATACCTGATAGGTCTTCAAAAAAGTCTGTGGTTGGATGTCACACTTCTCAAGGATTACTGAACTTTAAAATGTTATTTTCCATCCATAGCCGCACTTCCTTTTCAAACTGTATGATTTGCCCAAAGTTGTATGTACACATAACATAATAAATGATTGTGCAGGGTGATGATAACCCTCCGTAGATTATGCTACGATTTGTATTATTCTCTCCTCCGACATGCATAAATGCACAATAGTCATTCTACTTCCTGTATTTACCTTTCCTGTTCTAGCAAAAAAAAAAAAAAATCTGACCAGTAAGAACAGAGAACGTTATGACCTAAGTCTCGTGGGATTTAACATGACGCAATTTGGTCAGCTTGAATTTTTGCCTATGTGAAAAAGAACCAAACCAAGGAGAAAATGATACAAAGAAACAAACTTATCACCTGATTCAAAGTAAAAGAATGTAGGTGTGAAAACACCCTTAGTCCATAGAAGAGGTCCAGGGAACCGTCAAGATTTGAAGACTGTGTGGAAGAATGAGCAATAAATCACACCTGAGCAATGCATGCGACTAATATCTCCATACAGGAGGAATCTTGAAGCTTCCATTACCAACAAAGCCTTTTGTATTCAGTATTAAAAAACTTTCAGTAAGTGTGTTCAATGCTTTTTCCCTCTTTCATTACGTTTTATTACACATAGCTTAATTCCTGAACTTATTTATTTGGGTTTCTTTGTATGTATAGATTACTTGGATTGTTACTAACATCTGGTGGAAATTTCATTTCAGTACTACCTTTAAAAATATGATTACTGAGAAAAATGGTGACATGTTTAATATTTGTCTTTCCATTGTTTGTACTGTGAATATCTCGTCCATTTGGCATTGTATCTTTGATGATATTGACCAACTTATGACTGACAAATTATTGTACACTAAGCACCGTATAAAAAAATGTACTTGCTGCCTTCTAGCTTGGTCCTCAGCATAATGGAACAGGGAAAGGAAAAAGTTGAGGACAATGGCTGCAAAATGGGATGTCTGAACATGTGCATGACAGTGAAAGCAATACCACAGCCAGCTGAACGTACAACACTGCATCCATTTTTTTTTTTTTTAATGTTACCTAGTTAGTTTTCTCTTGAAAACTTTCTGCCTAATTGATTAAGTGCAACTCAACTGATTAACATTTATTTCAGAGCTTTGCTATGGTAAAGAAATTACTTCAGCTTTGAAACAATTGAGGATAAGGAAGAGCCTCATATTTTTGGCAAAGGCTATTTCTTTGTATCTTCTGTTTATATTTCGAGCAACACAAATTTGTGTTATTCGTTGCTTACCAAGACACCATGGTACCATGGCACCACCGCCATTTTTTTTTCAGAGGTTTGTTATGGTAAAGAAATCACCACCAGAGTGGTGGCCTAGAGGTAGAGCATTCACCCCAAAGCTGGGAGGTTGGGGTTAAAGTCCAGGGCGGGTCATGCTAAAGGCCATATAAAAATGGAACTTCCTGCCATCCAGCTTGGTGCTAAGCAAAAATGGAAAAGAGGAGGGAAATGTGGGAGACAGTGGTTCTGGAGGTAGAGTGGGAAACAATAACTAGAGGATTGGCAGTTCGAATCCCACTTTCCCCAGCCATCCTGCTGTTGCGTCCCTGGGCAAGACACTTTACCCAGTTTGCCTCCAGTGCCCATGACACTGGGTATGAATGTGTATAAATGTTCAGTAGTGGCCGGAGAGGCCATTGGCACAGATTGGCAGCCACATTTCCGTTAGTCTTCCCCAGGGCAGCTGTGGCTGCAGTAATAGCTTACCACTATCAGTGTCAGTCTGGAATGAATGAATAAAGGACTCATTGTAAGCACTTTGAGATGCCACTTGACATGTAAAGTGCCATATAAATCTAATCTATTATTATTATTATTATTATTATTATTATTATTATTATTATTAAATAAAAAATACATTAAGAATCAAAAAATAGTAAAATAAGAAAAAAAAGACAACTGGAAAAACAAAGCAAAAATAAAAACAATGAAAATGTCAAGTTCTGGGCACAGTCTGGGACGATGTCAACACCTTTTGTTCACACTGTTGCCAACTTGGTGACTTTCTAACTAAATATGGCGACTTTTCAACCCCCCCGGTGACTTATTTTGTCAAAAGCGATAAGCGACAAATCTAGCAACTTTTTCTGGCATTATAAGAGACTTTTCTGGTGTTTTGTAGACCCTGACCTGCAGGGCTCAGCTGGTTGTAGTTTCCTTAAATGGCATCTAAAATGAAATCTGTAATGTGAGATGACAAAACTACAACCCCCAGAAGCACTATCTGCACATAGTGTGTGCTCATTGGGCCACTGTCACTTGGTTGGTCTCCTGTTCTGAACCAGTTCATACCGCAGCCCAGTGAGAACAAATACTGTGTCTGATCGGTGAGTAACCACCAACATCAGCTACTACCTCCGTGGTTAAATGTGAGTATTTTAAGAGCAAGAAGCTCACATTTAATGTCCACAGTTGTGTAAATTTAAGTTTTCTCACCACACAGAGGAAAAAGTGACTATGATTTGTTGCTGTACAAAACACAAATGAAGCTTCTTGTAGGGTGAAATTTCATTTATCTGTGCTTTCTATTTTATTGTATCTTATTCATTTACATACTGTTGTGATATGCAACTATTTCATGGAATTAAATCCTCTAAATATGTATTTTAAATGGGCTGGTCAAGGGGTGTCAAATATATGGCCTTTGGGTCAAAAACGGCTCACCAGGGGGTCCAAAATGTTCTCTCTGAATTTACAGCTTTATTTCTAGTAAATTTCTGACTTTCTGCTGATTAGAATAGTTTGCATAAATTTGAGATATTTTTCTCTGTAAGATGAGACTTTTTTCTCATCAGTTTTCCTTTTCTTCTTTTTTGTGATTAAAACAAGGGGCCCTTCATTTCAAGGGCCAAGGACACGGGGTAGAAATGAGAATTTCTACCCGAAATACAGTGTTGCAAGCAACACTGTATTTCAGTGCTAGGAGTCAGATTATGGAACGATTTTGGACCTGAATTAAAATCATGTACAACGCTTGGACAATTCAAACAAAAACTAAAGGAAGAAATACTCCAAACATATTTACAAGACGACATGTAAACTCACATAAGGATTGACATATCCAGCACGTGTTGTGTTGTAGCTTAGTTTTTTTTTCTTTTTTTTTCTCTGTGACATTTTGTCTTAGATTTGTTTTTGAATAGCAACCACTTAACTTAGCCTAGCTTAGTTTTCTTTTTTCTCTCAGTCACATTTTGTCTTAGCTTTGTTTTGAATTGTAATCGCTCTTGTCTTGTTTTCTCTTTTTTCTCTTTTGAATTCTTGGATGGAATATGGGTGGGCAATATAAGCTGCGGCTTCAGCCGTCACCCATTTCGGATAACTTACGTGGAATTGTATAGTAGGAGGAGTCTTTGTCTAATTTGACCTTGTTGTTATATTATTCAGTTTCTTTTAACCTGTACTGTACTATCCGAAATAAATAAATTCAGTCATTCATTCATTCATTCATTCATTCATTCATAATTGTGACCGATCCCAAATCTACCTGTACTTCACTCTCACATTGCAAATATTTTTTCTCAACTGTTTAACAGTATTTACTACTGTAAATGACTACTTAAACATGCAGTGTTTCTCTTGCTATTTTTTTGTATGTATAAGGGTCATTGCATTTAAAAAGGTCAGGCATTGGTTTTCTTGCTACCGGATAACCACGAAAACCAGTACTACCTGTCTCATGGGTCGGGCGATCGGCGACTCATCCAGCAACCTCGCCCTTCCAAGGGTGTGGAGGGTGAAACTAGGCACTGGGCATCCTGGCAGAACTAAAAACAATATCTGTCACAGGTCTTTAGTGGACGACTCCCAGTTACACGGGGTGAGAATGGACATCCTGGCCAATAAGCACATCTGCCGCAAGGCCTGTGGTGGACTTTTGCCAGTCAGTGCATCGTGACATGCACTACACAAATAGCAGAGATAAACAAACCTATCATCTGGTCAGTCACTGCAGCAGATACCGGAGTCAGTTTGTCTTGGCCTGTCTTTACCACTGATAATACCTCTATCTGCCAAGAATGTGCCGCTAGTCCAGCAAAAGCTAGCAGTACTCAAATACTTTGCAAGCAGTTTCATGAAATGGTCAGTCAGAAAGCAACTTATAGTAATAGTATAACTCAGGCGTTGCCCGGGTTAACAAGGTCAGGAGTTTCTGTCAGCGTAGGGTGAAGTACAGAGCTGCGTGGAGGAATCTGATCAGACCTAAATGAAACAGTTATTGTTGCCCCTGACAGACTGTTATGATGATGATGATTTAAAATGGTTGTGCATTCAATTCAACTACATTTTAGCATGCAAAAATCAAATTTGACCATATTAAATATAATTTTCCAACTTAAAAATTGAGGCTAGTGAAAAGGCTCAGTGGTTATTAACTTTGGAAAATCACTAGCCACAGTGGCCAGTGAGCAAAAAAGTTATTGTAAATCCCTGCTAACGTGAAAGCACTATTGCTCTGCAGTTACTGTCCTCAATAAGCAACTGGTGCTACCGTGAGCTTCTCCCCATCCCAAAGCACTCACAAGCGGTCAGTCTCAAAGTAGCCTTGTGCAGCAGTTAGTTGCAGTCAGAGAGGAGACCCACGGCCATGACACTCACGTCTAGACTGCAAATAAACTGCAAGTGCACCCCCACACTAATAAATCACTGCATTTGACTAACAGCCTCAGCCACGTACTCACTTTGTCCACTCTGTGTGTGTGTGTGTGTGTGTGTGTGTGTGTCTCTCGCTCTGTGTGACATAAGTGAAACATCTAGCAGCTACCTCATTGTGTCGCAGTCTAAACTGTACGCTCAAAAAATATACAAAGGAGTGCATCAAACCCTGAATTCAAAGGCTGATTGAAGCCGTTTATTGGAGATGATACAGAAGTGAAGGCCTATTTAAATACCAAATTAAGGCTTTGAGTGTGACTGTCGTCAAATTGCGACATAACCCCTAGTGGTCAACAGTGGTAAAGATTTTTTTTTCCAGTAAACTAGTCAGATGTCAGAATTATCCAAGGATATAACTTTAAAGTGATAACCGATAATGGCTTACTGTCAAATAGAAAGATATAAAATATGATCCAAACTTTCAGATAGGAGTGATTTTACGCATCTAATCTGCATAATGCCACGGCAGCTATATTGAATTAAATTACTCAGTCAAAAGCGGACTTTGGACATATTTACATAAAGAATGGTTCAGTCTTTTGACATTGTTTTTTGTACAGGGGTACATTAATCTTATCTTCAAAGTATATGAACAAGAATCAGTACAATGTTAAAAAAAAAGCAAATAAATTTGTCACTTACTGGCGGCGAAGGGGACTCGCTCACTGCCGTGGTCACTGTGTTTCCATCCATCGTAGTCGTTATTTTGCATTCTGTCAGTCATTTAGACTCTCTATCACATGTACAAAGTCTTATGATTATCCCACATAAATTTTTCTTGTATCCCGCAGCTATTTTCCGTGTACGAAGCCATCTAAGTGATGGTGCACGACGATGGCTGGCGGCCAAATTAGCTTTCTGAGCTAAAAGAAGGGAATACAAGAAAAAGGAAATGAGTTCTTCTTCTTTGGTGTATTACATGTCAACCATTGTTCATCCAACGAGTGTCTGCCACCTTCTGAACTGACATGAGCAGTACAAGTCATCAGTATAGCTGGGGAGTACAGGGATGTCAGAATTAGTTGACAGACGCAGCTCCGTGTTCTGCCACTAGGGGCACACAAAATCTCACACTCACAACAAACAAACCAAAAATCAACAGAAGAAAGTTAATTTGTAGTTAAAATATATTTAGGGTGTTTTTTACTCACTTTTTGTCTCTCCCATAACATCATTCTTCTGTCCAACAGCACCCATTACAATTACATGCAAATGACCAATTATGCAAATTTGGCAATGACATCATTTAGTGACTTCTAGTGACTTAGAACAGCAAATAGCTACTTTCCTTACTGAGAAGTTGGCAGCAGTGTTTGTTCATTTTTGTTCCTCTGTGATTATTATTATTAGTAGTATTATTAAGAGATAAGATAAGATAAGCCTGTATTAGTCCCACAACGGGGAAATTCCAGGATTGCAACAGCACAGGGATAGCAACACTCAGAGCAACAATCAGAAGGCAAAAAAAAAAAACCAAAAAAAAAAACAAGCAAGCAAGAGCAGCTAATATACATATGTACATATTACTATAAAATATATATATACACACACACAGACACACAGTGCAGAGCATTGTAGCTGGATGGAATAAATATATGAATATATAAACACACAGTGCGGAGCATTGTAGCTAGATGGAATAAATATGTAAATATATAAACACCCACAGTACGGAGCATTGCAGCTAGGTGGAATAAATATGTAAATATATAAACACACACAGTGCGGCGCAATGTAGCTAGATGGAATAATATGTAAGATATATAAACACAGTGCGGAGCATTGTAGCTAGATGGAATAAATATATAGATATATAAATATAAACACACCCAGTGCGGAGCATTGTGGCTAGATGGAATAAATATGTAAATATATAAACACACACAGTGCAGAGCATTGTTGCTAGATGGGATGAAACAGCACAACCGTCTACTTAGTTTTCCTACATGGTATGATTATGTGCCCATACATATTCTCACTCTCCATAGCGACCGGTATTTTCCTAGTTGTATGCCGGAGGGGACCATTGTGTAAGTCTATTGCATCTTTTGCATTCAAAAAACAACTTATTATTATTATTATTATTATTATTATTATTATTATTATTATTATTATTATTATTATTATTATTATTATTATTTAGTATAGTTATTGTCTCCTGTTTCTCCCCTGGTCTGTTGTGTCACCCCCTGTTTTTCTCTAGTTTTTTTTATTCTTGTTCTGTGGTACAATTGTCCACCTATTGTCTCCAGTCCCCGTGTTTCCATATCCATAGCCATTTCCTCCTGGTTGCTCTTGTTCAGCCCTTGATTGTTGTTCCATCTGTCTCACATTTGTAATTATTAGCTACCCTATTTATGCCAGATTGTGAATGTGTTCTGTTTTGCATCATTGTCATTCATTCCCGGTTCTCCTGTTGTTTCCTGCCCTGTGTAGCTATTTTTTTTTCCTTGAGTTTTATGTTTATTAATAAACATGCTACTCTGGAGTTCAGTCCATGCCCTGGGTCATCCTTCCTCTAAATCATCATCAGCAAAGAGGGAAGATCTTGACAGCATGACGCCAGCAACAAAGGATCCAGCAGTCTTGAACTTCCGGAGTTTGGGACTGGATGCGGATGAGGTGGTGGGAGCACAAACTACCTGCTTGGATTACTGATGGCTGTTCAGAACCACCGACTTATGTACCATGAGATGGTGGGGTACGTACCTGGACCGTCAAAGGCTGCGCAGGCAAATGGGCTTCTCCTGGCATTGGCATCTCCCTCTTCCTGCCATGCACTGGTGCACGCTCCAACTCATTGCCCTCCAGTGCCCACTCCAGTCCCAGGCCATCTCTCCCCAGCTTTACTGTTGCTTTATGGGCTGGAGGGGGACTTACCACCAATGTGCAGACGGGGAGGCGTCCCCTGGCTCCGGCATCTCAGCTTCCCACTCCTTCTTGCTCCTCTCCAGCCCCATGGAGCTCCGCTACACCGGCTCCCATGACAGCAGCAATGCCAGTTCCACATCATCCCCTACCTGTAGTACCGGCTCCCACATGTGCTACGTTGGTGCCCAAGCCCGCTGCCCCATCAGCAGACACTGCCTCCATTCTGGTCTCTTCTCCGGCAGTGACAGCTGAACAGCGGAACACGCAAGTGCATTTCTTGTTAGCAACTAATGATATGTCTTGCCTTTTTCCAGGTGAGGGGCCTTAGCAGAAGCCGACTTCTATTGCTGAGCCCCCACCACCTTTTTCTGTTGTCAACCTTGTGTTAGCGTTGTCACCATCCCTTGTCTCTCTCTTTTTCCCAAAGGTGCATGCAGCAGCTCCAGCAGTCTCCGAGGTGCACAAGCCTGTCGCAGCTGCCCCCGAGGTGCAAATCCCTACTCCAGTTCTCTTTGTGGTGCACACAGCAGCTCCGGCATTCTCCAAACTGTACGAGCTGGCTTCAGCTGCCCCAGAGGTGAACATCTAAGTTTCAATCCTCCCCGAGGTGCATGCAGGAGCTCCAGCAGTATCTGAGGCACTTGAGCCTGCCCCAGCTGCCCTCGAGGTGCAAATCCCAGCTCCAGTCCTCCCTGAGGTGCATGTAGCAGCTCTGGCAGTCCCTGAGGCACACACCAAAACTGCAGCTCTGCCCGAGGTGCACACTTCGGCTCCTGTGGCTCACCATTAGGTGATCACCCCAGCATTAGAGAACCTGGAGCTAAGACAATTTCTTTTCTTTACTTTCAAAACATCACACTACTAGTAAAGACCTGCCTAGCTCCTGGTGATTTAAGTGATGCCCCACCCTGCCCTTCTCCCTGTCCAAGATGACTGCAGTGGGTTTAGTTCTCCAGGCATTGAGGCCAGATGCTCCTGCACCCTCCATTCCAGAGGTTGGGGGACCTCCACCCGTCAATTCGGAGGTCAGAGGATCTCCACTGGTCGCTCAAGAGGTCAGGGGCCCTCCACCTGTTACTCTGGTGGTCAGGGGACCTCCACCCATTGCTCTGGAAGTCATGAGACCTCCAACAATCATTCTAGAGGTCAGGGGGCCTCCACCTGCTCTTTCTGAGGTCAGTGCGCTGCAGTCAAGGGGTCTGGAGCAAAGGGCTTGTCAGTTTGTGTTAACCAAGTCCTGTGCTGTGGTCTGGGGGCCCATGAACTTTGGTAGGCCACCTGACCCACCTCGTCCCTTGATCTGGCGGCCTAAGGACAGTGGTATACTACCCGGCCTTTACTGCATTCTAGTCTGGTGGTCTAGGGATTTGAAAGACCACTGGACCCGTCATGTTTCTCTGGTCCAGGGGCTCATGGACTCTGGTCCCCCCCCCCCCCCGCAATTCACTGTGCTTCCAAGTCCATTTATCCTTGGACTCTAAGAGACTACCTGTCAAATATGTTTGGCTTTGGTTTTTTGGGTGAGATTCCTATGTTTGCTTTTCCTACTATGCCTTGTCCCCCTCATCCCGCCTGTTTTTGTCTTATGTGTTTTTTTGTAAAGGGGGGATTATATCAGGTTATGGGCATGGTCTGGAACCATGTCCATTTATTTTCTTTATTTTTGTTCCTCTGTGATTATTATTATTATTATTATTATTATTATTATTATTATTATTATTATTATTTTATTTATTATTTTACAACAACACTCTCTCCTGCCTGAACCAATTAGTCCCCATCAAAACTAAAACAGTCATTTTCAGTCACTCTGCTCCATAGTACACTCCCGAACCCCACACCATGAAATCCTGTTAGTTACAGCTTGAAAGACTCTACAAGAAAACCAACCTAACAGTTCACCTCCAACAATACAAAACTGCCCATAACACATCCCAGTCTAACTTCTTCTCTCACCTCATACATGGTGGCTCCAACAACCCCAAAGCACTCTTCTCCACAATAGACAAACTTCTCAAACCCATCAACAACATATCCCCATCGTTTACTGCTAAAAAGTGCAACTCATTCCTGTCCTTTTTCCAAGCAAAGATCACCACCATCCACAGCAACATGACAACCTCCCCTCTGACCCTGACCTCGCCATCAGCTCTTCCCCCATCTCTATTCACCCACTGTCTCATTTCCCTACACTGGCTCCCCTAGAACTCACAAAAATTACCACAGGCATGAGAATACCCACACCCATGCTGGACCCCTTCCCCTCCACACTTATCAAATCCTGCCTCAGATTCCTCTCCCCACTCATCTGCACCATCATCAATGCCTCCCTCAGGTCCAGCTCAGTTACTGACCCATTGAAACTTGCTGCTGTCATCCCAATTCTCAAAAAACCTCAACTAAATCCTGACATCATGAAAAAATTCCGTCCCATCCCCAACCTGCCCTTCTTATCAAAAATCCTAGAATGTGTGATTGCCGCCCATCTCAAAACCTACCTCACCTCCAATGACCCCTTTGAGACATTCCAATCTGGTTTCCGCTCACAACATGGCACTGAAACAGCCCTTCTGAAAGTGACAAACAACCTCCTCTCAGCCGACTCTGGACTCCTGAACATTCTCATCATGCTCGACTTCACAGCTGCCTTCGATACAGTCAACAACTCCATTCTCCTCCCCCATCTGGAAACTTCCCTCAGCATCACTGGTACAGCTCTCTCCTGGTTCCACTCATATCTCACCATCCATCCATCCATCCATCTTCTACCGCTTTTCCGGAGGTCCGGGTCGCGGAGGCAGCAGTTCAAGCAGAGAAGCCCAGACTTCCCTCTCCCCAGCCACCTGCTCCAGCTCTTCAGAGGGGATACCAAGGCGTTCCCAGACTAGCTGGGAGACATAGTCTCTCCACCGAGTCCTGGGTCTGCCCCGGGGTCTCCTCCCAGTGGGACGTGCCTGAAACACCTCAAGTGGGAGACGTCCAGGAGGCATCCTAATCAGATGCCCATACCACCTCAACTGACTCCTTTCAATGTGGAGGAGCAGCGGTTCTACTCTGAGCCTCTCCCGGATGACTGAGCTCCTCACCCTATCTCTGAGGGTGAGTCCAGCAATCCTACGGAGAAAGCTCATTTCAGCCGCTTGTATCCGCGATCTCGTTCTTTCGGTCATTACCCAAAGCTCGTGACCATAGGTGAGAGTAGGAACGTAGATTGACTGGTAAATCGACAGCTTTGCCTTAGAACTAAGCTCCCTCTTCACCACAACAGACCGGTACAACGTCCGCATCACTGCAGATGCTGCTCCAATCCGTCTGTCGATCTCTCGCTCCATTTTCCCCTCACTCGTGAACAAGACCCCAAGATACTTAAACTCCTCCACTTGGGGCAGGAGCCTGTCCCCAACCCGGAGAGGACAATCCACCTTTTTCCGGCTGAGGACCATGGACTCGGACTTGGAGGCCGCTTGCCGCTGAGTGTGAAGCGGCTGGGATGAGAATCAGCATATCTCACCAACAGACAGCAATTCATCTACATCAACAATTGCACCTCCCTCCCAGCCCCCCTCTCCCATGGTGTTCCCCAGGGTTCTGCGTTTGGCCCTCTCCTCTTCATCATCTACAGTGGTGTGAAAAAGTGTTTGCCCCCTTCCTGATTTCTCATTTTTTTGTATATTTGTCACACTTAAATGTTTCAGATCCTCAAACAAATTTAAATATTAGACAAAGGTACCGTAAAACGGGGCTATAAGGGACGGCTGGGTAATAAGGGACACTTTTCTGGGAAATGTTTTAAATGTAATTCTGCTTTTTTTATTTTGAGCAGGACGCTGAGTTGTGTTGTTATTGTCAAATATCCATGAATCCTTAAACAAATCATGGTATGTTGCATATTTCTTTTTGCTTTCCTGTAGATAGATATTAGTTTTAAGAAATTTGTCGAATTTTCCTTAAATATAACGGGGTCCTATCTTTCTCATTTCCGGTCAGACCGTGGTATGGATGGGATGAAAAACCATTTTCCTGGATGGACAACGGTATCCTGTAAGTGTGTATAAGTATTATAGCTTTGGTATCATCGTCCAGTGCAATAAACACTTTTCTTGTCTTTTCCAGGTGAATTCTGAGAGAAAAGTGGGGCAATAAGGGACATAATGGTGCGCAAGTACAAACCGAAACCAGGCGTAAAATCTAGGCGGAAGCACAGCAAAGACGACATTAACTAGACAGAGGTGTCTTGGAAGTCAAGGAACTGAAACAAAAAGTTGCTTAGGTCGACCCTAATAGGGTGGAAGACCCACTACTGAACAAACAGTTCACAGACGTTAACTTGCTTAAACTGTTGTTAAATACTTTTTTCTTAATGAATGAATATAGCTTTCTATTTGCAAAGCTATAGTGGTTGATTTTGTCATGCTGGAGCCTAAGAAATTTTACATTTAATTTTTTTATTCGTATTTTGACAATAATGTGACGGGTGTGATAGATTTGCCCTGGTGATGGAAAAGGTTGGCTGAAAAGCTAATTATCTTGTACTTTTGTTTCTTAAGGTAAATAAAGCTATTTTTAAAACACTTTAAAAGTCCCTAATAGCCTCTATTATGGGTGTATAAGAGACATAAACTTAAAGGAGTCAAGTGTCCCTTGAAGCCCCATCTATGGGGTTACAAGGGACAGCGATAAAAAAAAAAATTAAAAATAAAAAAAACGAGCTGTCACAGAGGATAAAAATAAGCAGTAAACATTTGGCCAAACTAATAGTCACAAAATGACATATGTTTCACTTTTCCATCGGTAAAACATATGGTGAAATTAAACGCTGATATTCCCAAATCGTCCCTTATTACCACATTTTATGGTAACATAAGTAAACACAAAATGCAGTTTGTAAATGAAGGTGTTTATTATTAAAGAAAAATAATCCAAACCTACATGGCCCTGTGTGAAAAAGTGATTGCCCCTCTGTTGAAACATGAATTAATTGGGGTTTATCACATCTTTGGAAAGCTGAGTTCAATTTCTCTAGCCACACCCAGGCCTGATTACTGCCACACCTGTTCTCAATCAAGAAATCACTTAAAAAGGACCTGCCTGACAAAGTGAAGTAGACCAAAAGATCCTCAAAAGCTAGACACCATGCTGTGATCCAAAGAAATTCAGGAACAAATGAGAAACAAAGTAATTGAGATCTCTCAGTCTGGAAAAGATTATAAAACCATTTCTAAAGCTTTGGGACTCCAAAAAACAACAATTAAGGCCATTATCCACAAATGGCAAAAATATGGAACAGTGGTGAACCTTCCCAGGAGTGGCCAGCAGACCAAAATTACCCCAAGAGTGAAGTGGTGACTCATCCAAGAGGTCACAAAACACCCCACAATAACATCCAAAGAACTTCAGGCCTCACTTGCTTCAGTTAACCCTCCTGTTGTCCTCATATTCTGTATACACCCCGTGTCCTCCGGGTCCAAATGACCCGTCTTCACTAAACCCCCAATATAAGCAGCTTAATTGAATTTTAAACACCAAATTTTATTTATTCATATTTAATATGAACCTTGAGTTTGAAATAAACGTTTGAATTTGAATTTGAATTTGAATTTTGCTTGAAGAAACAACTTGTCATTCACCACAAAATGTGTGAATACCTGAGTTTTCCCTCTTCACCTTTATAAGAAAGAATAGAAATGTGCAAAAATGAGTTTTGAATGCATTTTTATTCATCCCAATGATTCGGTTTCTTTTGATTTTTTTTTTTTTTTTGCTAGTGAACAATGTAAGAAAATATACAATACAAAAATGTGAAAAACAACATAACTCATTCAACTAATTAGCACATGTAGGGCAGTATGCAAGTGCACAGCCTTTGCAGATATTTTTTTTTCTTACACCTGCAGCACACTGTATGTGTTTTACAGTCCTTCTTTGGCTGGCAGAACTGACATTGCTTCCTCTTACTTGCCCCAGCTGGGGCAGCGGCTGTGGCAGCTGGATCCTCAGGTTGATCAGGAGTTCCTGCACTCTGAATAGCTTTCACGACTGCTGCAGAGGCTTCTGTGCGGGGGACATGCTTCCTTCTTTCAATGAGTGGAGTTACAAGTGCCTTTCCTAGCTGCTCCAGAAACACCCTCCTCTTGTTGTGCTTACTAGGCATCCAGGTCGGGTTGAGCTCTCTCCAAATCACAAAGGCGTTGTAGGAGGAAACATCAATAATGTTGTGGAAGATGACCAGGGGCCAGCGGGCAGTCATCCTTCTGCAGCTGTATGTCCCAATCACCTTATCTAGGTTGTTCACACCTCCTTTGTTGCAGTTGTAGTCTAGGATGATGGCTGGCTTCCTGTCCTCATGATCGCTAATGGCAGCAGCTTTGTGCTGTGTGCTCAAAAGTACTACACTCTTGTTTCTTGTTTGTTAAAAGGAAAGTCTCTCTTTCAGCTTCAGGGTTTTCTTCTTCTTCTTCTGAAGATGATTCATCATGCTCTGGGTTGTATTCCTCCCTATCTTCTTCTGATACATCCTCCACTTCCTCTTCTGAATCAGAGTTGTCTTGCTGGACATCTGAAAAAAATCAGCTCTATAGCCTGTTCGACGGTATAACGCGCACTCATGGCTTCAGCACAGAGAGAATTCGGGGTACTGTCATCTGCAGCACCTTTATAACCTCTGGAAATCAACCTGTCTTGTCTTGTTTACGTCTGCTACTGATTAATCTGAGACCGATCAAAGGCACTGCAGTCTGCGAGAGGGCCACCTGTCTTGTCTTGTTTACGTCTGTTATTGTGTTGTTTACACTGCTACTGATTGATCTGAGACAGAACTAAAACATTCTCACATTCTGTGGTGTGTAAATAACTCAGTGACTGTGATTTCAACTCAATTTGACTGTCGGGTCATTTTGACCCGAAGACGACCTTTGTACCTTTTTTTGTACAGCTTACATGGAAATGTGAATAAAGGCAACAATTCACTCATCCTAATGTTGGGGTCAATCTAGGAAAAGTCATAAAATTTTAAGTTGAAAAAATATTGTTTAGGGCGATTTTTTTTGGTTTTTAACACAGTGGCGGGTCATTTTGAAATACAAAAACATCCTTTGTGTAAATATGTTTCAAGTCCTCTTTTTTTCTCTTTTTTCAACCCGTGCCAACTGCCACCCCCCAACCACCCCTGAGCACCAACACACACCCACCGCCAGTGACACCAGGGGCAATGCGACAAAGCGCCCCAACCCGTGACACAACAGCCCGGTGGCCGGTACAAGCAGGCCCCAAAACACCAACCCCCATGCCACTAGATGGACTGCCCCACCCCCGCCACCCAGCAAAGTTCTCCTACCCATACACACATCCTAAACCCCCAGACATCCACCCACAGGTAACCACACCCATGCACACATGTACCACCACCCACCATCACACATACCCATCTACACCCACACATAGCCCCACATGCCCACTCACAACACACACACCCACTTCCGCACCCGCTCATACACAAGCCCCCACTCACACCCACTCTCTCACACACACACACACGCACACATACACACCCACATCAGCAGAACCCAGTGGATGGGGAGGGTGACCTAGGATGCAGGCACCTGCCCCAGGGTGCCACCAAGGCCCCAGGGAGAAAACGACCCCGCTGCTCAAGGATGCACCGGGGCCAACACACACCACCAGCACCCCCCCCCCCCCAGTACCAGGGGCCCAGGGCCAGACCCAGAACCCCTGGGAGGAAATGCCAGACGGCCGGGGATCACATGGCCAAAAGTCCACTTTTGACTGAAAGTTATGTAATTCGATATGGCTGCCGTGGCATTATGCAAATAAGATGCATAAATTTACTCCTATCTCAAACTTTGGATCATTTAACTTGGGCAGCATGGTGGTACAGTGGTTAGCACTGTTGCCTAACAGGTAGAAGGTTCCAGGTTTAAATCCCCAGGCTTGCAGGGGTAGGAACCTTTCTGTGTGGAGTTTGCATGTTCTCCCTGTGCTGCGTGGGTTTACTCCGGGGGCTCCGGTTTACTTCCACAATCCAAAGACATGCATGTTAGGTTAATTGGTTTTTCTAAATTGTCCCTAGATATCTGTCTCCTATGGGCCCTTGGAATTGAGGGTTAGTACTAGTTAAGCGCTTTGAGTGGTCTTTGAGACTAGAAAAGTGCTATATAAGTGCAGGTCCTTATCCCTTATTCTACATCGTTCTAATTGACAGTAAGCCATAATCTCTTACCACTTTCAAGTTATAGCTTTGGGAATCTCTGACATCTGAACTGAATATTTTCTTGAAAACAAATTGACTGCTATGGGCTGACGGCACGACGGAGTGCCATAGGCAGTCAAACAGTTAATCATGTAACCAAAACTTCCTTCTTCCATCTAAAAATCATATCCCGACTCTTTCCCTCATTCACCTTCTTTACTGCAGAAATCTTCATACATGCATTTACCACATCCAAACTCGACTATTGTAATAGCATTCTTTATGGCTCATCATCCAAAGTCCTCTGGGAACTTCGATACATTCAGAACGCAGCCACCATCTCCTTACCCAGTCCCGCTCCCGCAACCACATCACCCCTGTCCTCCCGAACCTACACTGACTCCCAGTCTCACAACACATACAGTTCAAAGACCTTCTCCTCACCTTGAATGCCCTCCACCACCAGGAGCCTTCCTATTTCACCGATCTGTTGCACCGGCACCCCCCACTGCCTCCGTTCCTCTGATGCAAATCTCCTCTCTCCACCACAGAGAACCAAGCACAGAACCTGATGGGCTAAAGCCTTTTTCCATCGCAGCCCCCTCCCTCTGCAACTTTCTCCCCCAACACATCCATGACTGCACATACTTCAACTCCTTAAAATCATTACTGAAAACCCACCTGCTCAGACTTGCTTTTAATCTTTCATTTTAATTGTTTTTTGTTTGTTTGTTTGTTTTTTCTTTCTCTTTAATGTGAAGCATCATTGAGAGCCTTGGAAAGCGCAATGCAAATAAATGTATTATTATTATTTAGTATAATTATTGTCTCCCATGTCTCCCCTGTTCTGTTGTGTCACCCCCCCTTTTTTTTCTGTGGTTTCTTTATCATGGTCCTGTAGTATATTTGTCCACCTATTTTCTCCAGTCCCTCATGTTTCTGTATCCATAGCCATTTCCTCATGTGTGCTCCTGTTCAGCCCTTGATTGTTGCTCCAGTTGTCTCATGTTTGTAATTATTAGTTACACTATTCATGTCAGTTTGTGTATGTGCTCTGTTTTGTGCCATTGTCATTCATTCTCGGTTCTCCTGTGTTTGTTTCTGCCACATGTATTTTATGTTTTGTTGCTTGAGGTTTTTGTTTATCAATAAACAAGCTACTCTGGAGTTCCGTCCGTGCTCTGGGTCCTCCTTCCTGCAAATCATCATTTACCCGGATGGCAGATCATGAAAGAAAAGAGTTAAAAAACAACAGAAAACAAACAAAAAAAAAAGAATTAAAACAACATATTACTGATAATATAATCACTGATAAAATTGAATAAAATAAGCTGAAAATAAATGACAGTGATAAAAATAAAAAAACAATAAAATTAAATTAAATTTAAAAAATCAAGAAGTTATTTTTAATCAAAAGCAAGTGTAAAGAGGTAGGTTTTGAGATCTGCATATTTTTAATGATATAGAGTAAATGGTGTTCACTTAAACAGTGCTTTTTCTTATTTCTAGATGACCAAAGCGCTTTACAGATCCTGCTACCCACCCATTTACACACACATTCACGGTGGCGGAGCCACCATACACAGGCCCTGGCCTGAGCCAGCAGGAGAAACTGGGGGTTCAGTGTCTTGCTCAAGGACACTTCAACATGCAGACAGAGTGGGAATCAAACCCCTGACCTTATAATCAGTAGTTGGCCACACTACAACGGTTCCAAAGCCATCATGACACTGTGATGGTGAAACTGAGGCTTTATGAAGCAATGAGCAACTTGGAGACAATTGCTTCATGATTGGCACAGTGTTATTAAGCATTTAATAAAAAGCGCCATCTGCTTACTGAGTGTCAGAACTACATCTATGTGGAAGACCCAAAAAAGCCTCAATTCTCTAAATCAGAGGTTGCGCTACACTTTTGTTATGTATCATTTTCTCAGAAAGGCTTGAAAAAATTCGTTCAACCTGTTATCTATCGCTTTAATTGACTTTAATTAGATCACCCTCCATGTAATCTGTCAAATGATAGACAGCTTTCAGAATTTTTAGTCAATGCTGGAAAAAGTCTGTGAAAGGACAATTTTTAGTGAACGAAACCTGTCATGAACAATATATATATATATATATACGTATATATATATATATATATATATATATATATATATATATATATATATATACAGTGGGGTAAAAAAGTATTTAGTCAGCCACCAATTGTGCAAGTTCTCCCACTTAAAAGATGAAAGAGGTCTTCAATTTTCATCATAGGTATACCTCAACTATGAGAGACAAAATAAGAAAAAAAAAATCCAGAAAATCACATTGAAGGATTTTTAATGAATTAATTGGTAAATTCCTCGGTAAAATAAGTATTTGGTCAATAACAAAAGTTCATCTCAATACTTTATTATATACACTTTGCTGGCAATGACAGAGGTCAAACATTTTCTGTAAGTTTTTACAAGGTTTTCACACACTGTTGCTGGTATTTTGGCCCATTCCTCCATGCAGATCTCCTCTAGAGCAGTGATATTTTGGGGCTGTCGCTGGGCAACACAGACTTTCAACTCCCTCCAAAGATTTTCTATAGGGTTGAGATCTGGAGACTGGCTAGGCCACTCCAGGACCTTGAAATGCTTCTTACGAAGCCACTCCTTCATTGCCCGGGCAGTGTGTTTGGGATCATTGTCATGCTGAAAGACCCAGCTGTGGCGGTTCGGTTAACCCCCACAACAGATAAGGACACTCAGCTCTCTTGTCTCTGTTTTTCCCGCTGCACTACTGAGATGCAATGTGCCATTCATGTATCTGTGATGCAAACATGCATGTATTGTGATGTAATGCGCCATTCTCGTATAGTGTTCATGCATCTTGTCCTTACTGTGCTTTTTCTGAGCATCTTACATATGTAGATGTGCTTTGATGTAAATCCCCACAAACAGACTGGTCAAACACAGCGCTCGGCTAGAGCAAATAACAGAATAAGAAATGTGTATTAATGTCTACAGGCAAACTCGTTTAGTCTGGCTCACCTCTGTAATGTTAATGTTGCCTTTCATGCAAATGTCTCATGCCTGTCCTGTTATCTGTTTGATCAGACCAACTGCTGTGAATGCTTTGATGTATTGTTGTAGTTGGGTGTATATATACTGCATTGTAACCATGCTCTCATCCTCTCTCAATCTGACTTCAACCTCTGCTGCAGGACACAGACTTTGTGTCCCTCCTTCTCTGAGAGCCGTGGGCTCGCTCTCAGCACTCATGCACGGCGCCGGGAGCGGAGCTCGTGACGGCGGTATGATAATAAAACTCTACTTAAAACCTCCAACAATGCCGCTTTATTTCATACCGCCGCACTGGTGACCCCTTGAAGACGCACACACTTTGTGCGACGCAGCCTTCTGATTTGGACGGCCACGCTGGCGAACCGATGCTGAAAAAAATGAGCGGCCAGCGAATGCAGCACCCGGGCATGAATGCTCCGTCGCAGCGGCCTAACTGGTCCGCCCTCCCTGCGGCTTCAGGGAGACCTCGACGCGGAGCCAACACAGGCGAGCTGTTCTCCGGACATCACCCATGACCGGGAAAACTGCAGAAAACGTCATGGCGCGACCCTCGCCTGAGATCGGGACGTCCACGCTGGACCAGCCGAGCGACACAGAACGTTTTCTCCCTCTCACCGCTACACCTCCCTCTCAGCGATCCTACTCATCCACCCGAGCCTTAGGAACAAAGATCGTCTATTCCCTCCCACCGCTCCAACGCATCTGCACGAGCCTGAGGGACAAAAGATCGTCTATTTCCTCTCACCGCTCCAACGCACCATGGCCAATCATGCAGCCACAGCTCAACACAAACAGCAAATTGTTGCCTTATTGAAAACGTCAAACAGTCCTTGGACAGGGGTAATGTGGTAGGAGCTGTTTTTCTAGATCTCAAAAAGGCTTTCGATACTGTAAACCACAGTTTGCTTTTATCCAAAATGGTATCTTTTAACTTCTCCCCAAATACATTAGAATGGTTTGCATCTTATCTCCAGAATAGAGAACAGTGTGTAAAAGTTCACCAGGATAAATCCTCATTTTTAAACAACCGCATGGGTATCCCACAAGGGTCCATTCTTGGTCCTTTACTTTTCAGCATTTTTATTAATGACTTGCCGTTACACTGCTCAGCTGCAACATGCCAACTTTATGCAGATGATGCAGTTATTTACACAGCTGCCAAGACTCCAGCACAGGCTGCAGATGTACTGTCTACAAGTATGGTTGATGTCCAAGAGTGGCTCCTCAAGAACCATCTATTGCTGAACCTTCAGAAAACAGTCTCAATGTGCTTTTCAATCAAAAAATGTAACCTGCAACATTTTAAAGTTAATATACATGATCATGACATCAGTTTAGCTACAGAATTCAAATACCTTGGCATTGTACTAGATCCTCAACTCAAATTTAATCTTCATATAAAGAAAATTTCAAAAACAGTAAAAAAAAAATCTGAACTGCTTTAAATTAATTAGATATTACATACCTTACGAAGCAGCTGCACTGTATATGCATTCTATGGTTTTTTCTCATATATCATACTGTTTGACAGTCTGGGCTCAAGCAGCCCCTTCCACAATAAGACATATAGGTTCATCATATAATCAAACCCTAAAAATCTTGGACAAAAAGCCCATTAGGTGGCATCACTGTAATGTTTTAAAAAAATACAACCTATTGAGTTTTGAGAGCTTCATTGACCTCTGTCTTCTGAAATTAACGTTCAAATGTTTCCATAAATCAGCACCCGAGCCACTTGCTGGTTTCGTCCAAAGACAGGACAGCAGCAGAGCCACCAGGAGTTCTGTTAACAATAACTGTAAAATATTCCACCGCAGAACCACATTTGGACAAACAGCTTTCTCTATAAAGGGCAGTCACATCTGGAACACAATGCCAAATGAAATTAAAATAATAACGGACTTTAAAACATTCACTAAAAATGTTAAAAACTGGCTGAAAAATAAACAAGAATGTACTCATGTATGAATTATTTGTCTGCAAAGTGAGAGTGAATGAAGGGAAGGAATAAATGTGTTTGTTTATAGTGAGTGACGGAGGGAGGAAGGCCTGAAATAGGCAAATGTGAGTTATGTTATATGTGTTAAATGTGAGTCAGGCTGTTATATTTGTGTATTTATAATATTTATAATATTTATGTTAAATGTGAGTCAGGCTGTTATATTTGTGTATTTATAATATAATATTTATAATTGTGTATTTATAATTTTTCTGCATTGATGTATGTGATTATTGTGTATATTTTTTATCTTGATTCTTTTTTCTAAAGCCCATCCAGGGACAAGAGTTGCAAATTAGCTAATAGCTATACACTCTATGTGCAACACATCAGATTAATTGTCTTTGATTAATTGTCTATGTTTATTGCACTGTCCCTGTCAAATAAACTAATCTACTACTACTAACCTGGATTTTATCGGCGCCGATCTCCACCAAGTTTCTGCACCCTCACTCGCCACTCCAGCGGCCCACCCACGCACGGAACCCCCGCGCACGCACCGGGGAGTTACGAGGATGGCGCATCAAGCACGGGACAAGTAACGGCTCCAGAGACCGCCATCGTCCTCCGCCGCTGCTCACAGAACCTTCAGGGGTGCTCGTTCACCTGAAGCAAGCACGCAGCTCGCCACTGGATTTTTTTAATGGTCTCAGCCACGGCACAAAGGGATTTCAGCTGTCAGCTGTTCCCGGGGGCTTTGGGGTTGCTCCTGCACCTAAAGCCAACACGCCAGTCCCTCTGCTTTTGTTTATTTTTTCTTACAGCCGCTCCTGCTTTTCTTCATGGCCACGAGAGGAGTCAGAGACTAATTTTTCTTCTTGTGATCTCCGCACGCGCAACGGGACAGCCCCTCGACGTCGCGGAGCAGCAAGCAATTTTTGCGCGGCTCGGGACGATTTTACAGCCCCTGCCGGCACTTACTACCCCTCCCCTCGCTCCCCCTCCGCCTGCAGCGAGCTTCTCCCACAGCTCGCCCACACAGATGGATTATCGAGGTCTCGGCCCCCTGCCGCGCCCGCTGGGGGGGAGCATGTGGCGGTTCGGTTAACCCCCACAACAGATAAGGACACTCAGCTCTCTTGACTCTGTTTTTCCCGCTGCACTACTGAGATGCAATGTGCCATTCATTTATTTGTGATGCAAACATGCATGTATTGTGATGTAATGCGCCATTCTCGTATAGTGTTCATGCGTCTTGTCCTTACTGTGCTTCTTCTGAGCATCTTACATATGTAGATGTGCTTTGATGTAAATCCCCACAAACAGACTGGTCAAACACAGCGCTCGGCTAGAGCAAATAACAGAATAGGAAATGTGTATTAATGTCTACAGGCAGACTCGTTTCGTCTGGCTCACCTCTGTAATGTTAATGTTGCCTTTCATGCAAATGTCTCATGCCTGTCCTGTTATCTGTTTGATCAGACCAACTGCTGTGAATGCTTTGATGTATTGTTGTAGTTGGGTGTATATATACTGCATTGTAACCATGCTCTCATCCTCTCTCAATCTGACTTCAACCTCTGCTGCAGGACACAGACTTTGTGTCCCTCCTTCTCTGAGAGCCGTGGGCTCGTTCTCGGCGCTCATGCACGGCGCCGGGAGCGGAGCTCGTGACGGCGGTATGATAATAAAACTCTACTTAAAACCTCCAACAACGCCGCTTTATTTCATGCCGCCGCACCAGCCACATTTCACCTTCAATGCCCTTGCTGGTGGAAGGAGGTTTTCACTCACAATCTCATGATACATGGCCCCATTTATTCTTTCCTTTACACGGAGCAGTCGTCCTGGTCCCTTTGCAGAAAAACAGCCCAAAAGTATGATGTTTCCACTCCCATGCTTCACAGTAGGTATGGTGTTCTTTCTCCTCCCAACACGACAAGTTGAGTTTTTACCAAAAAGTTCTATTTTGGTTTCATCTGACCATATGACATTCTCCCAATCCTCTTCTGGATCATCCAAATGCTCTCTAGCAACTTCAGACAGGCCTGGACATGTATTGGCTTAAACAGGGGGACACGTCTGGCATTGCAGGATTTGACTCCCTGGAGGCGTAGGGTGTTTCTGATGTAGCCTTTGTTACTTTGGTCCCAGCTCTCTGCAGGCCATTCACTAGGTCCCCCCATGTGGTTCTGGGATTTTTGCTCACCGTTCTTGTGATCATTTTGACCCCACGGGGTGAGATCTTGCGTGGAGCCACAGATGGAGGGAGATTATCAGTGGTCTTGTATGTCTTCCATTTTCTAATAATTGCTCCCACAGTTGATTTCTTCACACCAAGCTGCTTACCTATTGCAGATTCAGTCTTCCCAGCCTGGTGCAGGTCTACAATTTTGTTTCTGGTGTCCTTTGACAGCTCTTTGGTCTTGGCCATAGTGGAGTTTGGAGTCTGACTGTTTGAGGTTGTGGACTGGTGTCGTTTATACTGATAACGAGTTCAAACAGGTGCCGAGTGGAGGACAGAGGAGCCTCTTAAAGAAGAAGTTACAGGTCTGTGAGAGCCAGAAATCTTGCTTGTTTGTAGGTGACCAAATAGTTATTTTACTGAGGAATTTACCAATTAATTCAATAAAAATCCTTCAATGTGATTTTCTGGATTTTTTTTTCTCATTTTGTCTCTCATAGTTGAGGTATACCTATGATGAAAATTGGAGACCTCTCTCATTTTTTAAGTGGGAGAACTTGCACAATTGGTGGCTGACTAAATACTTTTTTGCCCCACTATATATATATATATATGTGTGTGTGTGTGTGTGTGTGTGTGTGTGTGTGTGTGTGTATACATATATATATATATATATATATAATGGCAAGCCGTTCAGGGAAAAAAAATATACTGTATATTACAAAGAAAAGCTTGGAATATATTGAATGAAAATGGGAATATATTGAATGAACTTCCAAATATATTGAATGAACTTCACAATATATTGAGTGAAACTTGGAATATATTGAATGAACTTCAGAATATATTGAATGAAACTTGGAATATATTGAATGAAAATTGGAATATATTGAATCAACTGCAGAATGTATTTAATGAACTACATTTCCCATCAGCCTTTGGGGCTTCAGTTTCATTCAATATATTCCTAACTGTTTTGCATATATATATATATATATATATATATATATATATATATATATATATATATATATATATATATATATATATATATATATATATATATACATATATATATACTGTATATATCAGAGTTTCATTAAATATATTCTGTGTTTTGTACGTATGTGATCAGGACCATTTGTACGTTTAGCATTGTTTTCTGATTGTGTCTATGTAATGAACGGAGATGGAAGAAGTGCAGCTGTGAGTGAATCCTCAGAAAAGTTAGTTGCAGCCATCCTCAGTAATGCAGAGCTGGTGAACATCCTGGCAAATGTATGTAGTGGCCACAATTCTACCGATGAAGGAATGTATTCAGTGTGTTCCACTGTGGTCAGTGAAGTTGGCAAGATATTCACAGATTTGGACTTTGCGCATCAATAATTCGTGAACAAAATGCTGTTAAAACACAAACCACACCAATCTAATGCACTGGTAAAGTAGACAACGAGCTACAATCTCATTTTCATTAAAAAGAGCTGTCCTCTGAGCTCCAACAGTTACACTGGCATTTATGAGCTGCTGTTGGTGAAACAAATGCGCAGGGACCGTCTGCAAATTGCAACTCCGAGGGAAAAAAAAAGACTTAAAATTAAGTACTGTCATTTTCATAAGGTTTAATGTTAGATAGATTAGTTTATTTGACAGGGACAGTGCAATAAACATAGACAATTAATCAATGACAATCAATCTGATGTGTTGCACATGGAGTGTATAGCTATTAGCTAATTTGCAACTCTTGTCCCCTGTCACCAGAATCAGTTCATACGTCGAATGTGTCATTTTGTTCAGACAAAAAATTCTTAGTTTGCATAAATTTTATTTTTCACAGTTTGGGGAAATATTTATTTAAAAAAATTCCAATAACGTGAAAACTACAAAGTGTGACTTCACCAAAATCACCTCACATGCAATCTATCTTCTTCTAGTAAGACTACAACACATAGTTTGGATTAAAGAAATGTTTTCATAGCTTTGGGAATATTTATTAGGATTGAATTTCAGCATCATCAAGGTTAGTGCCACTAAATGCTGCCCAGCCATTAGGGTCTCCTGTTATGAACACTTGTTAGTTGGACCAAAAAAAAAATATCATAGGTTAGGGAAATATTTATGAGAAATGATAGTTAAAAACTTCTAAATAATTGAGTACAGCTTAACCAAAATGACCTCACATATCATCCTTCATCTGATGATCATATTATATCATTTAGTTTGGGTAGAAAACATTTTTTTCATATTTTTTTGAAATATTTATTTGAAATATAATTCAATACCTTCTCAGGTATTAAGTGCAGCTTCTCAAAATCAACTCACACATCGTCTATCATCTACTAGTCAGACTACATCAGTAGACCTTTTACTGACACAGAAAAGCACTGATTTCTTCCAGAATTGACTCCTGCACTGACAAATAAATCACAAGGATTAATTTTAGCCTGACTCTTACCCTGCTCTGGACCGGGCTAGCTGTAGAGAATAAATCTCAGTAGCAACTTGACTGGGCTGAATTTATCCTACTTTTACACAACCAAGTCAAGTATAGATTAAACACAAATTATTTGAAAATCCTGGCTTAATCCTTTATCTTGGTTTCATGAGATATGCATCTGAGGTGACCTAATTAATCTGCTGCAGACAGAGCAGTCCTAACACTTTCAACCAATCAAATAGCTAAGGCATGAGGATGGTAACAAAGTCACTAGCCAATCAGCAGACATTTCCAATTAGTCCTCCCAGCAGCTGTGGTTTTGGTCTCCAAAACAATTCTCATGTTGAGGATTATTCTAATAGTTGATGTGTTCATTGTCATATCTGGACAAAGTTTCCAACCATGTCCACATTTTCTGTTGGTTTTGAACTGTTGTGCCTTTATTTTGTTATTATTAGTTTGTTGGGTTATGCTCAGGTTCTTCGTTCAGTTATGTTTTCTCCCTGATTTGTTTTATTTATGATTATTGTTTGCATTATTTGTCCTCTCTGTTCTCCAGTGTCCTCTGTCTGCACAGCTCTGCCCATCCTGTTTGTAGCTGTTCCCCTGTTATCTCTTAAGTAGTGCAAGCTGTCTCATGCTAGTGCAATTATCTCTCACCAATAGTTGTGTGAAAAAGTGTTTGCCCCCTTCCTCATTTTTCATTTTTTTGTATGGCTGTCACACTTACAGTAAATGTTTCAGATCATCAAACAAATGTAAATATTAGACAAAGATAACACAAGTAAACACAAAATGCAGTTTTTAAATCAAGGTGTTTATTATTAAGGGTAAAAAAAAAAATCCAAACCCACATGGCCCTGTTTAAAAAAAAAAAAAAAAAAAAAAGATCTCCCACCCCATTAAAACATAAATTAACTGTGGTTTATCACATCTTTGGAAAGCTGAGTTCCATTTCTCTAGCCACACCCAAGCCTGATTACTGCCACACCTCTTCTCAATCAAGAAATCACTTTAATTGGACCTGCCTGACACAGTGAAGTAGACCAAAATATCCTCAAAAGCTAGACATCATGCTGCGATCCAAAGAAATTCAGGAACAAATGAGAAACAAAGTAATTGAGATCTATCAGTCTGGAAGAGGTTACAAAATTTCTAAAGCTTTGGGACTCCAGCGAACCACAGTGAGAGCCATTATCCACAAATGGCGAAAACATGGAACTGTGGTGAACCTTCCCAGGAGTGGCTGGCCTGCCAAAATTACCCCAAGAGCGCAGCAACGACTCATTCAAGAGGTCACAAAAGACCCCACAACAACATCCAAAGAACTGCAAGCCTCACTTGCCTCAGTTAAGGTCAGTGTTCATGACTCCACCATAAGAAAGAGACTGGACAAAAATGGCCTGCATGGCAGCGTTCCAAGATGAAAACCACGGCTGAGCAAAAAGAATTTAAGAAGAAAAGAACATAAAGGCTTGTCTAAGTTTTGCCAAAAAAAAAAAAAAAAACATCTTAAGGATCCCCAAGACTTTTAGGAAAATAATCTGTGGACTGACGAGACAAAAGTTGAGCTTTTTTGGAAGGTGTGTATCCCATTATATCCGGGGTAAAAGTAATACAGCATTTCAGAAAAGGGACATCATACCAACAGTAAAATATGTTGGTGGTAGTGTGATGGTCTGGGGCTGTTTTACTGCTTCAGGACCTGGAAGACTTACTGTGGTAAATGGAACCATGAATTCTTCTGTCTACCAAAAAATCCCGAAGGAGAATGTCCGCACTTGGGTTCTGCTGCAGGACAAGGATCCAAAACACACCAGCCAGTCCAGCTCTGAATGGCTTAACCACTTGTGCTCCGTTGTTCCGCGGGCGGGCAAGTCTCTGCATCCTATGATGCATGAGGGCGCACGAGAGCGCACTCGTGCGCCCTCGTGCGCATGACGCATGATAAGAATATTGATGGTGATGGTGTAGGTGGTGTGCCCTCCAAGCGCCACTGAAAAAAAAATCTGCAAACACAGCCGCGAACAGATTAGTTCATCTGATTGACCTCTCATTCGACTAATAAGAGCCTTGAATTGGGTTTCTGAAACCTTGAGGAGTCAATGAATGAAAATCTAGGAAGGAGGACCCGCCTACTGTGAACGCAGGAGCCAATTGAAGCACAGAAATTCAGGCTGGGTGAAGCGATATTTACTGCTGCAGAAGGACTCTGTACGAATCTACTACAGACCCAGGCTCACCCAGCAGCATGGAAAACACCCACAAGTGGGACCTGCACTCATTCCAGCAGAATAGACGGAGGCCGACGACAAAAGTCGTAAATCATTCGCCAAAACGGCAATAATGGAATTATGTTGATCGGGATCCACGAGCGGACCAGCGTCGCGTTCGTCTGACAATGGGGGAAGAGCTGTT
>CM035836.1:87487313-87577313 GCA_020510985.1 Pholidichthys leucotaenia
GATGCCAAGTTGACCGAGATGACCCCCGTCATTGAAGCCAAGCGCTCAGCACTTGCTGAGTACAAGAAGTACCCAAACGAGAAGAATCTCCAGATTCTCAGGGCTGCGAGAAGCAAAGTTCAGCAGACTGCTCGGCGCTGTGCCAACGAGTACTGGACCAAGCTCAGCCAAGACATTCAAACCGCTGCCATAACAGGGAACATCCGTGGTATGTACGATGGCATCAAGAAAGCACTTGGTCCGGCTCAGAGCAAGACGGCCCCCCTCAAATTTTCCACTGGGGAGATGATCACAGAGAAGAACAAGCAGATGGAGAGATGGGTGGAACACTACTCCGACCTCTACTCTTGACAGAACACCGTGACACCGCCAGCCCTTGATGCCATCGACTGCCTGCCATCCATGGACGAACTTGACGCCGAGCCAACCATCGACGAACTCAGTAAGGCCATTGATAGCTTGGCCGCTGGCAAGGCACCCGGCAACGACGGCATACCCCCTGACCTGATCAAGCACTGCAAGATCGCCCTACTGCTGCCATTGCATGACGTCCTCTGCCAGTGCTGGAAGGAAGGTGCCGTACCACAGGACATGAGGGATGCCAAGATCATCACCCTCTACAAAAACAAAGGGGAGAGAAGCGACTGCAACAACTACAGGGGCATTTCCCTCCTCAGCGGTGTTGGCAAAGTCTACGCACGAGTTGTTCTCGTTCGTCTACAGAAGCTTGCCGAACGTGTCTACCCCGAGTCTCAGTGTGGCTTCCGCGCTGAGCGATCGACGGTAGACATGATATTCTCCATCCGCCAACTCCAGGAGAAATGCAGAGAACAGAACATGCCTCTGTATGTTGCCTTCATTGACCTCACCAAAGCGTTCGATCTGGTCAGCAGAGAGGGCCTTTTCAAGATCCTGCCAAAGATAGGATGCCCACCAAAGTTGCAAAGCCTCATCGAATCGTTTCACACCAACATGCAGGGGATAGTGCAGCACAATGGCAACGTCTCAGAGCCATTCAACATACGCAGCGGAGTGAAACAGGGCTGCGTACTTGCGCCAACCCTCTTTGGGATTTTCTTTGCTATGCTCCTGAGGCATGCCTTCAGCACAGCAACAGAGGGAATCTACCTGCACACAAGATCTGACGGCAGGCTTTTCAACCTCGCCCGCCTGAAAGCCAGAACCAAAGTACGCGAGGCTCTAATCAGAGACATGCTGTTCGCAGACGACGCTGCAGTCGCAACCCACACACAGCAGGAGCTTCAGACCCTGATGGACCACTTCTCCCAGGCATGCAAGGACTTCGGGCTTACCATCAGCCTGAAGAAGACTAACATCTAGGCACAAGGCACGGAAGCACCACCAACCATCACCATTGATGACTACAAGCTGGAGGTTGTGAATCAGTTCACGTACCTGGGGTCCACGATGAGCAACAACCTCTCCCTTGATACAGAGATCAACAAGAGGATTGGAAAATCAGCCTTCACACTCGCTCGCCTCACCACACGAGTATGGGAGAATCCCAAACTCTCTGTCAAGACGAAGATGGCAGTGTACAACGCCTGCATCATCAGCACACTGCTCTATGGGAGTGAGACGTGGACAACATACGCCCGGCAGGAAAAGAGACTGAACTCCTTCCACTTGCGCTGCATTCGCCACATCCTGGACATATCCTGGCAGGACAAAGTGCCCAACACAGAAGTTCTGTCCCACGCCGGCCTTCCCTCCATGTTCAATCTACTCAGGCAGCGCAGGCTCCGCTGGCTAGGCCACGTTCACCGTATGGAGGATGGCAGAATCCCCAAAGACGTCCTCTATGGAGAACTGGTGACTGGCAGGAGAGACGTTGGCCGCCCACAGCTGCGCTTTAGAGATGTCTGCAAGAGAGACATGAAGGCCCTGGAGATCAACACAGAGCGCTGGGAGGACCTTGCAACGGACCGCTCCAAATGGAGAGGCACCCTGACCAGACAGCTCAAGGCGGGTGAAGAGAGACTGACTGCTGCAGCAGATGAAAAAAGGACCCGCAGGAAGAACCGCCACAGACCCAGCAGCACGGAGACCACCCACAAGTGTGACCTGTGTGACAAGGACTGTCATTCGCGCATCGGCCTGTTCAGCCACAGGCGGTGCTGTTCCAGCAGAGTAGACGTTTAGGATTCTCTTCCATGGTCATCATAGACCGACGGAGGCCGACGATGATGACGATATACATACACGCACACACACACACCACGAATACCCGAAAATCATGGTGGTGCTCAATTGAGGCAGGACATAAAACTGAATAGCCTCATGGTGATTACCAGACAGAATGACCAAAATGGGCTCACTCTGTTTGGTAATCACCGTGATGCTGCTGCCTGAGACCGCCGAGACAGTCAAGGGTGCAAGGACATTCCTGGTGGGTGTTTGCAATTTTTGAACCATGGCCTGTTGAATGAAATTTTTCTCTTCTCCTGAGCCAGTCAGGGTGGAGGTTTTGAACTTGGCCCACGGTAAAAGAATGAAGGCCGTGAGTTCAAAACGGTTGGAAGGATTTTGCGAGGACCATCCAGCCAGAACCCCCATAGTTACTGAGGGGCCGGGTCTTTTGGCCTCACAGGGCATTTAGAAACTGCGTGGCCTGTTACCCCGAAATACATGCACACCCTTGCCCTGTCTCGATATGACACTCCTCCAGACTCAGATGGGACCTACCGACGGCCATCGTCTTGGAGGATGCTGGCGGAGCTGTGCCAGAGGGTGGGGGAGCTGGCCAGGGAGCTAACAGCCTGCACGATAAGCTCATCCAAAGAAGAGGGGGACGCTTGGATAGCAAGCTCATCAGGGAGATGCAAATTTAGGCCCCAGAGGAAGGCGCTGCGAAGAGCAACGTCATTCCATCCAGAGTCCGCCGCAATGACCCAGAACTTGACAGAGAAATCAGCAACAGACCAGTCTCCCTGCCGAAGTCCCCTCAGCCGGCTAACTATGTTAACTATGCTAACTATGTGTGCACTCTCAAAATGGTTGAACATCTCGGAGAACTCTCGCACAAATCACTCAAACAAATACATGGGCTTTTCTGGGCTGCTCAGAAAGGACTGTGGCCACTTGAGCACCCAGTCCCACAACAACAAGGTCTTGAAATGGATCTTGGCCGAATCATCCCTATATTCCCCCTCTTCCTGCTGGAAATACAACTGGCAGTGAAGCAGGAACCCTTTGCAACCCCCCACCTTCCCCCCACAAGGGGCTGGCATAGGAATTGAAATGTTCCTGCGGATGGCATGCACTGCTGGGGGAGCAGGTGCAGGAGGAGGTGCCACACCAGGAAGCCAACACAGGTGCTCGGTTCCGGTCGCCAGTTGCTGGGTGATGGTTTGTAACTGTTCAGAAAGAAAGACGACCTGGTGCTCCGTGGCATCCAAGCATAAGAGCGCTGACTGTTCACCTGGCTGAGTGCTCACTGAGCCTCGATCCTTGCTGGATCGTTCTGTCATGATTCCGGGCAAGAGAGGCTAAAACGCAGCACTGCCAGAGTGAACACTCAGACTCAGATGTAAAAATTCACCAGTTTATTGTAAAACAAAACTAACACACAACTCTAAATAACACTAAATAAAAATGCACAACTGAGGAAAAGCACAATAGACTATTGGGAATAGTCTATTCTCTTCATTTTATAGCTTTTCTCTTGGTTGCACTCCTTCCAGTAGTTTGATGCATGTTAGCGTTTTTTTTAATATTATCCTGCTGCTTTAACCAATCAGATGTATTCTGTATGTCCAGGAGTACGCATAGAAGACATCCAAGAACGTCGGCATCTTTATGTCTGTTGATTGGATGGTTAAACTCCTCCACCCATATTGCAGAGGATTCTAGCAAGGAAAATGCCACTGCAAGGACTTGCTTAAGCAGCTACAATATACTCTATCTGTTTAAATATAATAACTGTTTTTCCACCCACAATGGCTGACAGGGAAGAGGGAAATGATTTGGTCGCTGATATTTAAAAAAATCAATTTTTCAGACGGACTTTTCAAGAAAAGCTGGTCATTGTGAAGAGGTCGGTCAGCTCTAAAGCTAGCAGGCCCATCTCAGCCAGGGAAAGGATTAATCTGTCCCTTCCATTTTAACAATGATTTGATTACAGCCTCCAAGGAGTGCTGCAAATTATCTTGCCGGGAATGCCTGTTGTTTGCAACTGATGGAGTAGATACTTGGAGTCAGACAGGGTTTGCAAACTCGACCTGTCTGTCACACCATGACGATTTAGGCAGTGTTCGTCAAACGTATAAAAATTGGTCTACAATGCTGTGATATGCTGAAATTTTCACTTTTGACCATATGTATTGTGTTTCCATAATGACTTGGACATATAATTAAGTAATAGTAACTTCAACCAAGTAATGCTTAGCGTGTTGCCGACATTCACAACTTATGCGCAACAACAGTATAACTTCTGCATAGCGCAGTCATGCCAAACTGCCATTGCCTTCCGATCCATGAATCCTGGATGTGCGAGAGATCATTTCTGTTATTCCCAGATTATTTTCCCTCCACTCCAAACACCACAGCGGGGGACGTGACCGACCTGGTAGAGCTGGTAGAGCTGTTAAATCTGTCAGGTCAGTCACACCTAAAACAGCTGATGTGACACGTCAGGAACATCAGATAACAGTTGTCACAACCTGGCTCAAAGGCACGCGAACTGATGGCGATAAAAAAGTTTATTTTCAAAAAAGTGAAAAAAAAACAACACAAGATAATACATAATATGCTTTTGCTGGAAGGCACAGCCAACAGAAAACAGCTGTGCTTTGCACTTCAGGCGATCAGCTGATTGAATCCTCCTCCTCCTAAGGTGTTCTGACATTTTGGCATTTCTATCAGAAAAGCACAGAATAGATGATCATAAAGACTTCAGCTGAATGTAAAAAAAAAAAAAAAACACAAGTCCTGTGAGTTTAGCTCTGTGTGTGTGTGTGTGTGTGTGTGTGTGTGTGTGTGTGTGTGTGTGTGTGTGTGTGTGCACTTGCTCACTGAATTCCATGACACAGACAGTGAATAGGGTTGTTTCAGCCTTGACATGTTTCAGCTACTTTTTGCAGCCTTTCTCAGCAGGGTCATGTATTGTTGTGACAGTCAGCTGTTTTATCAGCTATTTTATCCAGGTAAACAACACAGGGACAGTCACACCATACCTGAGAGGAATCACTGAAGGAATACAAAGGACAATGAAAAAATACCAAATCAAAACCCCTGTAAAACCACACACCACGTTGAGGGAACTCTTTTATTTTATTTTATTTTATTTAACTTTAATTTATACAGGGTAGTTCCATTGAGAGGCAACCTCTTTTCAAGGATCACCTGTTGACTCTTATACAGTTACACATTCACACCTGGAAGCTGCCCAGTACAACCACAGCCTGACCGGCTCCACTGGCGAAGTTTGGGTTAAGGGCCTTGCTCAAGGGCACCACGGTGGAGTTGAGGAGGGTGGGGAAAACTCTGCTACATTATTTGCCACACCCAGATCTGATCCTGCGGTGCAGGGGGTTGAACCAGCAACCTTCCATTCACCAGTCTACATCCCTATTAGGCCACCACTGCCCCAAATTGAATTGAACTCTTGGTTCATCCCAAAGACATAATACCTTGACAAAACAAAAAGTAATGTCATTTATGAAATACCATGCTGATCATGCAACAAAACCTACATAGGAGACACAGGAAGAACCTTGGAACAAGAAAAAAAGGAACACAGTAAAGGCTATGAAAAAGAGAGAATAGCAAGGTACACATGAGCACAAAAAGCAACAGTTGAACAACAGAACCTGAAAACTGCCATATTCAACCAATGCAAAAGAAAAAATCATATCATGGACTGGAAAGAGGGAATTGTCATCCACACAGAAAGCAACAAACACCACCGTTGTATCAGGGATGCCATCGAGATCAGAAAATGGTCCTCAAGAACCATCAACAGATATGATACCCTGCTCCACACCTGGGATGCTGTCCCCAAAAGGATACCAGACAGCAGGGGCATAGTCATCCTCTGCTGTCTGGTAAATCTGGATAAAACAGCTGAAAAAAACAGCTGATTGTCTTAACAATATCACTTGACCCTTCTGAGGAAGGCTGCAGGAAGTGGCCGAAACATGTCAAGGTAAAAACAACCTTGATCACTGTCTGATAGAAAAGAAAGAGAGTTTTGGTTTTTTTGTTGTTGTTGTTTGTTTTTTTTTATTGTCGCCACTATTGCTTCTAAATTTATGATTGGATTGACCTCAAATTTATACAGAAGTTTTAAAACATCAATACCTCAGATGCAATTGATTTTCAGACACATTTAATCAGGGCTTCAACATGTTTTGGGTGCCCATGGTGTACCCCGCTTCTCACCCAATGATACTGGGATAGGCTCCAGCCCTTTACAACCTGGAAAGAATAGGGCAATTAACAAGAATGATTGTTCAGACTTTTCCAATTTCACAATTGCATATTTATTTATTTATTTTATTTTGTTCATCATTAGGGCTTATTGTTTGCAAGTGAAATTTTATTATTTTCAATATTATAGAGTAACTGTTTACATTTTCCAATTAAACATGTGCAGGCTGGTCAAATTTTTTGCAGAGCACTCTAGAGAAAACAACCAAAACAAACAAACAAACAAACAAGCAAACAAACAAACAAAAAAGTCCCTGATGAATAGTCAGCCAGCTAAGCTTATACATGATGGAAAATCGCCTCTCAGGATTCTTAAAATGTTCAATAATTTGCTCGGTAAATTTTAGCATTAGTAATACTCATGCTGGTGCAGCATGACACATCCATCAGCAGATATGATATTTGATACAAAGTTTAACAGTAAATTGATATCATGTACATATTGTACATGTGTATTTGTGTTAGATTCAAATGACACGTGGATATGGGTGAGGTGTGTTTTGGTGCTGCCTCACCCAACCTTCCTTGTATCTGTTCTAATGTCATGGTTACCATCAGCGCAAATGGTTGTCAGTCGTCACATTTCTGAAGTAATAAATCATCATAAAGAAGTGAAGAAAGTCCAGCATTGGCATTAGATCTGGAATCTTAAACAGTGGAAGTCTGTAGATGATCCAATAAGCATATGTCATGTCTGCATTTCTTCAGCCTTCTTCACTCAGTTAAAATACTGAAAACATTTGCTAATTTATTCTCTAACCTATTAATTAACAAAATTTGCAATAAATCAATGAGAGAATACAGCCAAACATTCATAGATGTACATACTGTATATATTGCCATGACCCATGCATCCAAAATAATAAAGGAGTCTGATAATGTGCTTTATATTATAAATATAATATATATCAATATTATTAATGACTGCTTATTGGTAAAATTACAAATTAATTAACTGTGTAAAACCTTAACTCACACAGACACAAGTACAAAAAAAAAATCTTGTTGACCTTAATCACACTTTGTTTTGATGATGTGAACAATTAATAAGTAAATATTGGAAAGACAGCCAAAGTAAAGGTTCGGCCGGGCCGGATCCAAACATTCCTGATATGATTTTATGATCCAGAAGGCAGACACAGACTCAAGAATAAACTCAATTATCTTTATTATGAACTGTGAGTGTGAATGTGTGCATGTGTGCAGGAACGTAACACCCAGGGCGAGCAGAGCACCATACAGACTGGCAACCCTAGGGAAGAGCAGAGACAGGGGAATTAGTGACAGAAATCGGGAGAGATGATTCAGTAAATGTCCAGTCATACTGTAGGTGAGTTGGTGTGTCGGACAGGCGAGATTCCGGAGGCTCCGGCCAGAGGGACAGTGTCTTCTGCCCTGGTTGCAGAGGAGGTGAGAGGTGAACTTTGTACAGTGCAGGGTGAGCTCGGTCCGCCACCAGGAGGAGGAGGTTCGCCACCACGGATTTCCACCTGTGCACAGGGGAGCAGAGCGAAACGTGAAGATTAGGTTCGGGTTAGGCTTACTTGTCATTGGGGAGCTAGGACTCCCAGAAGGACGACAAGGCAGGAAGGAATCCAAGGAGATGGAACTCCGGAACATGCAGGTGACAAAGAGGTGAAGAGGTCTTGCCAGACCAGGGAGCTTGACGTCTCCATGCAGATCTGAGGGCAGCACGGCTTAAATATGCAGGCTGATGAGGAGAGCAGGTGTGCACGCAGCTGTGGAGGGAATTTGGGCACCAGGCAGGCAGAGCGGATCACTACAATTCTATATGTTTGTGTTGCGTGTTCCATGGATGAAACTGAAGCAGCAAATGAGAAAGGCAAGTGGACAATTTCCATCTGATTACCTTAGTTCTATTATCACGTGCTACCAACAATCAAAACACATGAATGAGTCGTATATAAGAAAAAAGAAAAGATGGTTTTCTGGTAAATGAGACAGGCCAACAGTCTGTGGTCCCCAACATCCTAATTCCTCTCGGCTGGTGTTAGCTGCCAGGAGAATTAAGTGCACGGATGGCGCTTCTGATCAGAGACGGAGCACTGAGAGAGGACAGCTCCCACCCCTGAATCGGAAGCGTCCATCTCGACCATGAACTGTGCTGAAGGATCCACCTGTGCCAGGATGCACACGCTGGTGAATGAGCTTTTCAGGCTCACAAAAGCTTATTCAGTGGCCTCGGACCACTTGAACGGGCTTTTCGTCGACGTCAACTGCGTAAGCGGATGCGCCATCCTACTATAATCATGGATAAACTGGCGGTAGAAGTTGGCAAAGCCCAGGAAACATTGGAGGTCCTTCTTGGACGGGGGGTAGGCCAGTCTACTACCACCTTGATTTTCACCAAATCAGCCTTTACTGTGCCCTCGGCAATGATGATCCCCAGGAACGAAGTTGAGCTAGTGTAAAATTTGCACATCTCCGCTTTCACAAAAAGCTGATTCTCCTGCAGTCACTGCAGGATGGACCGAACATGGACCACGTGCTCATCCACCGTGAGGGAAAAAATCAAAATATCGTCCAGATACACAAAAACAAACTGGTTCACCAAATCCCGTAAGACGTCATTAATTAACCGTTGGAAGACAGCAGGGGCGTCGGTCAGTACAAATGGCATGATCAAATATTCAAAATGGCCCAGCGCTGTTTTAAATGCCATCTTCCATTCATCTCCCACACGAATGCGAACCAAGTGGTATGCAATACGGAGGTCGAGCTTGGTGAAGTAACGCGTCCATTGGAGTAGCTCAAATGCTGAGTTGATGAGGGGCAGTGGATACTTATCCTTATGGGTAATCACGTTAAGCTCACTGTAATCAAAGCACGGCTGCAGTGTTCCATCCTTTGTCCCTACAAAATTGAAGCAAGCGCCGAGAGGGGCGGATGGCGAATGAATAATGCCGGTGCTTAGGGACTCTTTAATGTAGGTCTCAGTCGCCTCTCTTTCCGGCCCAGATAAACTGTAGAGCCGGCTGGATTGCAGCCATGCGCCCGGAAGGAGGCCGATAACACAGTCATAGCCCCAAAGAGGTGGTAATGATAGGGACCTCCCCTAAGTCATGATAGACCTTGAGCATGGAGCTGAGATCCGCCGGCTCAGCCGGAAGGGAGGAGGTTGAGAAAAAGGGAGAGCATGTGAACAATCGGAGACAAGATGAAAGGCAAAAAGGGCTCCAGAAGGAAATGGAGCCCTTTCTCCAGTTTATAATTGTGTTGTGAGTGCGGAGCCATGAATTCCCCAGAATCATAGTGGTGGTCGATTGAGGCAGGACATAATACTGAATAGTCTCACGGTGATTACCAGACAGAATGACCAAAATTGGCTCAGTCTATTTGGTAATCATTGCAATGCTGCTGCCTGAGACCGCTGAGACAGTCAAGGGTGCAAGGACATTCCTGGTGGGTGTTTGCAATTTTCGGAACATGGCCTGTTAAATGAAATTTTTCTCCGCTCTGGAGTCAATCAGGGTGGAGGTTTTGAGCTCGGCCCACGGTTAAAGAATGAAGGCCGTGAGTTCAAAATGGTTGGAAGGATTTTGCGAGGACCCTCCAGCCAGAACCCCCATGATTACTGAGGGGTTGGGTCTTTTGGTCTCACAGTGCATTAAGAAACTGCGTGGCCTGTGACCCCGAAATACATGCACACCCCCTGCCCTGTCTTGACACGACACTCCTCCAGAGTCAGATGGGACCTACCGATGGCCATCGTCTTGGAGGATGCCGGAGGAGCTGTGCCAGAGGGTGGGGGAGCTGGCCAGGGCGGTAACAGAGTGACAGTGGCTTTCTGCTCCCTTGCTCACTCCCTAACCTGGTTGTCCAGGGCCACAGTCTGCGCAATAAGCTCATCCAAAGAAGAGGGGGATGCGTGGATAGCCAGCTTGTCAGGGAGATGCGAATTCAGGCCCCAGAGGAAAGCACTGCGAAGATGTTTCCAATTTCACAATTGTATATTTATTTATTTATTTTATTTTGTTCATCACAAGGGCTTATTGTTTGCGAGTTTAGTTTTATTATGTTCCATATTATAGAGTAACTGTTTACATTTTCCAATAAAACATGTGCAGGCTGGTCAATTTTTTTGCAGAGCACTCTAGAGAAAATTACCCCCCCCCCCCGCAAAAAAACAAACAAACAACAACAAAAAAAACTTTGTCAACAGTCAGCCAGCTAAGCTTATACATGATGGAAAATCGCCTCTCAGAGTTCTTAAAATGTTCAATCATTTGCTTGGTAAATTTTAGCATTAGTAATACTTGTCCTGTTGGAGCATGACACATCCATCAGCAGATATGATAATTGATACAAACTTAAACAGTAAATTGATATCATGTACATATTGTATATGTGTATTTGTGTTAGATTAATATTACTCATGGATATGGATGAGGTGTGTTGTGGTGCTTCCTCACCCAGCCTTCCTTGTATCTGTTCTAATGTCATGATTACCATCAGCACAGATGGTTGTCAGTCATCATATTTCTGAAGTAATAAATCATCATAAAGAAGTGAAGAAAGTTCATCATTGGCATTAGATCTGTTATCTTTAAGAGTGGTTGTAGACGAGACAATAAGAATATGTCATGTCTGCATTTCTTTAGCATTCTTTACTCAGTTAAAATACTGAAAACATTTGCTAGTTTATTCTCTAACCTATTAATGTATAAAATTTTCAATAAATCAATGAAAGAATACAGCCAAACATTCATAGATAAATGAAAGAACGAATGAATGAATGAATCTTTATTTCGGATAGATTAAAAGTACAGATTAAAAGAAACTGAATAATATAACAAAGGGGGAAAGAAAATCCAACAAGGTCAAAGTAGACAATAACTCCTCTGATTATACAGTTCAACATAAGTTATCCGAAATGGGTGATGGCTGAAGCCGCAGTATGCTGCCTCCATGTATTAAGTTAAGAGTTCCCATTACAGCATTTCATGTAAGGGAGTTTGGCTCCCTCTAGTGGTGTAGTGAAAGCATCGTTTTGAACTGATACACAAAGTGTTGCACATGCGCAGTAATGATATAACCGGAGAACGGAGCAGAGTGTCACTCATTGTACAAACGCTGTGGATGGTGTTTAATTATCGGCGCCTTGGACATCATTAGTCCGTGAGTATCTGCATGGTTTGACAGTGTTAACAGCTACAATGAGAACTGCATGGTTGCATTGGCGTATTTTAAGCGATCTGACTCTAGTCCTACCAGTCATTGTTACCAAGCTAAGCTAGAGCTAACGCTAACATGTGCTAAGCTAAATACGGTGACCATATCATTGACGGCGTGTATATGTTTACTTTGTTGCAGTTTTACACGGATGTAGGAACAAATGTAAACGGATGTAAAACCAAAAGGACGAGTGTACATCACGTTGAGTTCCTTGTGGGGTAGCTTCAATAAACGAGATAAAAGGAAACATCTTGTCATCATTGAGGCCTGCACCACACGTGTTAGCTTGCTGTCTACTAGTCGAAAACTGGGAAACTCGATGGGAGAGCAGTAGAGTAAAAGGACTAGAAGCGCGGCGGGCCCAATAAACAAACAACGAGCAGCAAATGAGCCTCAGGGCAGGAGAGCAGCACCAGCCAACTCCCCAACTCAGAAGTGAAGTTATGGCGATGGAACACACAGCTCCCTTGGCTACAGCTGCGCGAGCTAGCTCATTATACTCACGTAGCTTCAAGTCAAGCAAGGCTTCCTCAGCTACCTCCTCAGCCATAAGAGCTAGAGCCAAAGCAGATGCTGCATGGGCTAAATTAGCTTATTCAGAGAAAGAAGCAGCCCTCATCACGCAGAAAGCTAATCTTGAAGCACAGAAAGCTAATCTTGAAGCACATATGCACATTTTGAACAATCAGAAGGCTGTTGCAGCTGCAGAAGCTGAAGCTGCGGCCTATGAAGAAGCAGAGGAATGTGCAAGAAGTGAATTCAGCCAAGCATTAATGGACTTGCCAGTTGGCTCAGCACAACACACATCTGAGTATGTACAGAAACACTTTGATGTGCGCCTTGAGGAAACTCCATTTAAAACTGATCCAGCCACCCCCTCTAAGATCCAGTGTGAACAGTTTGAAATGGCCACAAATGTACCATTCATCCCATCTAATGCCGTAGATGGTAAGAGTAGGGTCAGCGTCAACATGAAGGAGGAGCAGGGAGCTGCAGAGACAATTAATCCCCCAACGTTACGACCCTATTATGCCCCCGCAACACATTATGCCGAAGCACAAAGCATTCAGGATCTGACCAAATATCTCACACGCCGGGAGATGTTGAGCACGGGACTCCTACAGTTTGATGACCTCCCAGAGAATTATTGGGCATGGAAAGCATCTTTCCAGAACGCCATTCAAGACCTCAGCCTCTCACACCACGAGCAATTGGATCTGATGATAAAATGGCTTGGCACAGAATCAGCAGAGCAAGCAAAAAGGATCCGCTCTGCACATGTCTTCAACCCAAAAGCAGCCCTCAACTTAGTCTGGGAAAGACTAGAAGAGTGTTATGGGTCACCCGAAGCAATAGAAAATGCACTGCTAAAAAAGCTTGATGATTTTCCCAAAATCAGCAACAAAGATGCACTCAAGCTGAGAGAACTTGGTGACGTTCTACAGAAACTCGAATGTGCAAAGGAAGGCGGATACCTACCTGGGCTCGCATACCTGGATACAGCCCGTGGAGTGAATCCTGTTGTCGAGAAACTGCCCTACAGCCTACAGGAGAAGTGGATTGCAGCAGGTGCCAATTACAAAGAAACACACAAAGTCGCCTTTCCTCCTTTCAGCTTTTTTTCCAGCTACGTCAGACGACAAGCCAAAATAAGAAACAACCCAAGTTTCAGTTTCTCTCCACCGGCCCACATGAACACCAGAGTTGAAAAGGCCCCCAAGTTCGCCAGTGAGCACCTCATCAGTGTCCACAAAACAGACATCCCACCAGCTTCACCCGCAGCTACAGGTAACTACACACGTGAAAGAACAGAAAGCCCAGATAAACAATGTCCCATACACAGAAGGCCACACCCATTAAAGAAATGTAAAACGTTTAGAGCCAAACCAATAGAAGAACGCAAACTGTTCTTGAGAGAGAATCACATCTGCTTTAAGTGTTGTGGCTCCACTCAGCATCTGGCAAAAGACTAAACAGTCAATCCAGTGCTCTGACTGTGGTAGTGATAGACATGTAGCAGCACTACATCCTGGCCCCTCTCCTCCTCCCATGGAGCCTCAGGAAGCTGAGACGGATCATGGCGGGGAGTACCATGATTATGAGGGCACACTAGTCACGTCTAGATGCACAGAATTTTACGGTAATGCAGAAAACCCACAATCCTGCTCAAAAATTAGCCCTGTGTTAGTTTATCCTGCAGGACACAGAGAAGAAGCCCAGAAAATGTATGCAGTGCTCGATGAACAAAGCAACAGATCACTCGCTAAATCAGAGTTTTTCCAGCTGTTCAACATTAGAGCACCTTCCGACCCTTACACACTGAAAACGTGCTCAGGGGCTACTATGGTTTGGGGGCGGAGAGCTCCAAACTTCATGATAGAATCAATGGATGGAAAAGTACAGCTCCAGCTTCCAAATTTGATCGAGTGTGACATGATCCCCAATGACAGGAGGGAGATCCCATCTCCAAAGGACGCACTTGTGCATCCACACCTGAGAAAAGTCGCAGACAAGATTCCACCTGTAGATGAACATGCTCCCATCCTCCTACTGCTGGGAAGAGACGTCCTACAGGTACACAAGGTGAGGGAACAAATAAATGGGCCCCACAGTACTCCCTATGCACAGCGCTTGGACTTGGGATGGGTTATTGTGGGAGAAACGTGTTTGGGGACAACACACAAGCCTTCGACTGTTAAGGTGCTAAAGACACAAGTGCTCTACAATGGTCGTGCATCATCCCTCAGCCCATGCCTAAAAACATTTCTTGTCAAAGAGGTTTCAGGTTGCTCCACCTCACGCCCCAACAGCATACTACCATATGCCTTGCAGGGTGAGAGAGACACAGACCACTTAGGAAACACAGTCTTTGATAAAACAAAGGACGACGATAAACCAGTGCTGTCAATAGAAGATCAAGTTTTCATTGACATCACGGACAAAGAAGTAAGAGACTACAGAAAGAAAGTGCATGTGTTAGGAAATAGCCCTTCTCCAGCCGTGGCTGTTTACTGCATGAGACGTGCTGCAGCTGAAGGTGAGAAAGCACATGGACATGACACAACACAGTTCATAATGAGACATTTCTATGTAGATGATGGATTAGCCTCCACAGCCACACCAGAAGAAGCTGTTGACATCCTGACAAACGCACAAAAGATGTTAGCACAATCCAATCTCAAACTACACAAAATAGCATCTAATGACTGCAGGGTCATGGAAGCCTTTCCGGCGAATGAAAGAACAAAGGACTTAAAAGACTTAGATCTCAAACGTGACGAGCTCCCACTACAATGGAGTTTAGGGGTGCCTTGGAATCTTGAGATTGACAGTTTTATGTTTCAGGTGTCCATCAACAGGAAGCCCTGCACACGAAGGGGAGTCTTAGCGACGGTCAGCAGCCTGTATGATCCCCTAAGGTTTGTGGCACCTATCACGATGCAGGGGAAGAACCTCCTGCGTGAACTGTCAACAGAACATGGCAACTGGGATGAACCACTTCCCGCTGAGAGAGAAGAGGTATGGAACAAAAGTAAGGAACTGAGAATTGAGCGCAGTGATGCAGCATTAACGAGTTACCTACAAAAAAAAGGGTTGCAAATGGTTTTTTAACCCACCTCATGCATCACACATGGGTGGATCCTGGGAAAGACTCATTGGAGTTGCCAGGCAGATTTTAGATGCACTATTTCTCAAGAACAAACTACGGCTCACGCATGAGGTACTGAGCACCTTAATGGCGGCGGTTATGGCAGTGATGAATGCAAGACCACTTGTGCCGGTCTCAACAGATCCTGGCAATCCAACCATCCTAACCCCAGCAATGCTACTGACGCAAAAAAACAACCCCTTGACAGCACCATCGGGAACTTTCGTTGCACCAGAACTTCACGCATGTCAGTGGAAACAAGTGCAGGCTCTTGCGGACAGTTTTTGTAAACAATGGAGACAAGAGTATCTTGTGACTCTTCAGAGCAGAAGAAAATGGTCTGATGAGAAACCGAACATCAATGTTGGAGATGTCGTTTTGCTCAAGGATGGGCAAGCATACAGAAATGACTGGCCTATGGGGCGGATTGTGAAGACATTTCACAGAGGGGACAATAAAGTACGAAAAGCGGAGGTGAAGATAATAAGAGATGGGACTCTTAAAGTGTTTCTGAGACCAATTACAGAAATGGTTTTACTGATAGCAGAAGGGGAATAACAGATAATGATATTTATTAACATTGTTATGCACTGTTGTTTGAAATGTTGTAAAGCTAAATAGTGGTACAATGTTATTGCACCAGACGGGGAGTATGCTGCCTCCATGTATTAAGTTAAGAGTTTCCATTACAGCATTTCATGTAAGGGAGTTTGGCTCCCTCTAGTGGTGTAGTGAAAGCATCGTTTTGAACTGATACACAAAGTGTTGCACATGCGCAGTAATGATATAACCGGAGAACGGAGCAGAGCGTCACTCATTGTACGAACGCTGTGGATGTTGTTTAATTATCAGCACCTTGGACATCATTAGTCCGTGAGTATCTGCATGGTTTGACAGTGTTAACAGCTACAATGAGAACTGCATGGTTGCATTGGTGTATTTTAAGCGATCTGACTCTTGTCCTACCAGTCATTGTTACCAAGCTAAGCTAGAGCTAACGCTAACATGTGCTAAGCTAAATACGGTGACCATATCATTGACGGCGTGTATATGTTTACTTTGTTACAGTTTTACACGGATGTAGGAACAAATGTAAACGGATGTAAAACCAAAAGGACGAGTGTACATCACGTTGAGTTCCTTGTGGGGTAGCTTCAATAAACGAGATAAAAGGAAACATCTTGTCATCATTGAGGCCTGCACCACACGTGTTAGCTTGCTGTCTACTAGTCAAAAACTGGGAAACACGATGGGAGGGCAGTAAACACAGCTTATATTGCCCCCCATATTTCATCCAAGAATTTAAAAGAAAAACAAAACAAGAGCGATTACAATTCGAAACAAAGCTAAGACAAAATGTGACAAAAAAAAAAATAAGCTACAACACAACGCAGACTGGATTTGAAAATACTTATGTGATTTTACATGTTATCTTGTATATATGTTTGGAGTATTTCTTCCTTTAGTTTTTGTTTAAATTGTCCAAGCGTTGTACATGATTTTAATTCAGGTCCAAAATCGTTCCATAATCTTACTCCTTACACTGAAACATAGTGTTGCTTGGTGGTAGTTCTCACTGAAGGTTTTTGAAATATACATGTTCCTCTGAAATGATATTGTTTCTCCCTTATTTGGAACAACTTTTGGATATTTGCGGGCAGTGATAGTGATTCTTCACTTTAAACATTATTACTGCAGTTTTAAAGTCAACCAGATCTTTCAACTTGAGAGCTTTTAATTTAAGAAAAAGTGGGTTTGTTGGTTCCCTGTAAGCAGCTTTGTTTATTATTCTAACTAACTAACTAACTAACCTGCACTTATATAGCGCTTTTCTAGTCACAAAGACCACTCAAAGCGCTTTCATTAATACTAACCCTCTATTCTAAGGGCCTATAGGAAACAATTCTAATATTCTAATAGCTCTCTTCTGAAGCATAAAGACTGGATATATGTTTGTTTTATATGCATTTCCCCATACTTCAGTACAATATGTCATGTATGGGAGTATTAATTAATAATACAAGGTATATAGTGTGGGTTGATTCAGCAAATATTTCACTCTGTGTAGTATTGCAATTGATTTGGATATTTTACCTTTAATATAATTAATATGTGACTTCCCACACAGTTTATTATAAATTATTACTCCAAGAAATTTAGTTTCGGATACCATTTCAATCTCTACACCATTTACACTGAGTTTAGATACTAAGTTGTTGTGATGGTTGTTAAAAACTATAAATTTTGTCTTACTTAAATTGAGTGTTAACTTGTTTGAATCAAACCACAGTTTAAGCTTTCCTAATTCCTTTTCGAGTGTATCCAAAAGTTGTTCCAAATTGCTTCCACTGCATAATAGATTAGTGTCATTGGCAAACAATATTAAATCCATTTTTTCTGAAACTTTACATATATCATTTATATACATATTGAATAACAATGGCCCCAAAACTGAACCCTGTGGAACTCCACAAGTAACCTTCAGTAACTGTGAGTTTTTGTTACCAACACATACATACTGATATCTATTCTTTAAGTAACTACATAACCAGGACAGTGCTACCCCTCTAATACCACAATTTTGTAGTTTCTTTAATAATAAGTTATGATCCACTGTATCAAATGCTTTTTTAAGATCCAGGAATACCCCAGCTGAATACTCTTTATTTTCAATGGCAGTTGATATTTTTTTCTATAAATTCCGTTAGAGCAAATGCAGTTGTCCTCTTGTGTCTGAGCCCATATTGCTGCTCACACAGTAAATTATTCTTCAGTATGAAGTTGTCAGTTCTCTCATAGAATATGTTATCAAGTATCTTGGAAAATTGCGGCAATAGTGAAATTGGTCTATAGTTTGAGAATTCCCCTCTGTCACCCGTCTTGTGTATCGGAATTACTTTAGCTATTTTCATTGCATTGGGAAATACAGTATATCTGTTTGGAGAGATAGGTTACAGATATACATCAGTGGTTTCACTAAGCATTCAATAATAGTTTTGACTAAGAGCATGTCAATACCATCACAATTCGTAGATGTTTTACTTTTAAACAATTTAACAATTTTAATGACCTCTCTCTCGTCTGTGTACTTTATGAAAATGGGGTCTTTTATAGCAGTGTTTTTGCTTATTATATCACCTGTAGGCGCCGTAATGGGTATTTCTCGAGCCAAATTAGGACCAATGTTAACAAAAAAGTTATTAAATTCATCTGCAGGTGAAGCTGCATTAACACTCTGAGTCGTTTTATTATTTTTTGAAAAATTTGTTGGGTAGCTTGTATTTCTGTTTTTATTTCCAAGAATATTGTTAAGTATTATCCATGTATTTTTAATATTGTCTCTGTTTTTCTCCAGTTCTTTACTGTAATAGTCTCTCTTACTACATCTTATTATATATGTTAACTTATTTTTGTATGTTTTATACCACTGCTCTGCTTCTTTTGTACTTTTCTTTAGGAAATCTTTATATAATATTTTTTTTTTCTTTTTACACACCTTTTGTAATCCTTTGGTTAACCATGGCTTTTCGGCAAATTTATGTTTAAGCTTTTTCTTTACTAACAGACAATTTTTTTTTCATAAAGAGTGGTTACAATGTTTATAAATGTGTCATAGGCTTCATTTACATCTGATACATAGACTTCTGTCCAGTCTTGCTTCAGCAAGTCCTCTTTAAAAGAACTGATTGCATGTACATACTGTAAATATTGCCATGAATCATATGTCCACAATAATAAAAGAAATAATAATAATAAAACAATAAAAGAATAAGAATAATAAATAAGAAAAGAATAAGAAAAGAAACAATAATAATAAAAGAATAACAATGTCATTCCCCTGCAGGGTCTGCCCACGGCCAAGGAGACTGCGGATCTACTCGTCCTCCACATGGTGCGGCTCTACGGTATTCCCCTGGACATAGTGTCTAACCGTGGGCCCCAGTTCATCTCGCAGGTATGGTGAGCCTTCTGCAACGCCATTGGGGCTATGGTGAGCCTGTCATTGGGGTACCAGCCACAGAGCAATGGACAGTGTGAGAGTGCCAATAAGGAGCTGGAGGCAGTGTTACGATGTGTCACCACTGCCAACCCAGTGTCCTGGAGCTCCTACCTGCCATGGGGTGACTATGATCACAACACCACCGTCTCGTCTGCTATAGGCATGTCCCCATTCGAGGCTTCTTTGGGCTTCGACTCCCCGCTGTTTCTCGAGGAGGACGGAGACATTGCGGTGCCTTCAGTGCGGGCCCATCTGAATCGCTGTCGCCGGCTGTGGAAGATTACCCGGGCCGCACTGCGACAGACAGTGGATTGCAACTCCACTATCACCAACCGCCTGAGGACCTCGGCTCCACCCTACCGGGTCGTGCACCAGGTATGGCTTTCCACTAGAAATATCAACCTCAAGGCTGAGTCAAGGAAGCTCTCAGAGCATTTCATTGGTCAGTTTGCTATTACACATATTGTGAATCCTCTGGCTGTGCGCCTGGCTCTAACCCCCCTCACTCCACATTTGTCCAACCTTTCACGTCTCCCAGGTGAAGCAGTTTGTCTCTAGCCTTCTGTGCAATCCTCCCAAGACGCCACCTCCACTGGTTGTGATCAATGGCGACCCAGCATGGAAGGTCAACTCCATTCTGGACATCTGGTGCCGGAGTAGCGGCCTCCAGTACCTGGTGGACTGGGAGGGGTACAGTCTTCTTGGCCGTGGGCAGACCCTGCAGAGGAATGACATTGGGTGCCTTGGAGAATCTGTCCACTATGGTGAGGATGATGGTGTTGTTGGCAGAGGATGGGAGGCCGGTGACGAAATCAAATGTCACATGGGACCAGGGTCTGCCAGGGATGGGAAGTGGATGAAGAAGACCAGCCGGAGGAGAGGAGGACGTCTTACCAGTGGCACACTGGGGACAGGTGTGGATGTATTCCCAGACATCCCTGCAGAGTGATGGCCACCAAAAAGTCCTCTGTAATAGGGTCACTGTGTGTGCCACTCCCGGGTGGCAAAAGAGCTGGGAGGAGTGGGCCCAATTTATCACTTCACCCTAGACTGCAGAAGGCACATACAGCCTCCCCACTGGCCCCCTGCCTGGGTCACCCTCTGTCTCCTGCACTCTAAGAACCTTTTCCTTAATACCCCACGAGGGGGTGCCCACGATAGATGATGGAGGAATGATGGGGTGAGATGGTGCCTCTGCAGCATTTGAGACAAATTGCCTAGATAGCACGTCAGGCTTGGTGTTCTTTGACCCCAGGTGGTAGGTGATGGTAAAATTAAACCTGCCAAAAAATAAGGTCCAGCGGGCCTGGCACATGTTCAGACGCTTAGCCGTCCTGAGGTATTCCAAGTTCTTATGATTGGTCCATATGATGAACGGCTGAGAGGCCCCCTCCAGCCAATTGTGCCACTCCTCCAGAGCCAGTTTCACTGTCAGGAGCTCCCTGTTCCTAATGTCATAGTTTCTTTCTGCCGGGGAGAGACGGCAGGAGAAGAACGCACAGGGGTGAATCTTGTCATCCACAGGGAAGCATTGAGACAAAACTGCTCCCACGCCAGGGTCCGAAGCGTCCACTTACACCAAGCACTGCAGAGTGGAGTCCACCTGCACCAGAATGGGAGGAGAGGAGAATAATGATTTCAGTTCCAAAAAGGCAACCTCAGCCTCCTCCGTCCACCGGAAAGACACTGGTGGAGGTGAGGTGAGTGAGAGGAAGGGCAGTGAGGCTGTAATTTTTTTATGAAGGGGCAGTAGAAGTTTGCAAATCCCAGAAACTGCTGTAATTGTTTCCAGGATGAAGGAGTCGGCCACTCTACCACCGCTTTTACCTTGGCCGCATAGGCAAAACCCCAAAAATGAAGTGGATGAAGTGTGGAACTCACACTTCTCTGCCTTCACGAACAGTTTGTTCTCCAGCAGCCGCTGCAACACTCACCTGACGTGCACTTGGTGTCCATCGAGAGACTGAGAAAAAAATCAGAATATCATTAAGGTACACAAAAATGAACGAGCACGGAAAATCCATCAACACATCATTAATTAGCCGCTGGAACACACCGGGACCGTTGGTCAGCCCGAACGGCATGACGAGATACTCAAAATGGCCACTGGAGGTAAGGAACCCCGTCCTCCATTCATCTCCCTTCGTAGCTTCGTAGCAGGTGGAATGCTTTGCAGAGGTCCAATTTTATGAACCAGGAGGCCCCCTGGAGGGAGCCAAAGGCCGTGTTGATGAGTGGGAGCATTTTAGTTGTCCTTTTTGGTGATATTGTTAAGTTCCCGGAAATCGATGCAAGGTCTCAGCGAGCCGTCTTTCTTGCCCACAAAGAAAAATCCGGCCCCCACTGCTGAGGAAGATGGGCCAATTATGCCAGAGCTCAATGACTCTTTGATGTAGGTTTCCATGGCCTCCCACTCCAGGACCAACAGGCTTTAAAGCCAACTGGATGGTAATGGTGCTCCGGGCCGGAGGTTAATGGCACAGTTGTATGGGCGGCGGTGGTGGTGGTGGGGGGGGTATTGCTTGGTTCTTGCTAGACGGTCCCTAGATCGTGGTATTCAGGGGGAACCCAGGACAGATCAGGCAGGGGGGGGTGTCGGGGGCACCGAGATGCACGGAGGGCGAGCATGCAACGGACTGAAGACAGGCACTCAAGCAGAATGAGCTCCAAGAGATGATGTTCCCAGAGCGCCAGTCAATGGATGGGTTGTTCAACCGGAGCCAGGGATATCCCAAAATGACCGGGGAGGTAGAGACTGGAAGCACAAACAATCTAAGCTGTTCACAGTGATTACCAGACAGAAGGACAGATACCGGGGCATGTTGTTTAGACACCAAAGCTAGTGGAGCCTTTGACAGAGCGATGAGCTTTAATGGTGTCTTTAACTGGTGGCAGGCAAGCCCCAGTCGGGTTGCCAGATCTTCCGAAATGAAATCAATGAGTGCATGTGTGAAGATCTCTAGATTGTTGTGAACAAAACGGATGGGTAGCAAGAACTTGGTGAGGGGATTACTTTGGAGTGGGTCCGTGAGTCCCCCTACTGCGATACACAGACTCCCTCTTTTTGTCGAATTGGGCAAATAGCTAGCTCATGTTTGGGCGGCAGTGGCTCAGGAGGTAGAGCAGGTCGTCTAATAACCCGATGGTTGGCGGTTCAAATCCCGTTCTCCCCAGATATCCTGCCATTTTGTCCCTGGGCAAGACACTTCACCCGCATTGCCTCCAGTGCCCATAACACTGGGTATGAATGTGTATAAATGTATAAAAAATGTTCAGTGGTGGCCGGAAAGGCCGTTGGCACAGATTGGCTGCCACGTTCCTGTCAGCCTGCCCCAGGGCAGCTGTGGCTGCAGAAGTAGTTTGCAACTACCATTTTCTGTCTGGAGTGAATGAATAATATACCTAATTGTAAAGCGTCTTTGAGTATATATGATAAAGCTCTATATAAAACTGATGCATTATTATTATTATTATTATTATTATTATGTTCCTGACTGCCGCAATATAAGAATACACCTAGCTCCCAGCGGCACTTTTCTAAGCGGGCAGCAACTTAGACTGACCCACTACCATAGGCTCAGGGGAATCTAGTGTATCTGATGGAGGAAGGGCCAGCAGGGGGAGCTGCGGGGATTGGCAAAACTGTTAACCCGAGCGACCGGAAGGTCTACGCTCATTGGCCCGCTCCCTTAGCCGATTGTCTAAGCTAAAGGCAAGGGAAATGAGTTCATTCAGCTTTCTGGATTTATCCAGACGAGCTAGCTCATTCCTCGGGCTAGGACTAAGGCTACGGACAAAAATGCTGCAAAGAGAGGCATCCTCCCATCCCATCTCCGCTGCTACCACCTGGACGTCTACGGTGTAATCGGCTACCGATTTGTTCCCCTGTTTTAAGCTGAGTTACCGGGTGGTGAGCACGCTATCACGGTCCAAGTGATCGAATACCTCACTGAACTCACTCACAAATTGATCATAGGTCAAATTAGCATAGTCTGCCCTAGACATCACCGCGTAAGCCCAGGCAAAAGCCTGCCCCTCCAGAAGATTGACTACATAGCCTATGCGGCTGTGACTGGTGGGAAAATCCCCTGGTACACGGTGGAACACTATCCCACATTGTAATAGAAAGCCCCTAGACTCCCATAGCTTACCGCTGAAGTGTGTGGGCGTGGGAACTGGAATCAGCTGGGATGGTAGAGAAGGATAAGAGACGGAACTAGCTGGGCAGGCCGTGCTTCCGAGAGCCGGTGGGAAGGACTGAGGAGCTGACAGGCGATCCAGGCGTGAGTTAATCCTGGCAAGCTGTGTGAGTATAACCTGTTGTTGATGAGATAATTGGTCTACTCAAGCCTCAATGATGTTAATTTTGTGTGCTAATGCACTGTCTGCTGGGTCGTTTTGATGAAGACGTACTGGCATGATTTATGACCCAGAAGGCAGACACAGACTCAAGAATAAACTCAATTATCTTTATTATGAAGAGTGAGTGAGAATGTGTGCGTGTGTGCAGGAATGTAACAGCCGGGGCGAGCAGAGCACCGTACAGACTGGCAACTCTAGGGAAGAGCAGAGACAGGGGAATTAGTGACAGAAATCGAGAGAGATGATTCAGTAAATGTCCAGTCTTACTGTAGGCGAGTTGGTGTGTCACACAGGCGAGATCCCGGAGGCTCCAGCCAGAGGGACAGTTTCTTCTGCCCTGGTTGCAGAGGAGGTGAGAGGTTAACTTTGTACAGTTCATGGTGAGCTCGGTCTGCCACCAGGAGGAGGAGGTCCGCTGCCAAGGATTTCCACCTGTGCACAGGGGAGCAGACCAAAACGTGAAGATGAGGTTAGGATAAGGCTTACTTGTCATTGGGAAGCTAGGACTCCCAGAAGGACGACGAGGCAGGAAGGAATCAAAAGAGATGGAACTCTGGAACATGCAGCTGATGAAGAGGTGAAGAGGTCTTGCTAGACCAGGGAGCTTGACGTCTTGGTGCAGACCTAAGGGCAGCACGGCTTAAATATGCAGGCTGATGAGGAGAGCAGGTGTGTACGCAGCTGTGGAGGAAATTAGGGCAACAGGCAGGTAAAGCGGATCTCTACAATTCTATATGTCTGTGTTGTGTGTCTTTGTGGTTTTTCTTTGGAAACATCAGAGACAGTACATAAGACCTGCTCTTTGACCTGTGCAGCATCCTTACACTGGAACAATTCAGTTACAGGCTGAAACCAAAAAGAACTGTTATAATAATTTTGAGCTTAAATTATTCAAAGTCAAAAAATTAGGCGGAAAGTTGGATTTATGTACATTTATTCACCTCAATGGCCATTTGAGGGAGAGACTACAGAGCATGGCCTACAGCACACTGTCACCGAAGTCTCTGAACAAACATTCTCTAAGCTCAGTATTTATAACTATGAGTAGACAAGGAGGAGGGGGAGGATGAGAGAAAGAAAGAAGGGGGGGAGCCATCTGCAGAACCATCCAGGGACATTTCAGAGACAGACAGATTGTCTATAAACCTAATCTACATGAACTTGAAGTTCAGTACATTCCTCGGACACAGAAGAGCAGGACATACCAAAGACATTATCAGTGTAGACGTCTGACCCTCAGTCTCACACACATCCTCTGAAGGTCACAGTTAGACAATAATTGCTCACAGACATGAAAGAATAATACAAATGAATATATGAACTTATTCTACATGGAATGCACATATAAACATCAGACATGAAATAGAAAAGGTGTGATACAAAATAATAATAATATATTATTGATGATAATAATAAATAATGGATAATATGGAATTTTTCTATCACATCCCCCTTGATGCTTAATAAAGCATCATGTTTAAAAGAAAAATAATAAAAGTAGCAATAAAATAAAGTGAATGAATTACTATAAAGACATTTGTAAGACTTTACATGCTATTGTGTGTCTAAGTTAAAAAAATTGTGCAGAACATATCATTAAGGGTGAATATGTGCAATGTGATCAAAATTAATCTCGGACAGTGTCAAATAAGAACACAGAAAATAATTTGAAAGCACTCGAAAACAGCCTTAAACCATATTGGAACCTTTAAGCTCCTTAGTACGATCCCTTTTCACCATCCTCATCATCTGCAGCAGTTGTATGAAGACATATTACTAAGTTTACAATAACCAGCCTTATCATCATATTAAGGACTCACACAAGAAAAGTCCGAAGTTATCACTATAAAATCATTACCAAGTTTATGATGAGACTTCTCCATGAAGAGAAATACTAACTTAAATAATTTTGTTATCATTGCCTGCAAAGCAATGAAGCTGTGTGTATGCTCTGTTATTATTTTGTAAATGACTGTATTCTACAATTAAGTGTGTTAATCCCAAAGGTATTTTGTTTCCACTCTCACTAAAAGAAACAATGAACAAAACCCTCACTCCTGTACTTTCCATCTGAAATTGCATTCATGCTTCATAGATGGCATCAAGTGGTAGAATAGCATCTCTCTTTACCGTGCCCACCTGCCCTGCCGACATGATGAGGGTATGGTCAGTTGTCAAAACAATTCAATTCAACTTTATTTATATAGCGCCATTTCACAACAACAGTCATCTCATAGCACTTTCAACTGTAGGGGGGACCCCCACAGTTGCAGAAAGACCCAGCAATCAGGCGATCCCCTGTGAGCAAGTACTTGGCGACGGTGGAGAGGAAAAAACTCCCTTTTAACAGGAAGAACCTCCAGCAGAACCAGGCACAGGGAGGGGCAGTCATCCGCTGCAACTGGCTAGGGGGTGGGGGAACAGAGAAGATGAAAAGAACATACATGTAGAGAGCAAACAGCACGATGGGGACTCAATCTATGGGAGAGAACAGACAGATGTTAATGACCAGCAAAAAAACAATATTTAATTGAGAGTGAAAAAGGGAGTGAGGCCCAGTGCATTATTGGAGGTCCCCCGGCTGACTAAACCTATTAGCAGCATAACTAATGGAGGCTTCAGAAACACATGATCCCTCCCTAATTGTAGGCTATATCAACAAGCTAGGTTTTAACCCTATTCTTAAAAACAGAGATTGAGTCTGACTTCCGAATCAAGATTGGCAGCTGGTTCCACAGGAGAGGAGCTTGATAACTGAAGGCTCTGCCTCCCATTGTACTTTTGGAGATTCTAGGTATTACAAGTAATCCTGCATTTTGGGAGCATAGTGCTCTCCTAGGATAATACGGTAGTATCAGATCTTTTAAATAAAAAGGAGCCTGATTGCTTAGAGCTTTGTAAGTAAGAAGAAGGATTTTAAACTTAATTCTAAACTCTATGGGAAGCCAATGAAGGGAGGCCAGAACCGGAGAGATATGATCTCTCTTTCTAGTACATGTTAAAACTCTTGCTGCAGCATTTTGGATCAGCTGAAGACTTTTTAAAAATGTTTTAGGACACCCTGATAATAAAGAATTACAATAATCTAATCTCGAGCTAGCAAAAGCATGGATCAGTTTCTCAGCATCACTCTGAGACAAGATGCTCCTAATCTTGGCAATATTACACAAATGATAGAAGGCAGTCTTAGAAGCAAATTTAATATGTGAATTGAAGGACAGATCTTGATCAAAAATAATTCCAAGGTTCCTCACAGAGCTATTAAGAGAAAGAGTAACCGCATCCAAACTGAAAGTTTGATTTGGAAAGGTATTTCTAAGGTTTTTTTGGACCAACAAGAATGACTTCAGTCTTATGAGAATTTAATAGCAGGAAATTACAAGTCATCCAAGCTTTGATTTCCTTAAGACAGGCTTCTAACTTGGCTAATTGATTACTATCATCTGGCTTAATTGACAGATATAATTGTGTATCATCTGCATAACAATGAAAATGTATAAAGTGCTTTCTAATAATGTTGCCTAACGGAAATATATATACACTTAAAAGAGTAGGGCCTAGCTCAGATCCCTGTGGAACTCCATGACTAAGCTTTGAGTTGAAAGAAAACGCATTATTGACATGAACAAACTGGAACCTATCCGATAAATAAGATCTAAACCACTGCAACGGAGTTCCATTAAGTCCAACATAGTGTTCTAATCTATCAAGCAGAATATTATGATCGATAGTATCAAAAGCTGCACTCAGGTCTAAAAGGACAAGTACAGAAACCAGTCCATTATCATATGCGATGAGGAGGCCGTTAGTGACCTTCGCCAAGGCTGTTTCAGTACTATGATGGATTCTAAACCCAGATTGAAACTCTTCAAATAAACCATTTCCCTGCAGGTGGTCAAATAATCGTGTAGCAACAACTCTTTCTAAGATTTTTGAAATGAAAGGGAGATTAGAGATTGGTCTATAGTTAGCTAAAGCTCCTGGATCTAGCGTTGGCTTTTTGAGTAAGGGTTTAATTACAGCTGTTTTAACCCCTTGCACTCCGGTCAATTTCCCTAAAAACGTCAAAAAATAACGTGCCCAAAGTAAATCAAAAGCTGTTCTTCAACCCTTTGCAGCATCTTCATGAGGTTGGTCTCATTTAAAATAAAACTCTTTGAATTTTTTGGCAAAAAAATAATCTCTCTAAGTGCTCGGGCCGCTGAGTAACAATCATCTAAACGTACTGAACTTGAAGAAAATAAATTTGGCCTGGGTGTTTTTTTGGATACAAATGCTTGCAAATAACACACAGCTTCAGATCCGGGCTGGAAAATGCAACAGAAATGTAGAACCAAGTGTTATCCAGCTGAGGTCAAAATTTTGTAACAATACCACAAAAAAATGAATATATTACACAGCTTTGTTCTCAGGTAGTTCCCAGGCGTTTTTGAACTGTGCCAAATTGTGCCAAATGGCACAGTTTGGAAAAATGTCTGTAACTTTTGAATGATTCAATATAGAAGCTTGATCTTGGGCTCTAATGAAAGATGACACTCAGGGCTGTGTGTGTGTGTGTGGTGGAGGGGGGTTGTCCCCACCCCTTGCTACAGAGGACGGACATCGGCCATCGCTACATGACGGAATAGTCATGTGGCGATGTGGCCACCGTGACACAGTCACCGCGGCTTTCCCCCCCCCCACTACAGAAGAGTAGCGGGGGGGGGCATTCACGGTCCGGACGCGGCGCACGAACAGTGTACCGCGGTGCACGGACTTCAGACTTTGTGCGCCGCACAGTTGTAATTTACCGATCAGTCAAAAGTCATTTTTGATTACAATTTTCAGGGATAAAGAATAATTTAGCTTATAACACTTACCTGTTCACAGCAGCAGCGGATCTGGCGAACTTCTCTTCCTCATTGTCAGACGAACGCGATGCTGGTCCGCTTGTTACAGACTCGTGGTTCTGGTCTCGCGACCCGGTCAAAACATAATTCCATTATTGCGGTTTTGCGCTTCCATGATTGCGGTTTTGGCGAATGATTTACAACCTTCGTCGTCGGCCTCCGTCGGTCTGTGATGACCATGGAAGAGAATCCTAAACGTCTATTCTGCTGGAATAAAAAAAAAAAACAACGCCTGTGGCTGAACAGGCCGATGCGCGAATGGCAGTCCCTGTCACACAGGTCGCACTTGTGGGTGGTCTCCGTGCTGCTGGGTTCTTCCTGTAGGTCCTTTTTTCAGGTTCTTCCTGCAGGTCCTTTTTTCATCTGCAGCAGTCAGTCTCTCTTCACCCAGCCTTACACAAAACAGCTTTCAAACTTCGGTGCTTCAATTGGCTCGCTGCATTCGCAGCATTGGTAGGCGGGTCCTTCTTGCTAGGTTTTCAGTCATTGGTTCTTCAAGGTTTCAGAAACCCAATTCAAGGCTCTTATTAGTCGAATGAGAGATCAATCATATCTGATCTGTTAGCGGCTGTGTCTGTAGTGGAAGAACGGAAATGCAGCTTTTTTTTTCAGTGCGCTCTAGAACACAGCACCCTTGTGCGTCCTAGAGCGCAAGAGGGCGCTCTCGTGCACCCTTGTGCGCTCTAGGACGCATAGATGTGCCCGTCCGCGGTACACATGCGTGCAACAGGTTAAAAGCCTGCGGTACATGGCCTAAAGTTAATGAAGAATTGATTATATGAAGAATAAAGCTACCAATAAGTGGGAAGACTTCTTTAAATAACCTAGTAGGAATAGCGTCTAAAAGACAAGATGAAGGCTTAGATGAGGAGATTATTTTATCCAACTCTAAAAGATCAATTGGAGTAAACTTATCTAAACAGATATCAATTGAGGGAGTTGTAGTAGTTAATGTACTTGAGTTTACGGTAGGAAGAATCTGACTGATTTTATCTCTAATAGATAAAATTTTATGATTGAAAAAGTTCAAAAAGTCTTGACTAGAAAGCTCAAGGGGGATGCGAGGATTGACTTAGTCCTGCCTCTTTGTCAGCCTGGCTATAGTGTTGAATAGAAACCTGGGGTTATTCTTATTCACTTCTATTAATACAGAATAATAACTTGTTCTAGCTTTTCTAAGAAATTTTTTTTCATAAATTAAGAGATGATTTCTCCACGCTAAATAGAATTCATCTAAATTAGTAGAACGCCATTTCCTTTCCAATTGACGAGTCTTCTGTTTTAAGCTACGAGTTTCTGTGTTAAACCAAGGGGTTAGAAATCTCTTGTTAGACTTTTTCTTTTTTAAACGGGACACCAAATCTAGAGTCCGTTGCAGAGAGGCTGTAACACTATCTACCATGCTATCAATTACAGAAGGAGCAAGTTGTCTATAGCTTATTTCCGTTGTGTTGACCCATGGTATAGAGGAGACAATCTGCAAAAAATATGGTAACAGTGTCATCTGAAAGACATCTGCTGTAGTAATATTTTTCTTTAGGAGTCAAATAATCAGAAATAGTGAAATCAAAGGTTAACAGACAGTGGTCTGACAGTATAGGATTATGAGGAGACACTACCAGATTTTCTATATCTATACCACAAGTCAAAACGAGGTCCAATGTATGGTGGGGATAATGGGTAGAATTTTCTACTTTCTGAGAAAACCCCATTGAGTCTAAAATTGACTTGAATGCCTTATTAAGACAGTCACTATCTACAGCAAAATGTATATTAAAGTCCCCTACTATAATTAATTTATCTGATTTCAGCACTAAATAAGCTAAAAATTCAGCAAAAACTCTGAGTAGGCCGAGGGAGGACAGTAAACTATGGCAAAGAAAATTGGATTCAAGCCAAGATAGCCAACATGCCCCACACTGAGGACCAGGCCCTCAAAAGAATTAAAATATGATTTTTGCTTTACATTAACTAGTAATTTAGAATGGAAAATTGTCGCTTCGCCACCTCCACGACCAGAACTTCTGGGATTTTGATAGTTAAGATAACCAGAGGGTGTTGATTCATTCAACATAATCATCTTGCCCTAGCCAAGTCTCTGTGATGGATAATAAATCGATCTGATGATCAATTAATAGATCATGGACTAGAAGAGACTTGGGAGTTCGAGACCTAATATTTAATAAACTGAAGTGGCATGAAAAAATAAGCAGCAGTGCTGTGGTTTTAAGCAGGTTTTATTAATCATGTCGCCTTCACGGGATCCCCTCTCCGGTGCATAGTGGAGCAGCCCGGAGCGGGATCCCCAGGCTCTCAGAGAGGGAGAGGCAGACACAGTGTGTCCACCAGTTGCAGGATCAGAGTGAGAGAGTGAGAGTGAAAGAGAGAGATTGCGTTACAGAGTTGCGCCTTAAATACTTGTCCATAACAATACATGAAAGAGACATACCCCACAGTGATCAAAGGGATAACAGAACAGGCAGGAGGTATTTGCATTTGTGAGACCAAGGACAGATTAGCTAGACCTCGCTCCAGGTGCGGGCAAAGAGGCTAACAAGCGCATCTACATATTGATCTGAGTCTCTAGGTCACAGTAAGGACAGGACGCATGAGTACAAAGGATGAAAGGCATCGATTAACATCACCTAGGTGAGACAGAAGAAACTCGTCTACCTGTAGACATTAATACACCAAAGCACATCTAAGATGCTCAGAAAAAGCACAGTAAGGACAAGCCATATGCACACTATACAGAATGGCGCATTACATCACAACACATGCATGTTTGCATCACAAATACATGAATGGCACATTGCTTCTCAGTAATGCAGCAGAAAAACAGAGAAAAGAGGGCTGAGTGTCCTTAGTCTGTTGTGGGGTTAAATCGAACCGCCACACACGCTCCCCCCCAGAGGACGCGGCAGGGGGTCGCGACCTCGATAATCCATCTGTGTGAGCGAGCTGTGGGAGAAGCTCGCTGCAGGCGGAGGGGAAGGGAGGGGAGGGGTAGTAAGTGCCGGCAGGAGCTCTGAAATCGTCCTGAGCCGCGCAAAAATTGCTTGCTGCTCCGTGACGTCGAGGGTTTGTCCCGTTGCACGTGCGGAGATCACAAGAAGAAAAATTAGTCTCTGACTCCTCTCGTGGCCATGAAGAAAAGCAAGAGCGGCTGTAAGAGAAAAAGTAAACAAAGCAGGGGGACTGTTGGCTTTGGGTGCTGAAGCAACCCCAAAGCTCCCGGGAACAGCTGACGGCTGAAATCCCGTTGTGCCGTGGCTAAGACCATTAAAAAATCCAGTGGCAAACTGCGTGCTTGCTTCAGGTGAACGAGCAGCCCTGAAGATTCTGTGGGCAGCGGCGGAGGACGATGGCGGTCTCTGGCGTGGCTGAGACTGTTAACAAATCCTTCGAGCGTGCTGCATGCGTGCTTCAGGTGAGCGGGCAGTCCTGAAAGGCAGCGGCGAAAGAGGAAGGCAGTCTGTGGAGCCGTTACTTGTCCCGTGCGTGATGCACCGTCCTTGTAACTCCCCGATGCGTGCGCGGGGGTTCAGTGCGTGGGTGGGCTGCTGGAGTGGCGAGTCAGGGTGCAGAAACTTGGTGGAGAATGGCGCAGATGGCGCCAGTAAAATCCAGGTTGAGCTGTGGCTGTAGATTGGCCATGGTGCGTTGGAGCGGTGAGAGGAAATAGACGATCTTTAGTCCCTCAGGCCCGTGCAGATGCGTTGGAGCGGCGGGAGGGAATAGACGATATTATGTTCCTCAGGCTCATGCAGCTGCGTTGGAGCGGTGTGAGGAAGTAGACGATCTCCGTCCCTCGGGCTCGTGGAGACGCGTTGGAGCGGTGCGAGGCAATAGACGATCTTTGTGCCCCGGGCTTGTGCAGCTGCGTTGGAGCGGTGAGAGGGAGGAGACGATCGTTGTCGCTCGTGCGGCCATGGTGCTGTAACGTGAAAATGGATATTAATAAATAATAAATATGATCAGGTATGAATTATTTAATTTATATTGATGTATTGGAATCTGAGCTCAAATCTCATTTCATATACGTCAGAAAAGTTAATAACACTCGTAAGGGGCACCAGCTTCTATCTTTAAGAAGCAATTTGATCTTTAATTTCACTTTATACCTGTTTGATCACTCAATAAATTAATCAATAATCAGTCTCAAAAATTTTCCGTGAATTCGATACCTGGGCTTGAAACAGACTCAGAATGAAATAAATTCCCAACAACTTCTCATTTTTAAATATTTATTAAACGAAATGATTAATAGACATCGAAATAATTTCATTAATCATAAAATCAATCTTGTAAATGATAGATTAACAATGTCAATATTTTCGGAACCAGGGTTAAACTGAGAAACGAATTTCTATCAGTTTGAGTTAACAGATTATCAAAAACAACGCAAATTTATGGAGAAAGTTTGCTAATTATGAAAAAGTCCTAAATTAATCTTAAGAAAATAAAAACGGAATTTTAATGAAAAGGAGAGTTATGTTAAGGGCTTCTTAATTTGCATCTGATTAGATATATAAATTAGTACCGAACCTCAAGTTTAATTCAGCAGATGAATTAAAGTTTTTTCAGCTCACGTGATCCTCAGTGATGGCAGTTCTGTCGTCCTTTTTCAGCCCAAGACTTTGTGGATGTGAGGGAAATATCTGCCAGCAGATACTTCAAGGGTTCACAGCTCGACCTTTAGATTCAAGCGGTCGAAGGAGGCTGGATTCTGGGCTGTATGACCCACAGTTGAAACGGGTCTTAGACAGATGGTGCCGACGTCTCTTCAGAGTGATGTGGGACAGCTGTGTGTTGATCCTACAGCTGCACGTTATGTGGGAGCTGCGTCTTTCTTCAAGAGGTCTTCGGTAATAATTAAGAGATATCTAATCCGATTTCAAATTAGAAAAGAAACTTTCGGACTTTAGATAAAAATAGTTTTGGGAGGTGCTTGGTCAAGAAAAATATTATAAAAATAAAGTCAAGATTAAAGTTTACCTTAAAATTAAACAAACGGCGGTTTTACAGAAAGTTTAACAAAAAGTGATAAATTAAGAATTGGAGTTTGACTCCGATTAAGAATTGAGCTCAAAGAAAAAGGAATTCCTAGGCATTTAAGAGAAGAAGAAAATACAAAGTTACATAAACAAATTATCTGCTCTGTGTTCAGAAAAACGACATGTGCTCAGACAGTCCTTTGTTCTTCCTTGCTGTGTGTAGACAATGGAGGAGATCAGAAAAAAAAAAGGGAGCAGCCGGAAAGAAATCCGGGGAGGAAAAGAGGTCCGGAGCAGAAGAGAGTGGTGTCTGACGAAAAGGCAAAAAAGGGCTGAAACCGAGTCTCTCTCTCCTTTTTATAAGCTCTGTTGAGTTTCGCGGGATTCCGGCCTGACCGGAATCTCAGCCAATGAGCGTCCTTCGTGGGCGGGCTCGATGAACTTTTAGTCCAATGAACAAACAGTCTATTGTTCGGAGTCCTTTGGAGTGAAGAGCTGTCGTGCAGGGATTGGCTGTGAGAGTCACATGGTTTTAGAGGCAAACTCTGATACATGATATCAGTCCACAGGAATACACAGTTTTAAATACATTGGAATGTACTGTTACACACTTATGTATAACTAAACTAACCTTAGTGTATCTTATAAGCAGTGCTTCTAAATCAACATGCAGGAATAAACATTCATTTAACATTACCATGCATATATATATAAAATCACAGATTAATGCATTTCACACATATTATTGATTTTCCACATCAAAAACATCAGAGTCCATCTGCATTTTCATAGTCCTGAAAAGAATGAAGGTTTAGAATTGAGTTTGTAATAATGTACTTTAAAGTTGTTTACTGTTTAAATCCAGCATGTCCACAGTTTAAGGAAATTAACTGAGTCGTGGATCTGTGTAGGTTTTATGGGGGCAATAAAAGTGAAGCTGGACATTGGGGGAAATTCCTTAGGCTGGTTTTAACAAAAGAAGGGGATTTCAGCTGTGGCCTGGGGGAAGAAAATCCATTTCTTTGCATTATTCCTGGATGAAACAAAAATGTCTTTAAGCAGAAAAATAATTGTTGCTGAGCCAAAGTGAGATGATGCTACAGTGCGTTCAGTTCCACGCGCTGCGCTCCCCGTCGGCCCTGGAGGTTGCCGTCGTGGAGAGAGGACGAGGTGCGTGCGCTCTCTGTGAGAGCGGCCGGTCCAGCGTGGTCATCCAAAACAGAAGGCTGCGTCTTCAAGGGGTCGCCAACGCAGCTGTGCGGCTGTCCAGCTCGGAAGGTTGCATTCGCACAAAACATGTGCGTGTTCGAGGGGTCACCAGTGAAGTGGCATGAAAAAATAAGCAGCAGTGCTGTGGTTTTAAGCAGGTTTTATTAATCATGTCGCCTTCACGGGATCCCCTCTCCGGTGCATAGTGGAGCAACCCGGAGCGGGATCCCCAGGCTCTCAGAGAGGGAGAGGCAGACACAGTGTGTCCACCAGTTGCAGGATCAGAGTGAGAGAGTGAGAGTGAAAGAGAGAGATTGCGTTACAGAGTTGCGCCTTAAATACTTGTCCATAACAATACATGAAAGAGACATACCCCACAGTGATCAAAGGGATAACAGAACAGGCAGGAGGTATTTGCATTTGTGAGACCAAGGGCAGATTAGCTAGACCTCGCTCCAGGTGCGGGCAAAGAGGCTAACAAGCGCATCTACATATTGATCTGAGTCTCTAGGTCACAGTAAGGACAGGACGCATGAGTACAAAGGATGAAAGGCATCGATTAACATCACCTAGGTGAGACAGAAGAAACTCGTCTACCTGTAGACATTAATACACCAAAGCACATCTAAGATGCTCAGAAAAAGCACAGTAAGGACAAGCCATATGCACACTATACAGAATGGCGCATTACATCACAACACATGCATGTTTGCATCACAAATGCATGAATGGCACATTGCTTCTCAGTAATGCAGCAGAAAAACAGAGAAAAGAGGGCTGAGTGTCCTTAGTCTGTTGTGGGGTTAAAACGAACCGCCACAAAACCACATTTAATTTTTAAATTATGAGGAGGAACAGAGGCAAAATTATTAAATTTAGAGACTTGAGGTTTGATATGAATTTTACTAACATTTTGTTAAATCATTTTGGGATGTTTATGCATTATATTTTTATTCCGCTGTTGCAAAAAGCAGCCTACTCGTGTGGCGCCGGAAGTACAAAAAAAAAAAAAAAAGGTCTTGCAAGCGCAAGACCTACTATTTTAACTCAGTTTTTTAATTATTGCCCTGAGTGTTGCTATCCCTGTGCTGTTGCAATCCTGGAATTTCCCCATTGTGGGACTAATAAAGGCTTATCTTATCTTATCTTATCTTTTCTTATCTTATATTTTTATTAACTTTTTTATTAACTTTGGGGGGAGCAGACAGGGGTTCTCTAAGGGAGAAGACGGACCAAAGTTGGGGGGAGGTGGATGAGGAGGAGCTGCAGAAAGATGTGTATTTATCAGGTTGTGTTGTATTTGTCTTGGGTTATAATATTTTGGGAAACAGGAGACAGACACAGTATCTGTAGGGTTATAAATCGAAGACTGAACTGAACAGTGAGGATTATTTGGATTAATGGGATCAATATGAGAAGTGGAAACAAAACCAAAAAAGGGGCTTCTTGGCAGACCCAGGAACTTCAGAGTGAGTTAACAATTTTAAATCACTGTACTAAAAAACACTGAATGGAATAGAGCAGATTGTCCCTTAAAACACGTGTACCAAGTCTGTTTGGACGGATACCATCAGGCCTCATAAGTGATGGGCGGTTCCGAAACAAGTTAAAATTGTCTACAAAACCAATGTTAAAAAGAGGACATGTAAAACACAACCACGTATTAAGGCTTAGAGTTCTGCTAAAATAATTGCAACCTCGTCTGAGAGGTGCCAATGGCCCAGAGATAAATGCATGTCTGCCACTGTTCATAAGAGTGGACAGAAGGCTCCTGAAGTCACTCTTTAAAATCTCCAACGCTTCATCTGAGATGTTATTGCATCCAACATGTACTATGACAGTTTTAATGTGGGGAAATTCATTTAGTAGGTCAGGGATAAGAGCCTCAATGTCAGACACTCTAGGCCCAGGAAAAAATCTAGTGATACAGTAGCTGCTTCTGACGTTCCTCATAATCGAGTCACCAACTACCAGGGTTGTCTGAGGGGGTTTTGTCAGTGGATTCTGACGTGGTGAATAATTTTGTCGATGGTGTTGTTGTTGTGAAGGGGGGGAGAGTGATATGCTATCTTCTATTTGGAGCTGGTGTGTAATTTGGCACACCTAGAGTAGTCTTAGTCTGGGGTTTGCGGGTTTGAGCCGCCACTGAAGGAGAGGAAGGACAAGGAGGGGTGGCCACGGGCGGACGGCCAGTGTCCAGGTGGGGAAAATCCTCAAGAGAAGAGAAGAGAAGAGGCCCTGCCTGGCCGACCGACGATGACCGCCCGCCAGTCCAACCAAGGTCCAGGGTGCTCACTGAGTGTAAGAAGAACCAACCGGGTCTTTGGGTTTAGCCCCGAGATGAAACCAGTGTCTATTGCTGTGGTCCTGGACATCTGAAGAAGCCGGAGCAGGGGTTGAAGTAGGCAGAGATGCGCTGAACTCCCCCAGGTAGGTAGCCATCTCTGCCAGCTGTAAATCGGTTGCCGGGGCCGTTGTTTGCCCGAGGATTATGGTGCTGAGATTGTCTTCAGCCTCCCGAATCTTACGGAGGTTGGAGAGTCTCACTTCCAATTCAGAAACCTTACTAAGGAGGGATACACAGTGGATACACATCGGGGATGGAGCCATGGCGTTCCAGGCGGTAAGGTGGATAGCCAGCCAGCCAGCCAGCCAAAAACAGCTAAAAATAGGTTAGCTAAAAACAGCTAAAAAGGCTAAAAACAGGTTAGCAGGTTAGCCTAGCCCGGTAAAAACAGCCCAGCCGGGGGTCCGACCCACCCACGCATCCGATCGGGCTTTTCAGCAAGGCCAATACCAAGCTAACACCAAGCAAAAACTAATATCTGCAAACAGAGATAAAAAATTAAAAACAGAATCAATAAAAACAGACAAAAGCGGACAAGAGAGCTCTTTGACACGATGAACGTTAACAGACGCCAGCGCATGCGCACTCGCCATCAAGCGACTGTAAATTGTAATTGATTATATCTGTTATACCCAGGTGATTTTCCCTCCCCTCCAAACACCACAGTGGGGGGGGGGGGGTGGTGACCGACCTGGTAGAGCTGTCAAATCTGTCAGGTCAGTCACACCTAAAACAGCTGATGTGACATGTCAGGAACATCAGATAACAGTTGTCACAACCTGGCTCAAAGGCACGCGAACTGATGACGATGTATGTGTGTGTGTGTGTGTGTGTGTGTGTGTGTGTGTGTGTGTGTGTGTGTGTGTGTGTGTGCACGCACTTGCTCACTGCATGCCATGACACAGACAGTCAATAGGGTTGTTTCAGCCTTGACATGTGTCGGCTACGTCTTGCAGCCGTACTCAGGAGGGTCACGTATTTTTGTGACAATCAGCTGTTTTATTCAGGTAAACAACACAGGAACAGTCATAACATACCTGAGAGGAATCACTGAAGCAATACAATTGACAACGGAAAAAATACCAAATCAAAACTCCTATAAAACCACATACATCACTTTGAGGCAACTCTTTTAATTTTTTAATTTTATTTAATCTTAATTTATACAGTGTAGTTCCATTGAGAGGCAACCTCGTTTTTCAAGGATCCCCTGTTGACTCTCATTCAGTTTCACATTCACACCTGGAAGCTTCCCAATACAACCCCAGACTGACCGGCTTCACTGAAGAAGTTTTGGTTAAGGGCCTTGCTCAAGGTCACCACAGTGGAGGTAAGGAGGTTGCGGCAAACACTGCTACATTATTTGCCACACCCACATCTGATCCTGCGGGGCCAGGGGTTGAACCAGCGACCTTCCATTCACCGGTCTACATCCCTAACAAATAGGCCACCACTGCCCCAAATTGAATTGAACTCTTTGTTCATCCCAAAGACATAATACCTTGACAAAACAAAAAGTAATGTAGTAGCAGATGTAGCACTTTGTGTGAGCCAGATTATTTAGCATCTCAGACGGTAGACAGTGATAAGCTGGGGAGAACAAAGAGCAGGGGATTCCTGGAGAGATAGCAGGAATGAGTCAAGGATGAGAGGGTTGAATGCAGTGTGATGCAAATGTCATGTTGTGTGTGAGAAAAATGCCATGAAACTTAAGAGAGGAGTTTCTGCTTGAGAGCCCATTCTGTTCTGTGCTTGAAAGATGTGTGTGTGTGTGTAATAAATCGTCTGAAATGATTCCGTCTCTGATTTCTCACACTCCACACTGGTGACCAAAGACGTATTATGGAACACGAGGCAAGATCCCTGGAGCCGGCCTGGTCAGGAAGCTACAGCGAGGCGGCAGCCATCCCACAGACAGCCAGGACTGGAACCTACAGCCACGCGTGTGCGGTTTCAGTCAAGCTACCGAATTTCTGGCAGCACAACCCGCGCTCTTTGTTCCACCTCACCGAGGCCCAGTTTGCCCTCCGGGGAGTAACGGTGGATGATACCAGATTCTACCAGGTGGTCGCAGCGCTTCACGCCTGCACAGCTCAGCAGGTAGCGAGCCTGCTCGATCAGCCACCAGCCAGCAGCAAATATGAGGCGCTCAAGGCTGCACTCATCCAGCGCTACATGCTCTCGGACTGTGAAAGAGCGGAGAGGCTCCTGACGCGGACCGAGTTAGGAGATGGTTCAGCCGTAGACCTGATGGAGAAGATGCTGGCGTTAATGGGCACGGACAACGGGCACTTTCTGTTTGCCCACCTCTTCCTCTGGAACCTTCCAACAGAGGCGAGACTGGTTCTGGCCAATTCGCCATGGCTGGCCGCGTGCGACTACTGGGTGCTAGCCCAGGAGGCAGACCGGATCATCATCACCACCAAGGCGATCACAGTCAATGCGGCAGCAGCGGGGCCCAGCGAGATGACCAGAGGAAGTGAGGAGCCACCGACGGTAGCAGCAGCGGGGGCCAAGGAGCGCCAGAGAGACACGCTCTGTTTCCACCACCGCCGTTTTGGAGAAGAGGCACGCAGATGTGCGCCACCATGCCAATTCAAGCGCTCGGGAAAATGCCAAGGCCGGGGGTCGGTAGCAGCCGCGACCCTCGGTAAAGAGAACAAGCTGCTCTACTTAACGGATGCATGCTCTGGGAGGCGTTTCCTCGTGGACACCGGAGCCCAGAAGAGCTTCATCCGGCCGACCTACGCTGACCGGATGGCAGGATCTAGCGGCCCCGGGATGTTTGCAGCAAACGGCTCGGATATTAAGACCTTTGGTGAGAGGACTCTGCTCTTATCTCTACACGGCCGTACATATGAGTGGACTTTTGTCGTAGCAGCACTGAATTACCACATACTGGGGGCTGATTTTCTGTGTGCACATGGTTTACTGGTTGATGTTGCTAACAGGCGCTTGGTTAATGCACTGTCCTTTGACTCTCTCCCCTGTATAGCTCGAGTGACCAAGCCAACAGCACAAGCCAACGTCACAACTACAGGCGGTAAGTTCCACACACTGCTCACTCAGTTCCCAGCACTCACGGTCCCGACGTTTTCCGCGGCCATCGCTAAACACGGGGTGGAGCACTTTATCACCACCACCGGGCCTCCCGTTTTTGCAAGACCTCGGCGCTTGGACGCAGCTAAACTGGCCATAGCGTGCGAGGAGTTTGACAACCTGGAAAGGTTGGGCATCATCAGGCGCTCGAACAGCCCATGGGCTTTCGCACTACACATGGTCCCTAAGGCTGAGGGATCGTGGCGACCGTACGGGGATGTCCGCAGGTTGAACAACGCCACAGCGCACGACCGCTACCCAATTCCCCACATACAGGATTTTTCCGTTCACCTCGCCGGAGTGCGCATTTTTTCCAAAATAGACCTGGTCCGCGGTTACCACCAAGTCCCAGTGCGCGCTGAGGACATACACGAAACAGCGGTAATAACCTCGTTCGGTCTATTCGAGTTCCTGCGCATGCCATTCGGGTTAAAAGGAGCGGCACAGATGTTCCAGCGCATGATGGATGCAGTGCTGCGCGATCTCCCGTTTGTGTTCGTCTACCTGGACGATATACTGGTAGCCAGTGCATCCGAAGATGAACACGAAACCCACCTCACGACGGTTTTCTGGAGGTTGGAGGAGCATGGGTTAATAATCAACCCGGTGAAATGCCAGTTCGGCGTGATGGAGATTGATTTTTTGGGGCACTGCGTCTCTCCGGAAGGAGCGATCCCGCTGACCGACAAAGTGCGCACCGTAGCGGATTTTCCCTGGCCTCAGACGGTCAGGGCGCTGCAGAAATTTTCGGGAATGGTGAACTTTTATAACCGTTTCCTCCCCCACGTGACGCGGCTCATGCAACCATTATACGCCGCGCTCAAGAAGCAGAAGCCCGCGGATAGGGTCGAATGGACCCCGCAGTGAGAGCGGGCATTCTCGGAAGTTAAAGCGACCCTGGCAAATGCCGCACTGCTGGCGCATCCAGACCCGACGGCCCGCATAGCGCTCACCACTGACGCTTCAGACGTGGCCATAGGGGCTGTCATGGAGCAGCGCGTCGCCGGGGCTTGGCAGCCGCTCGCCTTTTTAAGCAGAACTTTGCGTGACAGCGAACGTAAATACAGCGCGTTCGACAGAGAGTTGCTGGCTCTCCACCTGGCCATTCACCACTTCCAGTTCTGGCTGGAAGGGCGCAGCTTCACCACGTTCGTGGACTACAAACCACTAACGTTCGCGATGGCCAAGGTTTCAGAACTGTGGTCGGGCCGGCAGCAGAGACAGCTGGCCGCAATCTCAGAGTTTACTACCGATATTCAGCATGTGTCTGGTAAACTGAATGTAGTGGCAGACTGCCTCTCGCGCGCCGTGGTGGCCCCAGTCTGCGTGGGCATAGATTACGCAGCCATGGCCGCGGAGCAGATCAGCGATGCAGACGTGCGCGCGCTCCAGTCTGGACCAACAGGGTTAAGGCTGGAGAGCAGGGTGCTGCAGGATGGCGGCCCCCCACTAATCTGCGATGTCTCCACGGGTCGCCCGCGTCCGGTGGTCCCGGCCTCGTGGCGCCGCCGCGTGTTTGAGTCGGTTCACACTCTGGCGCACCCAGGAGTGCACTTGTCGGTCAAAATGGTGGGAGAGAAGTTCATTTAGCCGAGCCTACGCAAACAAGTGAAGGAGTGGGCTGCAGCCTGCATGGCGTGCCAACGAGCCAAAGTACACAGACACATGAAGGATCCTTTGGAGCTGTTTCGTATTCCGGCTAAGAGGTTCGACCATGTTCACGTGGACGTCGTGGGCCCCCTCCCGCCATCACAGGGGTGCACGCACCTCCTGACAATGGTGGACCGCACCACACGCTGGCCAGAAGCGGTCCCGCTGGTGGCAACCACGTCCGCGGACGTAGTGCGCACTTTTATAACAGCATGGGTGGCGCGTTTTGGAGCCCCGTCAGACATTACGTCCAACAGGGGCCCTCAATTTGTTTCCGAACTCTGGTCCGCGATGGCCCGAAGCCTGGGTGTTACAATTCACCGCACAACCGCGTACAACCCACAGGCCAATGGGTTATGCGAGCGTTTTCATAGATCACTGAAAGCGGCGCTCAGGGCTTCATTGATGGATGCAAATTGGGTAGACAGGCTGCCATGGGTTTTATTGAGGTTGCACTCTGCGCCAAAAGAGGATCTGGAAGCTTCTCCGGCAGAGCTCGTTTTTGCGCAGCCACTACGGCTGCCCGGGGAATTTCTGCCAGATAATCCCGCGCCGGGCAGCTCCCCGTCTCAGCTTTTGCAGCGTAGCGCAAACACAGGCACGCTGCCGGGCTCTGCCCACCACTGTTTTCCGCGTGCTTTAGTACCTAAAACTTTGAACAGCGCGGAGTTCGTGTTTGTTAGACACAAGGCCCACCGCCCTCCATTGCGCCCACCCTATGATGGACCGTTCAGAGTGTTGGAAACAGGGGATAAGCATTTTTTGCTAGACTTGGGGGGTAGGAGGGAAAAAATTGGCATAGACAGACTCAAACCCGCTTTCGTTGTGGCGGACGAGCAAGTGCTGTTGGCTAAGGCCCCTCGGCATGGAAGACCCCCACGGAGAGCTCCCCAGGGAGACGATTCTCCAAAGCAGCCACACGGACAGACCAAAGTGCCCCCCCCCAACAGCCCACCCGCAGTCAGACACACTCCCAGCAGCCAGTGCCGTGGAGGCGGTAAACCCCAGTTACAGCAGATACGGGAGGAGATGGAAGCCCAAGCAGCATGTGGACTGATGTTCAATTGTTCTATCACAGCATGTGGACTGTTATTCTATTGTCCTATCTAAGATGCTGGGGGTGGGGGGGGTTGTAGCAGATGTAGCACTTTGTGTGAGCCAGATTATTTAGCATCTCAGACAGTAGACAGTGATAAGCTGGGGAGAACAAAGAGCAGGGGATTCCTGGTGAGATAGCAGGAACGAGTCAAGGATGAGGGGGTTGAATGCAGTGTGATGAAAATGTCATGTTGTGTGTGAGAAAAATGCCATGAAACTTAAGAGAGGAGTTTCTGCTTGACAGCCCATTCTGTTCTGTGCTTGAAAGATGTGTGCGTGTAATAAATCGTCTGAAATGATTCCGTCTCTGATTTCACACTCCACAATGTCATTTATGAAATACCATGATGATCATGCAGCAAAACCTACATAGGAGACACAGGAAGAACCTTGGGAACAAGAAAAAAAGGAACACAGGAAAGAATGTGAAAAAGAGACAATAGCAAGGTACACATGAACACAAAAAGCAACAGTTGAAAAACAGAACCTGAAATTTGCCATATCAAACCATTGTAAAAGAGAAAATCATATCATGGACTAGAAAGAGGGAAAGGTCATCCACACAGAAAGCAACAAATACTATTGTTGGATCAGGGACGCCATTGAGATCAGAAAATAGACCCCAAGAACCATCAACAGGTATGATTCCCTGCTCCACACCTGGGATGCTGTCCTCCAAAGGATATTAGAAAGCAGGGGGCATAGTCATCCTCCACTGTCTGGTAAATCTGGATAAAACAGCTGATAAAAAAGCTGATTGTCACAACAACATCACTTGACCCTTCTGAGGAAGGTTGCAAGAAGTAGCCGAAACATGTCAAGGTAAAAACAACCTTGATCACTGTGTGATAGAAAAGAAATTATTTCTATAAGAGGTTTTTTTTTTAAATTTTATTTTCCTTGTCACCACTATCGCTTCTAAATGGGCTGCACGGTGGCACAGTGGTTAGCACTGCGGCAGCACAGTTTACCCTTGGCCGGGGGATCGTGGGATTGTGGGTTCGATCCCAGCCCCCGACCAACAGTGATCTGTGTGGAGTTTGCATGTTCTCCCCGTGTATGCGTGGGTTTACCCCGGGATTTCTCCGGTTTCCTCCCACATGCCAAAAACATGCAGGTTGGGTTAATTGGAGACTCTAAAGTGGCCCTAGGTGTGAGTGTGTGTGTGAATGGTTAAGGGATAGCGCCGTATCGTGGCTGCTTCATCCATTTAGGTGGTGGATGACCCTCAATTTCCCCTCTGGGGATCAATAAAGTACAAAATCTAAAAAAAAAAAATCTAAATCTAAATTTATGATGGGATTGACTTCAAATTTATACAAAAGCTTTAAAACATCAATACCTGAGATGCAATTGATTTTCAGACACATTAATCAGGGCTTCAATATGTTTTGGGTGCCCATGGTGTACCCCACTTCTCACCCAATGATACTGTGATAGGCTCCGACCCCCTGCAACCTGGAAAGAATAAAGAAATTAACAAGAATGATCACAGCCCCCGACCAATAGTGATCTGTGTGGAGTTTGCATGTTCTCCACTTGTCTGCGTGGGTTTACTCCGGGATTTCTCCAGTTTCATCCCACATCCCAAAAACATGCAAATTAGATTAATTGGCATCAAAAACTGGGGATTCTAAATTGTCCTTAGGTGTGACTGTGAGATTGAATGGTTGTCTGTCTCTCTGTGTTGGCCCTGCGATGGACTGGAGATCTGTCCAGGGTGTACCCTGCCTCTCGCCCAAATATGCTGGGAAAGGCTCCAGCCCCCCCGTGACCCGAAAAGGATTAAGCAGAAGAAGATGGATGGATGGATTGTTCAGAGTTCTACAATTTCACAATTGTATATTTATTTATTTATTTTATTATGTTCATCATTAGGGCTCATTGATTGCGAGTAAAGTTTCATTATTTTCCATATTATAGAGTAACTGTTTACATTTTCCAATTAAACATGTGCAGGCTCGTCCAATTTTTTGCAGAGCACTGTAGAGAAAATTACCAAAAAAAAAAAAATAACCCTGATCAGCAGTCAGCCAGTTAAGCTTATACATGATGGAAAATCTCCTTTCAGAGTTCTTAAAATGTTCAATAATTTGTTCGGTAAATTTTAGCATTAGTAATACTCATGCTGGTGCAGCATGACACATCCATCAGCAGATATTTTATTTGATACAAAGTTAAACAGTAAATTGATATCATGTACATATTTGTACATGTGTATTTGTGTTAGATTCATATGACACGTGGATATGGGTGAGGTGTGTTTTGGTGCTGCCTCACCCATCCTTCCTTGTATCTGTTCTAATGTCATTATTACCATCATCACAAATGGTTGTCAGTCGTCATATTTCTGGAGTAATAAATCATCATAAAGAAGTGAAGAAAGTTTAGTATTGGCATTAGATCTGGAATCTTCAACAGTGGAAGTCTGTAGACGATCCAATAAGCATATGTCACGTCTGCATTTCTCAAGCATTCTTTACTCAGTTAAAATACTGAAAACATTTGCTAATTTATTCTCTAACCTATTAATTAACAAAATTTACAATAAATCAATGAGAGAATACAGTTAAACATTCATAGATGTACATACTGTATATATTGCCGTGAATCATGCATCCAAAATAATAAAGGAGCCTGATAATGTGCTTTATATTATAATTATAATAGATGTCAATATTATTAATGACTGCTTATTGGTAAAATTACAAATTAATTAACTCACACAGACACACACACAAAACAATTTTGGTGACCTTAATCAAACTTTGTTTGATGATGTGAACACCTAATAAGTAAATATTGGAAAGACAGCTAGAGTAAAGGTCCGGCCAGCCTGGATCCAAACATTCTGTGTTTGTGTTGTGTTTCTTTGGAAACATCAGAGACAGTATATAAGACCTGCTCTTGGACCTGTGAAGCATCCTTACACTGGAACAAACGAGTTACAGGCTGAAACCGAAAAGGACTGAAGACATTCTTCAACAGGTCTGTCACAAACTCTGACCATCTTTCATTCTCCTTTTAATAATAAACTCTTAGTTACTCTTCTGTCCCAAACAGACATTTTAATCATCACCATGAAGCTGCTGATCATATCTGGACTTCTGTGTGCAGTGATGGCTCTGATCACTGCTGCTGGTGAGTATTTTACTGTTGTCTTGTATATATTGTTAATCATAGAGTTTTGTTTTTTTTTTAAGTTTAAATATCATACATTTACTTGTTCAGCTCTTCCAGAGGAAGATTCCATGGATGAAACTGAAGCAGCAAATGAGAAAGGCAAGTGGACAATTTCAATCTAATTACCATAGTTCTATTATCAAGGGCTACCAAGAGTCAACACACCTGAATGAGTCATATTTAAGAAAGAAGAAAACAAGGTTTTCTGGTAAATTAGACAGTAACCCAAATGGTTGAAAGAAACAGTTAAAATGTCATTGTGCTTCATCAATTCATTTGTATATTTGTTTCTTTGTTCTGAAGATCATGATATTGTCAAGAGGTCCAAACGTTCTTGTCCCTGTGGTTGGAAGCAGTACTATGGCCGATGCTACCTTTATGTTCCCAAAAGAATGACGTGGCGTAATGCCCAGGTAACGTCCTGTTTGATTTTGACCAAACATTTCATTACAAGATTGACATTAATATTGTATATGTTCCTCTAATTTGTCTTTTGTGCAATATTAGGCACACTGTGCATCCATGAATGCAAACCTTGCATCTGTGCGCTGCACAAAGGAATACAATTTTGTACGGCAGTTGACACGCAATGCCGCCAGATATGATCAACTGTGTTGGATTGGAGGCACTGATGCAAAGAAGGTACACAAAGGATTAAACACATAAAGCATTTTCTTTAATCAATTAAATTAATCAGTCTATTAAAAAAAAATGCTGCGTTACTGTTGTCTTTGATCTTTTGCAAAAAAAAAAAAAAAACACAACAAAAGCATTCTGTATTATTTTAGGAGGGGGCATGGAAATGGAGCGATGGCAGCCGTTTCACATATGGAAAATGGTGTTGGAATGAACCAAACAACTACCGACGTCGCAAGGATTGTCTTCAAATGAACTTTAAAAAATCTGGTAAATCAGTAGATGATACTGTACATATAGCAGGGAAGATAAGTATTGACCACATCAAAATGTTCTCATTAAACATATTTCCGCTGAAGCCACTGACCTGAGATTTTTGCCAGATATCAGTAACAACCCAAGGAATCCATATATACAAAAAAATCAAGGCAACTGTGTTTCCAAAACAAGTTATATTTAATAAACTGAAATGACACAGGGAATAAGTATTGAACACAGTTGGTAAAATTTATTTAATATTTAATAGAAAAGACTTCCATCCATCCATCTTCTTCCGCTTAATCCTTTTCGGGTCGCGGGGGGCTGGAGCCTATCCCAGCATCTTTTGGGCGAGAGGCAGGGTACACCCTGGACAGATCGCCAGTCCATCACAGGGGCAACACAGACAGACAGACAACCATTCACTCTCACAGTCATACCTAAGGACAATTTAGAATCCCCAGTTTGATGCCAATTAACCTAACTTGCATGTTTTTGGCATGTGGGAGGAAACCAGAGAAATCCTTGAGTAAACCCACTTAGACACGGGGAGAACATGCAAACTCCACACAGATCACTGTTGGTCGGGGGCTGGGATCGAACCCAGGATCCCCTGGCCAAGGGTGAGTTGCTGTGCTGCTGTAGTGCTAACCACTCCGCCACCGCACTGCCCAGAAAAGACTTTGTTGGTAATAAAAGCTTCCAGTTTTCTCCAGTATGGATAAACTAGGCGCAGGCATTTCTCAGGAGTGATTTTAGCCCATTCTTCCACACAAATTGTCTTCAAATCCTGACAGTTCTGTGGTTGTCTTCTATGAACTCAGATCTTCAGTTCGTTCCACAGATTGTCAATTGGATTCTGGTCAGGACACTGACTAGGCAATTCTAGCAGCTTTATTTTCCTTCTCTGGAGCCAATTGAGAGTTCCCTTGGCTGTGTTTTTGGGGTCATTGACTTGCTGAAAGGTCCACCCTCGTTTTATCTTCAGCACCTTGACAGATTCCAACAGGTTCTTATCAAGGATGTCTCTGTACATTTGTAATCTTTATCATCTTTCCTTCAATTACGTGTATGAAGTCTGCCTGCACCATGTGTTTAAAAACAGCCCCACACCATGATGCTCCCACCTCCAAACTTCCCTGTTGATATGGCGTTTTTGGGCTTATTTGCAGTTCCATTTCTCCTCCTAAATATGCTGTGTGTTGTGGCATCCAAAGAGTTCAATTTTGGTCTCATCTGACCAGGCTATTGTCTCCCAGTATTTTACTGGATAGCCCAAATGTTGTGCAGCAAACTTTAAGCGAGCTTCAACATGCTTTTTTTCAGCAATGGAGTCTTGTGAGGTGAGTGGGCATAAAGCCATGTTGGTTGAGTGCATTTCTTATTGTTTTCTTTGAAACAACAGAATCTGTTAACTCCAGGTCTTTCTGGAGCTCTCGACAAGTGGTCTTTAGCTCATGGATAACTATTCTGATAATTCTTTTGACTCCTCTTTCAGAAATCTTGCAAGGAGCTCCTGGTCATGGCTGGTTTATGGTGAAATGATGTTCTTTTCATTTCCGAATGGTGGCTCCAGCAGTGCTCTCTGGAACATTCAGCAGTTAAGAAATGTGCCTGTAGCCAATGCCATTATTACAGTATATTTTGCAACAATAAGGTTGCAAGGGTCTAGAGAGAGCTCTTTGCTTCTTCCAATCGTGAGTTCTTTGTGATGTGACAATCTGATATTCACAGACCTTTTTAAAGGCTATCAGTCAGGACTTAACCTCTTGCACTCCGGTGTACCGCGGACGGGCAGGTCTCTGCGTCCTACAGCGCACAAGGGCGCTCTCGTGCGGTCTAGGATGCACGAGGGCGCTCGTCCTAAGAGCGCACTGGAAAAAAAAGCTGCATTTCCGTTCTCCCACTACAGACACAGCCGCGAACAGATCGGATATGATTGACCTCTCATTCAACTAATAAGAGCCTTGAATTGGGTTTCTGAAACCTTGAAGAACCAATGACTGAAAACCTAGCAAGAAGGACCCGCCTACCAACGCTGTGAATGCAGCGAGCCAATTGAAGCACAGAAGTTCGCAAGCTGTTTTGTGTAATCCTGGGTGAAGAGAGACTGACTGCTGCAGCAGATGAAAAAAGGACCCGCAGGAAGAACCCCACAGACCCAGCAGCATGGAGACCATCCACAAGTACAACCTGTGTGACAGGGACTGCCATTCACGCATCGGTCTGTTCAGCCACAGGCGGTGCTTTTTTTGTTTTTATTCCAGCAGAGTAGACATTTAGGATTCTCTTCCATGGTCATGATAGACCGACGGAGGCCAACGACGAAGGCTGAGTGACACACACGCGTTCGCCAGTCTTTTTTTTAATTACTACTGTTATTTGTTTTGAAAAATTGTTCGCCAAAACCGCAATCATGGAAGCGCAAAACTGCAATAATGGAATTATGTTTTGATCGGGTCGCGAGACCAGCATCGCGTTCGTCTGACAATGAGGAAGGAGTTCGCCAGCTCCGCTTCTGCTGTGAAGAGGTAAGTGTTATAAGCTAAATTATTCTTTATCCCTTAAAATTGTAATCAAAATGACTTTTGACCGATCGGTGAATTACAGCTGTGCGTCATTGCTGCATGACGGACCGCGGCGCAACGGGCGATGTCCGTCCTCTGTAGCGGGGGGGGGGGGGGGGAGGGGCAACCCCCCCACACCCACACACAGCCCTGAGTGTCACCTTTCATTAGAGCCCAAGATGAAGATTCTATTTTGAATCATTCAAAAGTTACAGAAGTCTTTCCAAACTGTGCCATTTGGCACAATTTGGCACAGTTCCAAAACGCCTGGGAACTACCTGAGGAAAAAGCTGTGTAATATATTCATTTTTTGTGGTATTGTTACAAAATTTGGACTTCAGCTGGATAACACTTGGATCTACATTTCTGTTGCATTTTCCAGCCCAGATCTGAAGCTGTGTGTTATTTGCAAGCATTTGTATCAAAAAAAACACCCAGGCGAAATTTATTTTCTTCAAGTTCACTATGTTTAGATGGTTGTAACTCAGTGGCCGGAGCACTTAGAGAGATTATGACTGGTTTGCCAAAAAATTCAAAGTGTTTTCTTTTAAATGAGACCAACCCCATGAAGATGCTGCAAAGGGTTGAAGAACAGCTTTCGATTTACTTTGGGCATGTTATTTTTTGGCGTTTTTAGGGAAATTGAGCAGAGTACAAGGGGTTAACCAGTTGAAATTAATTTGCACTGTTAGGGGATGAGATGCCTTCCTAAATTATCATGGATTTCAGCTGGTTTCTTTGCTTTTTATGCCTTTTTGCTCCCTTGTTTTCTTCATATGTTCAATACTTATTCCCTGAGTCTTAGCACTTTATTAAATATAATTTGTTTTGTGAACAGAGTTGCCTTGATTTCTTTGCATACATGGATTGCTTGGTTTGTTCCTGATATCTGGTGAAAATCTCAGGTCAATGACTCCATCACAAATACATTTAATGAGAAAAATCTTGATGTGTCCAATACTTATTTTCCCTGCTGCATGTGATGTTGCAGTGAATGATTACAATATATTCTTACCTTTGTTGATGTATTCTTTTAGGAAGAAAATGCTGGAATGCTGCATTCTGTGGACTCTCCTATCCATCAGTCTGCACCAAGACTATTTCTTAATTCCTTTTTTGACACGATGTGAAATAGTCACCAACACAAATCTTATGTATCACAAAATGAATCAGTTACACATTCTACATTTCAATTTCTTTCACTGTAACACTGCTTAAGGAATGAGGCGACAAGTAACAAATAGAGGCTGGACTGTCTCCTTTCAAAAGGAGCAGGTAGAATGTGATTTGAAATGAATGATGTTATCATAACCTTCTTTAGCAAAACAAACTGTCCTTTCTCATCTTGTATATCAATAAAGATTCAAGCATCCAACATGCTGATTTTTGGAGTATTTGTTAAATGTTCCATTCTTGTCTGTTCTGTGAAATGTAAAGAATAATGATATGACATTTAGGCTACATCCTCCAGGACCACTGCACACCCACATTTCATTTATTTATTTATTTATGCAGACCTTAAAGAGGAAAGATGCATTGTACCAGGTTATAGCACAAGTGCTAATTTCCACCTGTAGTCCCTGGGCAGGCTGGTGTTAGCATTAGAAAGCAGACATTTGCTAAAACAACAAGTAAGCATTGATAAAAAACCAAAACCAAACATTGATTAAAAAACTAAAACCAAGCATTGCTAAAAACTAAAACAAACATTAATATCATTGATAAGAACCCAAAACACTGATAAGAACTAAAACATACAATAATATATTTTATAACTACATCCATATAAACAATTTTTCACATCCAACCACTGACTCTTATTGGTCCCACTGTCAACATCACACACTCTAACATCTTTACATCACAGTACATTATGGACACAGGTTTGCTTAGAGATTAACTGTTTTTTCACCAAGTGCGAAAATGTGTGATAGTCTGTTACTGCAAGTAACTCCGTTGGTAACATGTTCCACTGTCGCATAGCCACACATGAAAACATCACGTTGATGCCATGTCCGAGTTTGTCAAACAAACTCTAACATTTATTTTAAAAGGGATGAGCTGCAGTTAGTCAGGGAATTGAAGTACCTTGGCATGATTTTAGTTTCCTCATTAACTTTGAAAAAAAACATCAAATACATTTCAAAAATAATCAAATTAAATTTAAGAAATTTTCAACAAATTAGACCATTTCTGACAGATCATGAGGCCAACATGTTTCTGCATGAAATGATCTCACATATCAGTCACTCTGTGGTGTAGCCATAAGTAAACCCATCAAATCCGTATACAAAAAGCAATAAAATTTTTTGATAAGAAAGATTCCACATGTCATTGCTGTAACATTTATAAGAAATACAATTTTCTGTCTTTTGAAAATTATAAAACTCTTAAATTTGCCTGTTTGATTTATGAAACATTAAATGGCTATACACCACCCCCCAATGGAGAAGATGTTAAACTGAGGACTGTCACCGGTACAACCACCAGAGTAATCACTAGAGGAGACTGTGAGGTCCCCCACAGAAGCAGTACATTTGCTCAATCTGTGCTATCAGTGTGGGGTACCAAGATCTGGAATATCATACCACCTGCAATCAGAGAAAGTAACACACTAAACACTTTTAAGACTCATTGTAAAAATTAGCTTTTAAACAACCAAAACTGCACCCATAACTAGGGGATGCTCTGTGGCATGTGGTCACGTATAAGATAAGATAAGATAAGATAAGCCTTTATTAGTCCCACAATGGGGAAATTCCAGGATTGCAACAGCACAGGGATAGCAACACTCAGAGCAACAAATCAGAAGGCAAGAAAAAACAACATCTAGTAAACATATGTCCATATTACTATAAATGTATATATACGTATATAGACACACAGTGCAGAGCATTATGGTTGGTTGGTGAATGTGCAGCAGAAAGTCTAAGCTCTCTCTCCGCGGATGCGGCGGGCCAGCTGGAAGTCTTTGGGCATGATGGTGACCCCCTTAGCGAAGAAGTACCACCAGGTGGGCCTCGCTGGTCTCCTGCAGAGCCATGACGGCGAAGCTCAGGAAACGCAGGACGGTCTTGAAGTCCTGAGCGATCTCCCTCACCAGGCGCTGGACGGGCAGCTTACGGATGAGCAGCTCCGTGGATTTCTGGTAGCGACGGATCTCTCTCAGAGCCACGGGCCTGTGACGGCGAGGCCTCTTCACTCTGCCGGTGGCCGGAGCGCCTCTCCGAGCAGCCCTGGTGGCTAGCTGTCTCCTGGAGGCTTCTTCCTCCAGTAGATTTTACAGGCAGTCTGCTTGGTTCTTGCCATCGCTCTTTATTATTCTGTCTTATATTTCTTGCACGCCGCCTAAACTCCAGCCCGGCACCCGCGTCGTTTTCGCTACAGCTCCCGGTATGTCGAGTTTCCCATTAGCACCGGGCGGCGGCCAAGTGCTAGCTAGCACTAGCTCCTCCCCGCTGTAACGTCTCCCGCTGCAAATCGTGGCTCCGTCCGCCAACCCGGGAGACCCCCGGGGCGATCCGTGCGTCCGTGATATATATACAGAGTGAAAGGTGTAGAAAGAAGAAGGAAGATAAAAAAAGGCTGTTGCAACGGGCAGCCTACTCGTGTGGCGCCACCGGTCCGGCGGAACCAGAACCCGAACCGTATACAGTACGTATGTGCTTATGTGTCACACACATCTGCCTTGCTCCTTGTTTTTGTATTTTTTGTTGTTGTGACGTGCTTGGGTGCATGTGTGTGCACATGCATGCACAAGACTGTACTTGTGTGACATTTGAATGTCCTGTTTTGTCTCTGGTATGCTTAACATACGCACCTTGTACAATAGTAGCACCTTAACTCTTGCCCTTTGTACAATTTTTGTTGCAGTTGTCCGTCTCATGCACGATTGTCTGATTGTGTGTTTTTGTGACCTGTAGGGGGACTACAGATGTAATTTTGCTGTATTGCTAAGTCTGGCATTGTGATGATCTGATCTGAATCATGGCAGGCATACTTACGTTTTTGTTATTAATGTTCATCACTATGTAATGTCCCTTTCAAATAAACATTTCAATAAATTACTTAAAAAATAAATAAATAAAAACCAATGTACATCACCAAAAAGTGTGATCGGTAATTTTCTCTTGTGCTCTGGTTTGAAAGCATTGTTCCATTGCCAAAACGGAGTCCTGCCAATGTGTCAAGTGATTTGTGTTTGTGGTGTGTTTTTGTTCTTTCAATAACAATGGCCAAAAGTTGACTGTGATGGAGCTGGAGCTAATAAATATTTTTAAAAAAGCAACTTTTCATGCAATTGCTGCAACAGAGGAAAAAAGTAGAAGATGTTATGGTATGTCTGACCACCGCCACTGTTCACTGTCCTTTTCTAATATGCTAAACATTACAGATGTTTAACTTTGTAAAGTTCTTATTCACACCACTGCACAATGGAGACACTGGGAGTAGTCAGGCTACAATGCTGAAAACACAGCTGTGTTTGTGTAATAGTCTATTAAATCTTTAAATGTTTATTGTTATGAATCACCCAAAAAAGTGTGTCCATGTGGGCACCACCAAAGGTTTAATGGGCTATCTTGTGGGACCCATGTGGGTTTGTCCACCAGTTGCTTGTTGGCCCTTTGTCATGGCCAAGTGCTGGAGATCTCTGCCAGACTCAGTCGCATGGCTTTTTCTGCTTATTTACTCATCTGTTGTATCTTATGCTTGTTGGGTTTATATGACCTTGCTGTCCTTGCAATTTTTCTGTTTGTGTTTGTGTTGTATTTTCATTCTGTATTTATTTATATTTATGTGGTATGTTATTTTATTCATTATATCTCTAGTATTAACCTTTAACTGGTGACAGCTGTCAGGGGTGTGAAGCTTCGTGTGGGCATGCCCTGTCAGCTGTCAGTTTTCCTTTGCCTCTCTCTCACTGTCCTCCAGCTGGTCCTGATTGTATGTTAGTGTTTTCCCCTACTCCCTCAGAGGACCCACACCTTTCATCTATTATGTCAATGGATTTTGATCCTACTTAAGGGCTTGGTTTTCATTTTTGCATTGCTACTGCCTTGATTATATTCATCCTGTCTCCACCAGAGCCCTGCTCCGGTGTGCTACGTGTACGTTTTTCCTCTTTTGTATTTATGCACTTCTTGGGACTAGTGTGTTCTCTCGAACAATAAATTCCACTATCTGTAATTCAGCACGTGGGTCTTGGTTCTCTTCCCTGAGAGGGCATTTTTGACAGAAAGCAGTGTCCAATGGAGACCCAGCTGCTGTAGTTAGTGAATTTTGTCGTGCGGAGCAATTATGTCTCCAGCAAGCGAATTTGACCGGAGGTGGAGGAAGTGGAGTCGGGACAAGCTTGAATTTGTTTCCATGATAGAGGACATGACAGCTGGTGCTCAGAGCTGTTAATCCTGGGAGGGCAAGATGCTGTGCTGGGGTGGAGTTTCCAATCTGCTGGATGTCAGACCTAGCGTGCACTTCCACCCCCGGGTGCTGAGTCTCTCTCTCCTCCACTATCACCGCTGCCATCAGCTCCTCCTTGCAGGAGCCAACCTCCCAACTGTCAGTTCTCTCTCCAACAGATTGGAGGGAGCTCTGCTGCAGCAAGCTGGCATCCAGGAGCCGCGGGTGGAAAGAAGGCACTGGGAGACACCGTTCCACTCAATACCACGGACCATCTCCTGCTCCTGCTTCGTCAGCTCCACAAAGTTATCGTCATCCAGCTCCGGACCGCCGGAGGAAAAGTCCCACCTCTCGGGCAGCAAATTTCCCCTCGCCAAGGCAGAAGCCTCCCTCAGCAGTGTGCACCTCTGTTTTTTCTCTTCAGCTGTTCCGCCAGCTCCTCGTTTTCCCGCAGCTGCTGTGTCCTGCTTCTCCCTGGAGCCTTCTTGCGCTGATGAGAGGTCAACGGTGCTTCCTTCGGCCCCATCTCCCTCCTTGTCTCCTGGGGCCGCTCCTCCACAATCCTTTTTGGGGCTTATCTCCACCGTAACCATGGAGAGAGATGATATTACACCTGTTGCAGCAGGCAACATCAAACCATGGGAAAACATGCAAGTGTAATTTTATTCCACTTCAGCTTATGATGATATGCCTTGCCTGATTCCTGGTAATGAGGCTTATAGCTTGCAGTCCTCTGAGTTCTCACCACCTGTTGCAGCAATTAATTTTTCACCTACCTTCCCCGTGTCTCCTCCTATTGTCCCTGAGTGTCCGGTGGCCCCGAAACAGAGCCTCCAGATGACGGAAGAGCCTGTGGCCCTGGAGGACCTGATTCCAGCCCCGCAGCCAAGCTACGGACAGAGGGAGAGCACTTTCTGTGACCCGAAGCCTGACCCGACGAAAGATCATCCCCCGGCTTCGGCTACGCGGAGTCCAGCGGCAAAGGTGAGCCAAACCCCAGCTGCCACACCGGACGAGTCTCCTTCATGGGTCACTTTGGCTGAGGCCATCAAGACTGCATTACCATCGCCTGGATCGACGGAGTCCTGGATGGCGGTGGAGGTCAAGCTAAGGCAAGTGATCGCCTTTGTTTTCCTTGTATCTGTTTTAGAGAAATCTTTTCTGGCTCTTGGTGAGGAGAGCCGGATGCAGCCATCAGCTGCACCTGAGCTCACCTCGCCGTGCTCTGCTGCTGCCGGTGACCCTGGCCATGTTTCTTTGCCTATGTTGTCTGAGCTTTCTCCCAGGGTCACTGAGGATAATCCACCCTTGCCAGATTTCTCCATGGGTTCAGACTCGCCAGCTGAGATCGCCGTGGGTCCAGCTCCCCCCACTGAAGTCATCAAGGACGCTTTGTCGAAGCCTGGGACAACTGTGGGTGAAGCTTCAGCCCAGTCCGGGTCCGCCGTGGGTGTTGCTTGCCCTCTGGTTGAAGTCGTCGCGGGTGTTCTGTCCCAGCCCTGGACCTCTGTGGGTGCAGCTCCTCTGCAGTCTGGGTCTCCGTGGGTTCTGTGTCCCAGTCAGGGACCCTTGTGGGTGCTGCGTCCAAGCCTAATTCAATTCAATTCAATTCAATTCAACTTTATTTATATAGCGCGATTTCACAACAACAGTCATCTCATAGCACTATCAACTGTAGGGAGGACCCCCACAGTTGCAGAAAGACCCCAGCAATCAGGCGATCCCCTATGAGCAAGCACTTGGCGACGGTGGAGAGGAAAAACTCCCTTTTAACAGGAAGAAACCTCCAGCAGAACCAGGCTCAGGGAGGGGCAGTCATCTGCTGCGACTGGCTGGGGGGTGAGGGGATAGAGAAGAAGAAAAGAACAGACATGTAGAGAGCAAACAGCACGATGGGGACTCAATCTATGGGAGAGAACAAACAAATGTTAATGACCAGCAAAAAAAAAATATTTCATAGAGAGTGAGGAAAGGAGTGAGGCCCAGTGCATTACTGGAGGTCCCCCGGCTGACTAAACCTATTAGCAGCATAACTAAGGGAGGGTTCAGAAAACACATGATCCCTCCCTAATTGTAGGCTATATCAAAAAGGTAGGTTTTAGCCCTATTCTTAAAAACAGAGATCGAGTCTGACTCCCGAATCCAGATTGGCAGCTGATTCCACAGGAGAGGAGCTTGATAACTGAAGGCTCTGCCTCCCATTGTACTTTTGGAGATTCTAGGTATTACAAGTAAACCTGCATTTTGGGAGCGTAGTGCTCTGTTAGGATGATACGGTAATATCAGATCTTTTAAATAAAAAGGAGCCTGATTGTTTAGAGCTTTGTAAGTAAGAAGAAGGATTTTAAACTTAATTCTAAACTCTATGGGAAGCCAATGAAGGGAGGCCAGAACCGGAGAGATATGATCTCTCTTTCTAGTACCTGTTAAAACTCTTGCTGCAGCATTTTGGATCAGCTGAAGACTTTTTAAAGATGTTTTAGGACAACCTGATAATAAAGAATTACAATAATCTAATCTCGAGCTAACAAAAGCGTGGATCAGCTTCTCAGCATCACTCTGAGACAAGATGCTCCTAATCTTGGCAATATTACGCAAATGATAGAAGGCAGTCTTAGAAACAAATTTAATATGTGAATTGAAGGACAAATCCTGATCAAAAATAACTCCAAGGTTCCTCACAGAGCTATTAAGAGAAAGAGTAACTGCATCCAAACTGAAAGTTTGATTTGGAAAGGAATTTCTAAGGTTTTTTGGACCAACAAGAATGACTTCAGTCTTATCTGAATTTAATAGCAGGAAATTACAAGTCATCCAAACTTTGATTTCCTTAAGACAGGCTTCTAACTTGGCTAATTGATTAGTATCATCTGGCTTCATTGACAGGTATAATTGTGTGTCATCTGCATAACAGTGAAAATGTATACAGTGCTTTCTAATAATGTTGCCTAATGGAAGCATATATAAACTAAAAAGAGTAGGGCCAAGCACAGATCCCTGTGGAACTCCATGACTAAGCTTTGAGCTGAGAGAAAACTCATCATTTACATGAACAAACTGGAACCTATCAGATAAATAAGATCTAAACCACTGCAACGAAGTTCCATTAAGTCCAACATAGTGTTCTAATCTATCAAGTAGAATATTATGATCAATAGTATCAAAAGCTGCACTAAGATCTAAAAGGACAAGTACAGAAACTAGTCCATTATCAGATGCAATGAGGAGGTCGTTAGTGACCTTCGCTAAGGCTGTTTCAGTGCTATGATGGATTCTAAACCCAGATTGAAACTCCTCAAATAAACCATTTCCCTGCAGGTGGTCAAATAATTGCATAGCAACAACTCTTTCTAAGATTTTTGAAATGAAAGGGAGATTAGAGATTGGTCTATAGTTAGCTAAAGCTCCTGGATCTAGCGTTGGCTTTTTGAGTAAGGGTTTAATTACAGCCGTTTTAAAAGCCTGCGGTACATGGCCTAAAGTTAATGAAGAATTGATTATATGAAGAATAAAGCTACCAATAAGTGGGAAGACTTCTTTAAATAACCTGGTAGGAATAGGGTCTAAAAGACAAGTTGAAGGTTTGGATGAGGAAACTATTTTGTCTAACTCACAAAGGTCGATTGGAGTAAACTCATCAAGACAGACATCAATAGAAGGAGTTGTAGTATTTACAGTATTTAAGTTAACTGTGGGAAGAATCTGATTGATTTTATCTCTGATGGATGAAATTTTATTATTGAAAAAGTTCATAAAGTCCTGACTAGTAAGCTCTAAGGGGATGCTAGGATTGACAGAGTCCTGACTCTTTGTCAACCTGGCTACAGTACTGAAAAGAAACCTGGGATTATTCTTGTTCTCTTCTATTAATGCAGAGTAATAACTCGTTCTAGCTTTTCTAAGAGATTTTTTATAAATTAAAAGATGATTTCTCCAAGCTAAATAGATTTCATCTAAATTAGTAGAGCGCCATTTTCTTTCTAATTGACGAGTCTTCTGTTTTAAGCTACGAGTTTCTGTGTTGAACCAAGGAGTTAAAAATCTCTGATTAGACTTTTTCTTTTTTAAGGGGGCCACCAAGTCTAGAGCCTGATGCAGAGAAGCTGAAACACTATCCACCATGTTATCAATTACAGAAGGAGCAAGCTGTCTATAGCTTATTTCCGTTGTGTTGACACATGGCATAGAGGAAACAATCTGCATAAATTTGGAAACAGCATCATCTGAGAGGCATCTACTGTGATAATATTTTTCTTTAGGAGCCAAATAGTCAGAAATAGTAAAATCAAAGGTTAACAGACAATGGTCTGACAGTACAGGGTTATGAGGAGACACTACAAGATTTTCTATTTCTATGCCATATGTCAGAACAAGGTCCAATGTATGGTGGAGGTAATGAGTAGAATTTCCTACTTTCTGAGAAAACTCAATCGAGTCTAATATTGAATTAAAAGCCACATTAAGGCAGTCACTATCTACATCCACATGTATATTAAAGTCCCCTACTATAATTATTCTATCAGATTTCAGCACTAAATCAGCTAAGAAATCAGGAAATTCGGATAAAAATTCTGAATAGGTTGATGGGGGACGATAAACTATGGCAAATAAAATTGGGTTTAACCTGGAATTGCTAAAGTGCCCAATACTGAGGACCAGGCCCTCAAAGGAATTATAACATGTTTTTTGCTTTACATTAACTAGTAATTTGGAATGGTAAATTGATGCTACTCCTCCTCCACGACCAGAACTTCTGGGATTTTGACAGTTTAAATAACCAGAGGGAGTTGATTCATTTAAACCAACATAATCCTCTTGTCCTAACCAAGTCTCTGTAAGGGAAATTAAATCAATCTGATGATCAATTAACAGATCATGGACTAACAGAGACTTGGGAGTTAGAGACCTAATATTTAATAAACCACATTTAATTTTTAAATTATGAGGAGGAACAGAGGCCTGCGTCCAAGCCTAAGTCTGACTTGGGTGCTGTGGTCCAGTTTGGGCCTGCTATGGGTGTTATACCCCTGTCCAGGGGCCACTGCGGGTGAAAATGTTGCCCGATCCGGGTCTACCAAGGTTGCAGCCTTGGCCTGATTCGGGTCCACTGAGGTTGCAGCATTACTCTAGCCCGGAGCCACTGAGGGTGCGGTGTTTCTCCAGCCTGGAGCCACCAAGGGTGCAGAGTTGCTCCAGCAAGGAGCCACCACTGGTGCTACCGTGTCTCAGTCCAGGACCACCAATGGTGCTCCTGGCCAGTTCAAGGTCATTGTTGTTCCCCCTCCTTCACCAAACTAGATTGTGGTCCCCTCTCCCCTGCCAGACGCTGTCGTGGTTCCCCCTCCAGTGCCAGACGCCATCGGGGGTTCACCTCCCCTGTCGCCCTTCCCTCCGTTGGGCCTCCCAGTGAGGGAGCCACCACCTGGTCCACCCCGTTTGGTTAGGTGGCTGAAAAACTCTGGTCAACCACCTGATGGACTGGGCTGTTGGGTTGAGTGGCCCATGTTCTCCGGCAGGCCACCCAACTCGTTCCACCTCACTGTCTGCAAGGCCTGGGACTTTTGTAGTCCCCTGAACTTTCTAGCTCCTTTGTCCGGTTGGCCTAATTCATTGTTACTGACTGGTATGGGTCGTGAGTGGGGTTTGCTGCATTCCCTCCTAGCCTGTTCCCCCCACCACCTAACCTAGGTGGGTCATTGTAGTTCCCCGCTGGGTGGGACGGGCTCTTTCTTTTTCTTTTGATGCTGCCCTGTGGTTTCTGGGTTCCACCCTTTGAAAGGGGGTTCTGTCTTGAAATGAGTGCTGGAGATCTCCACCACACTCGGTCTCATGGCTTTTTCTGTTTATTTACTCATTTGTTGCATCTGATGCTTGTTGGGTTTATGTGTTCTTGTTCTTCTTGCCATTTTCCAGTTTGTGTTTGTGTTACATTTTTTCTGTATTTATTTATATTGATGTGGGGACTCTAAATTGTCCTTAGGTATGACTGTGAGAGTGAATGGTTGTCTGTCTCTCTGTGTTAGCCCTGCGATGGACTGGCGATCTGTCCAGGGTGTACCCTGCCTCTCACCCAAAGATGCTGGGATAGGCTCCAGCCCCCCCGCGACCCAAAAAAAGGATTAAGCGGAAGAAGTTTAATGAATCTCTAGTATGACCCTTTCGCTGTTAACAGCTGTCAGGGGTGTGAAGCTTCGTGTGGGCTTGCCCTGTGAGCTGTCAGTTTTTGTTTGCTTCTCTCTCACTGCCCTCCAGCTGCTCCTGATTGAAAATAAATCAAAAAAAAAAATCCAAACCTACATGACCCTGTGTGAAAAAGTGACCCCCCCCAAACACACACACACACACACACACACACACACACACACACACACACACACACACACACACATTAAAACATATTTTAGCCATGGTTTTGTCACGACTCACCGCTCATCAGTGGCTTCAGTTGCGCGCACACCTGCGCCTCGTCAGCAGCGGGCTATTTAGCCCACTCGGCCCAGTGCTGCGGTCTGGAGCCATCTGTTCTCGTTGGCATTTCCCAAGCTCGTGAATCAACCTCAGATCACCAGCAAGATTACTACGACATGTAAGCATCCCTTACCTTGTCTCCAAAGTTCTTCACCCCTGTGCACAGGTGGACTTCCCGGCGGCGGATTCCCCCGTCTTCGCCGACTCATCTCCACCATCTACGCAGGCCCTGCAGGACGCTGTCTCCCGGGCTCATCACTTGCCAACGCCAGCCACCTGTTCCTGCAAGTAAGCAACACTCTGACTAATTATCCCTGTCTCGGTGTGGTGCCCGTTACCCTTGTCCACTGCTTTCTCTCCATAGGGTTGTCCGGCTGAACGGCGCGCTGCTCTGCTGCCTGGGCATCGGCGTTCACCCCAGCACATACACATACCGCATACATCCATTCAGACACAACTGCTCGTTGAAAAAAGCTGTTAAATCTACCCTGAGCCTGCGTGCGTGTTTCCTGGGCCAGACATTATGTCAGTACGGCTCCAGCAGAGCAGCCCAGCAGACAGCGGGCTCACATGCCGTCTTTCCAGCCTCGAGGCTCGGGTGGATTTAATAGCCCATCAACAGCAGGTGATCCTGAACCAGTTGGTTAACATTACTCACCGGTTAGACCGCCTGGACCCCGAGCAGGCGTTCCCCTCGGCTCGCCAGAGTGGGCTTGCTCCTGCCGCTTAGGTGCCTGGTCAGTCTACCTCGGGAACGCCAACCCGACTCACACCGATCCCAACCTCGCCCGCTTCAGCGGAAAGCTCGGCGGGGCGCGGGGGTTTATTATGCAGTGTGAGTCAGTGTTTCTGCACGTTCCCGGGGATTTTCCCTCAGACCATAGCCGAATTGGCTACATCGGTAATCTCTTGGAGGGGCGAGCGCTAACTTGGGCTTACGCAGTAATGGCGAAGCCCAGTTATGCGAACCTCTCCTATAGCCAGTTCGTGCAGAGCTTTCTTGAGGTCTTCGATCATTCCCGGCACGATAGCATCCTAACTGACCGGCTCCTTGCTCTTCAGCAGGGAAGCCGGTCAGCGGCGGACTATGCTATCGACTTCTGGGTTGCAGCGGAGGAGGTTGGCTGGGATGAGGCCGCACTCTGTGGCATCTTCCTCCGCAGCCTCAGCTCGGGTCTGAGGGATGAACTGCCCGGTCGGGATCTTCCGGAGACACTGGCGGAGCTCATTTCCACCACCATTAGTTTAGACAATAGGCTGCGTGAACGGTCCACCGAGCGGAGGTTTAGCAGCCGCTCGCGTGGAAGCGCCGTCCGCACGCCTCAAGAACGCCCCCTGGCGTTACCTCCACCGGAGTCCTCCGAGGAATTGGAGGCGATGGTGGTAGGCCGGTCAAAGCTCCCCCTAGCGGAGAAACAGTGTCGCCGGAAGTTGGGTCTCTGCATGTATTGCGGAGGAGACCATCATTCCGTGGAGCATTGCCCGGAGAAGCAAAACGGGGAGGTCCGTGAGTCACTGTAGGGGGCCTCGCGGACTCTAACCGGTCAAATCCCCTCACAAGTCTGTCCTTGCCCATCCGATTTTGTCACAACGTCACGGGGCATCTCACACACGCACTGGTGGACTCAGGAGCAGAGCAGAGCTTCATTTCAAAGAGCCTGGCAACCCAATTGGGCATTCTCTGCCACCCACTGGTCGCTCCTCTCAGCCTGATCACCCTTTCCCGTGCGCCCCTCGGGCACGTGACCCATCGTACGTAAACAGTCCCAGTTATTATTTCAGGTAACCACCGAGAGGAGCTAAGCCTTTACGTCCTGTCTTCCTCTGTGACGCCTGTCATCCTTGGATATCCCTGGTTGCGCCTTCACAACCCAGTGCTGGATTGGCGGACAGGAAAGATCGCCACCTGGAGATCATTCTGCATGGGCACCTGCCTACAATCCGCAGCCTGCTCCCCGTCTTCTCCTCCCCCGGTGAAGGACGCCGTGCCTCCGGATCTCACCCTGGTGCCCTCGGAATTCCACGATCTGGGTCTAGTTTTCAGCAAGTCCAGGGCGATGTCTCTTCCTCTTCATCGGCCCTACAACTGTGCCATCAACCTCCGCCCAGGGGCGCCTCTATGGTCGGGTCTTCTTTACAGCCTGTCAGCGCCGGAGCGGGAAGCGATGGACAGCTACATCAAGGAGTCACTCAGCGCAGGTATCATCCGCCCCTCCTCGTCTCCGCTCGGCGCGGGGTTCTTCTTTGTGTCGAAGAAGGATGGATCCCTCCGCCCGTGTATCGACTTCCGGGCCTTGAATGACATCACGGAGAAGGACCGTTATACCCTGCCGCTGATGGACACTGCCTTCCACTCCCTGCAGGGGGCGACCTGGTTCACCAAATTGGATCTCCGCAGTGCATACCATCTCGTCCGGATCAGGGAGGGGGATGAGTGGAAGACAGCATTTAGAACGCCAAGTGGGAATTTTGAATACCTGGTAATGCCCTTTGGTCTGACCAACGCCCCTGCCATTTTTCAGCGCCTTATCAATGACGTCCTGCGTGATTTCCTGGGCCTCTTCGTGTTCGTGTACCTGGATGACATCCTCATCTTCTCCAGGTCACAAAAGGAACATCAGGTGCATGTGAGGCGGGTCTTGCAGCGGCTGCTGGAAAACAGGTTGCACGTGAAAGCTGAGAAGTGTGAGTTTTACGCCAAGACCAGCTCCTTCTTAGGTTTTGTTATCTCACACAACCAGGTCCTACCTGACCCCGCTAAGGTTAAAGCGGTGGTGGAATGGTCCACGCCGACCTCCAGGAAACAGGTCCAGCAATTCATTGGGTTCGCCAACTTCTACCGCCGTTTTGTACCCAACTTTGGTGGAGGTCGACGCGTCTGATACGGGGGTGGGGGCAGTGCTGTCCCAGCAATCACCCACCGATGGGACCAAGCGACCCTGCGCCTTCTTCTCACGGCGCCTGTCCCCGGCCGAGCGGAATTACGATGTCGGGGACAGGGAGCTTCTCGCCATCAAGCTCGCCCTGCAGGAGTGGCGTCACTGGCTGGAGGGGGCAGCGTTACCATTCGTGGTGCTGACAGACCATAAGAACTTGGAATATCTTCGATCTGCTAGACGTCTGAATGCTCGCCAGGCGCGCTGGTCTCTGTTCTTTGCCCGGTTCCGCTTCACCATAACCTATCGCCCCGGCTCTAAGAACGGCCTACCCGATGCCCTCTCCAGGCAGTTTGCCCCTGAGACGTCAGAGGAGCCGGGCCACCCCATCCTGCCCAGTTCATGTGTGGTAGGAGTGATTTCCTGGTCCATCAGGGACAAGATCCGGAGGGCGCAGGAGACTGAACCGGACCCTGGCGGCGGACCGGAGGGAAGGTTGTTCGTTCCATCTTCTGTCCGGGGGGAGGTCATCCATTGGGTCCACACCTCCAAACTCGCCTGTCACCCTGGTGTATCTCGGCTTGTGGCTCTCCTCCAGCTCTCCTTCTGGTGGCCAGGTCTGCAGAAGGATTCCGCCAACTACGTCCGGGCGTGCCCTGTGTGTGCCACCGCCAAGTCGGGTAATTCTCCTCCCGCGGGGTTGCTCCAGCCTCTTCCGGCCCCTGGCAGGCCCTGGTCCCATATAGCCCTCGACTTTGTCGCTGGTCTCCCCACTTCGAACTCCTATAACGCCGTGCTGACCATCGTGGACCGATTCTCCAAGGCCGCCCACTTTGTGCCACTTCGGGGTCTTCCAACAGTGCAGTAGACAGTGGACCTCTTGGTTCAGCACGTGCTCAGGCTACACGGGATACCAATGGACGTCGTCTCGGATTGGGGTCCCCAGTTTGTCTCTGAGGTTTGGAGGTGTTTTTGTAACGCCCTGGGAGCCACCGTTAGCCTCTCCTCCGGTCACCACCCGCAGTCCAACGGGCAGTGTGAACGGGCCAACCAGGAGCTGGAAGCTGCCCTACGCTGCGTCACTTCTTCTAACCCGTCCTCCTGGAGCACGCACCTGTCTTGGGTAGAGTACGCCCACAACACCGCTCGGTCTTCTGCTATAGGGATGTCCCCCTTCAAGGCGTCCCTGGGCTACGATCCACCTTTGTTCCCTGAGCAGGAGGTGGAGCTGGCGGTCCCTTCCATCCAGGTGCACCTGAGACGTTGTCGGGCTCTGTGGTCCAAGACACGCAACGCGCTCTTACGCACGGCGGCGCACAACAGCACCACGGCTAACCGTCGCAGGAGACCGGCCCCTGTCTACCAGGTGGGTCAACAGGTCTGGTTGGCCACTCAGGATATCCACTTCAAGGGAGAGAAGAGGAAGTTGGCCCCACGCTTTGTTGGTCCCCACACCATTTCTAAAATCGTTAACCCCGTGGCTGTGCGTCTGGCCCTCCTCCCCTCCCTCCACATTTGCCCTACCTTCCACGTTTCTAAAATCAAGCCCTATGTCTCCGACCCCCTCTGACCCCCACCAGCAGCTCCGCCCGCGCCTATGATGATCGACGGCCACCCGGCCTGGAGAGTCGCCTCCTTCCTGGACTCCCAGCGCCGGGGTCGCGGGCTGCAGTACTTGGTGGACTGGGAGGGATTCGGTCCGGAATGGAGGTCCTGGGTGCCCTCTTCTTGGGTGTTAGACAAAAGTCTCATCACAGAGTTCCATCGGGCACATCCGGACAAACCAGCGCCAGGAGGCGCTGCTAGGGGGGGGAGTACTGTCATGACTCGCCGCTCATCAGTGGCTTCAGCTGCGCGCACACCTGCGCCTCGTCAGCAGTGGGCTATTTAGCCCACTCGGCCCAGTGCTGCGGTCTGGAGCCGTCTGTTCTCGTCGGCATTTCCCAAGCTCGTGAATCAACCTCAGATCACCAGCAAGATTACTACGACATGTAAGCATCCCTTACCTTGTCTCCAAAGTTCTTCACCCCTGTGCACAGGTGGACTTCCCGGCGGCGGATTCCCCCGTCTTCGCCGACTCATCTCCACCATTTACGTAGGCCCTGCAGGACGCTGTCTCCCGGGCTCATCACTTGCCAACGCCAGCCACCTGTTCCTGCAAGTAAGCAACACTCTGACTAATTATCCCTGTCTCGGTGTGGTGCCCGTTACCCTTGTCCTCTGCTTTCTCTCCATAGGGTTGTCCGGCTGAACGGCACGCTGCTCTGCTGCCTGCGCATCGGCGTTCACCCCAGCACATATACATACCGCATACATCCATTCAGACACACCTGCTCATTGAATAAAGCTGTTAAATGTACCCTGAGCCTGCGTGCGTGTTTCCTGGGCCAGACATTATGTCAGGTTTATCACATCTTTGGAAAGCGGAGTTCAATTTTCTAGCCATTTCTTAAGCTCTGGGACTCAAGCTACCAACAGTGAGAGCCATTATCCACAAATGACAAAAATATGGAACAGTGGTGGACCTTCCCAGGAGTGGCCTGCTGACCAAAATGATCCCAAGAGCCCAGCAACTACTCATCCAAGAGGTCTCAAAAGACCCTACAACAGCATCCAAAGAACTGCAGGCCTCACTTGCCTCAGTTAAGGTCAGTGTTCATGACTCCACCATAAGAAAGACTGGGAAAAAAATGGCCTGCATGGCACAGTTTCAAGACAAAATCCAGTGCTGAGCAAAAATAACATAAAGACTTGTCTAAGTTTTGCCAGAAAAAAAAAAAAAAATCTAGATGATGCCCAATACTTTTAGGAAAATACTCTGTGGACTGACAAGGCAAAAGTTGAACTTTTTGGAAGGTGTGTGTCCCATTATATCCAGTGTAAAAGTATCACAGCATTTCAGAAAAGGAACATACTGTAATACCAACAGTAAAATATGGTGGTGGTAGTGTGATGGTCTGGGGCTGTTTTGCTGCTTCAGTACCAGGAAGACTTGCTGTGGTAAATGGAACCATGAATTTTGCTTTCTAGCAAAAAATCCTGAAGGAGAATGTGCGGCCATCTGTTTGTGACCTCAAGCTAAGCACACAATTTTGTTCTGCAGCAGGACAATGATCAAAAACAAACCAGAAAGTCCACCTCTGAAGAGCTTAAGGAACACAAAATGAAGACCTTGGAGTGGCCTTGTAAAAGTCGTGACCTTAATCTGATTGAGATTGCTGTAGCATGACCTTAAAAATGTGATTCACACTTGAACACCCTCTAATGTGGCTGAATTACATTTCTGCAATGATGAGTTGGCAAAAATCCCTCCACAGCGCTGTAAAAAACTCATTGCCAGTTGTCGCAAACGCTTGATTGCTAGATAGATAGATAGATAGATAGATGGATAGATAACTTTATTGTCTGTCCCAATCAGTGACAGAAATTCGTCTTAGGCACAGCTACAACAATATAACACATTCAACACTTTAAAAGACATGTTCAAACTCACAGGATAAAAACAGTTTGAAAAAGGAAACATGGTTAAAAAGGAAACAGCAAATAAAATGTGGCAGAAAATATTAACAACTATTTAACATTAATAGTGATTAATAGATTAATAGATTAATGCTGATAACTAATATTGATAGCTAACTGAAGTATAATAACTATTTGATTTTTTTTTTCAGTTTTGTTACTGCAGAAGAAATAAATGATTTCTTGTAAATGTTTTTTTATGGGCCAGTGGAACTTTATATAGTCTGCCTGATGGCAGTAACTGAAAAGAGTGATGAAGGGGGTGAGATGGGTCCTCTTTGTTGAGGGTGGCTTTTCTGATCACAGAGCGCTGATACAGTTAAGATAATGGTGTCTGTGGTGAGCAAATGATTTTGCTAGCCTGATTAACTATAAGGGAAAGCTTTGTTTTGTGCTTGATGAAGAGGGAGCTTTACCGGGATGAATTGTTAAAAGTGAGAATGGATTCAATTAATGAAGTGTAAACAAGAGTTAAAATCTGTCTACTGACATTAAAAGTCCTCAGTTTCCTCAGCAGGTGGAGGCATTGTTGTGCTTTTTTAATAAATAGTCAACATGGTGCACAAAACACAGGCTGCAGCCCATCTCTATATCCAAATATTTAAAAACGAACTTGCGCAGTAGCCTGACCCTAGATGCTGAGGGGTGTAAAGAGAGTAGGTGAAAGTTTCTCTTGGCTCCCACAGCACAACTCCTTAGTCTTTGTGGTGTTTAACTCCAGAGACTTTTAATTAAAAGTCTGAGCTAGATCGTTGACTTCCTGCTGATAGCGGATCAGTGCAGTACTGTCTGTCAGATGAGCCACCAGGGCCATGTCATCTGCATATTTAAAAAGAGTTATGCAATTATATCAATACATCAGTACAAAAGGGTGGAATCCCAGGTGTACCAGGGTGTTTGGAACACACTGGGGTGGTCACTCAGCTGATCAGAGAGGCACGGGATGGAAATGGAGATCTAGTGGTGCTTTGGCTGGACCTTGCCAATGCTTATGGGTCAATCCCCCATAAGCTGGTTGATATCACGCTGGACCAACACCACATACCCAGTAAGATCAAGGCTCTCATTCTGAACTATTATGGTCAATTTAGACTCAGAGTCACCTCTGGCAGCTTGACCTCAGATTGGCACCAGTTGGAGAAAGGGATTATAACAGGTTGTACCATTTCTGTTATCCTTTTTACCCTGTCCATGAACATGCTGGTTAAAGCAGTGGAGGTCGAATGTAGAGGACCCCTTTCAAGGTCAGGAATCCAGCAGCCCCCCATTAGAGCTTTCATGGATGATCTGACAGTTGCTACTACATCAGTGCCTGGCAGTAGGTGGATTCTTCAAGGCCTGGAAAAACTTATTTCCTGGGCAAGAATGAACTTTAAGCCATCAAAGTCTACATCCATGGTCCTGAAAAGAGGGAAAGTGGTGTATAAGTTCCGTTTCCATCTGGATGGCATTGTGATACCATCTATCACAGAGAAACCAGTCACAAGCCTAGGGAAGGTCTTTGACTGTAGTCTCAGGGACACAGCATCCATTCGAACTACCATCAGGAAACTGGAAACATGGCTGTTGACTGTGGATAAGTCTGGCCTTCCCGGCAGGTTCAAGACTTGGGTGTACCAACATGGCATTTTGCCCCGTATCCTCTGGCCTCTGCTGGTGTACAAGGTGCCTCTGTCTACAGTGGAGACCCTGGAAAGAAAGATCAGCTCCTACATTTGAAGATGGTTGGGTTTACCACATAGCTTCAGTAGTGCGGCGCTTTATGGCAGGAGCAATAAACTCCAGCTTCCTATTAGTAGTTTGGAAGAGGAGTTCAAGGTTTCCCGCACAAGAGAGGCACTAGCCTATCGTGACTGTAGAGACTTGAGAGTGGCAGCAGCAGGCATTGTGGTGAGGACAGGTCGGAAGTGGAGAGCTCAAGAGGGGTTGGAGCTTGCAGAATCTCGGTTGAGATACAAAGCTCTGGTGGGCACAGTGGCAATAGGACATGCAGGGCTGGGCTCCATCCCACAGCCGCGCTACGATAAAGTCCAGGGAAAGGACAAACGCAAGTTAATCCTGCAGGAGGTGAGAGCAGGTGTTGAAGAGGTGAGGACTGGTAGGATGGTAGGCATGCGGCAGCAGGGGGCATGGACAAAATGGGAGGGAGTAGTGGACAAGAAGCTGACCTGGAATGACATCTGGCATGCAGAGCCTCAGCGCATCCAGTTTATGCTTCGAGCAGTATATGATGTGCTACCCAGTCCGGCAAACCTGCATACCTGGGGTAAGAACGAGCTGCCAACATGTCCTCTCTGCTCAGGAAAGGGCACACTTGAACACATCCTTAGCAGTTGCCCAACAGCTCTTGGAGAGGGCCAATATCGCTGGCGCCATGACCAAGTGCTAAAGTATGTAGCGGAGACCATCTCCAACGCCATGGCAAACAGTAAGCAGGTCGGTAGTCAAAGGAAAATTACATTCGTTAAAGCTAGAGAGAGGCCCCAACCACAGCTTAGACCATCAGCCAGTCTGCTTTCTTCAGCATCAGACTGGGACCTGCGAATTGACTTGGGAAAGCAGCTTAAGTTCCCCGATCATGTAACATCAACATCTCTTAGGCCAGATGTGGTACTTACATCTTCCTCTTCCAGGCAGGTTCTGTTAGTGGAGCTCACAGTTCCTTGGGAGGAGCGGATAGAAGAGGCCTATGAACGCAAATGGCTCAAATACCAAGAACTGGTAGAACAGTGCCAGAGGAATGGTTGGAGAGCACACTGTGAGCCCATAGAGGTGGGATGTCGAGGCTTTGCTGCCCGCTCCCTGTGCAAAATTTACACTCTCCTTGGTATTAAAGGAGTTGCTAAAAGGAAGGCCATCAAATCTGCCACTGAGGCTGCAGAAAGAGCTTCTCGGTGGCTATGGATTAAGATGTCTGAATCGTGGGCCAATGCTGCCGGGACACAAGTCAGGGTGTGATCAACCCTGGCTGGGTCGCCTGATTGAGGGTGTCTGATGTTGTGAGACCCGAAACACCCGATGACGTCAGGAAACATCACTGATGATGTGTCCCGGCGCATCCATGGATGTATCTATTCATCCTCATTCCTTCATTGTCACAGGAGATGTTATTTGTGTACACAGAGAACAGAATCGGAGATAAAACACAACCTTGAGGAAGACCTGTGTTTAAAATTGACTTGCTAGATGTAAAACCATTTAAAAACACTTGTTGTGGCCTGTCATATAAAAACTCTGAATCCATAAAATCAATGTTGGGTGAACCTGCAGGTCTGTCAGGTCATATAGCAAGGTGCCTGTGTATACAGTGTTAAAAGCAGAAGAAAAGTCAATAAACCAAATCAATGTGTGTGGGTGTGAAGAATCCAGTTGTTTAGTGACAGTATCTAGAAGTGTAAAACATGCATCCTCTACACCCCCTTTTGCCTTATTTATCCAATTTGTGTGACAACATGTTGGTGAAAAAGTCACACACGACACACTCCATACATTTACAGTCCAGAGAGGTCAGGGCCACTGGTCTGTAATCTTTCAGGTCCTTAGGGTGAATCTTTTTGAGGATTGGAATGATGGTAGATTCCTTCCACTGATCAGGGACACATCCAGAATCCAAGAGACGCTGAAAAAGTCTTGTGAGGATTCCACCTATCTGAGTGGAACATTCCTTGAGGACTCTGCCTCTGAGCCTATCAAGGCCAGCGGCTTTGTGTTGATTGACCCTATGTAAGATGGATGTCACAAGTTGCTTCTCAATGATAAGGGGTTCATGGGGGAGATGGAAGGTGGGGAGGTCAAGGTGGTCAGTGTGCTGCTGGTATTAATACGGATGAAGAAGGTGTTAAGCTGTTCTGCAAAGGAAGTTGGGTCTGGGCAGTTGACCATGGCAGGTTTTGGGGCTCTGCCCATCATGATGTTTAGACCCTGTCATGCCTCTCTTGCACTTCCTGATGTTAATTTCTTCTCAATCTTACTCTTATAATTTATTTTAGCCAGCTTTGTCATCTTCCCAAAATCTTTCTGCAACTACTGCTATTCTCTTTTTGCAGCAATTGCTGCTAAGGGTAGCCCAACCAGTTATTAGGATTAGGGGGAAATCACTTTTTCATACAGGGCTATGTAGGTTTGGATTTTTTTCCTTTAAAGTCCTCAGACGGTGACATTTTTTTATTGAACCAATAAACTGATTGTATGAAAATATTCCATTCTGGCCATTCCCATGATTTAAAATGTGTCACCAGCCTCCATAAATGACTTTATTTGTTAATAGCCCATATTTCACTTAGTGATGCTGCAGTACCGCCATCTCTCGATAGGGGCGGGCAGCAGTGACGTCAGGTCAGGGAGAAAAAGGAAATGGCTGAACGACAGCAGAGTGATTCGGACAGCGATTATTTTATCGAGTATGACGACCGCAATATAAGTGATGATATTGACACTGAAGAATCTGATGATGAAGTAGTTTTGGGTGGTGCTGATGGGGTTATTCAGCCGTATTTGTTCGAGCCCGAGGGTGCGGAGGAAGACGAGGACGAAACAGAGACGGGAGCAGACCACGTTGAGGACGAGCGGCTCGCTGATTTATATTAGTAAAATATGCTTTGAATTTTTTTTTTTTTAGGCGATATGCATGGTCACACACTTAATTATCAAAATAAAACTGCCAATTGTTCCCTCGCTGCCTTACTTGGCGACTTATAAACATTAGAAACATTTAGAAACATTATCATTGGAAATAAAAGGATAATGTATGTGAGGGATAATATGTGTACTTTATGAGTTTGTTAGGAGATGTTGTTAATCATCATCATGTTAATCCTAGTCTCAAAAGCTACATAATTCTCTTAAGAGATTGATGGATCAACATGATCCATGATGGATCATGATGGATCATGGATCATGATTATTGTGATTCATTATTGTTTTCCTATAACTTCTCTTTCTGCTCAAAATTTTTTACATGTTTTAAATATTTTCTAATCAAACTTCATAGACCAATTTATATAGCACTCCCACGAGCCATTAGTTTATTATAAGCATCTGATTATACCATTTTTTTAACAGGTGCACTTGTGAGAAATGCAACATTATGCCAACATCAACTGAATCTCGGTGCTGCTAGGAGGTATTGAAGGTGAAGGAGAAACTAGAAGAACTGAAGGGCTGTGGATACACAGATGATAACCTACCAAGGTGTATCACTGATCACCCCGGTTTCCGTTCTGTCTGTCTGGACATCTGGGTTTTACAGACAGCTTATCTGGCCTACAGACAGCAATATGGTGATCATGACGCAAGTCAACATGAGTGAGTTTTTAAACAATATTTATTCATGTGTTTTAATTTTCCAGATCAATTATGAAGAAATCATTCAATACATTCAATAATCAATGCAAACAGAATAATCAATGCCAACCCCATATTTTTCAGGCGATACAGATTCATAGCCTACAGGCAACTGGTCCGGTGGTGTTGGGGATATCTTGGGAAAGAAGTGAGGGTGATATTGCCTGCCTGTGCTGTGAGCCTCATCAGAGAAACATTCCCATCTGATCACTACAAGGGATTTTGCCTACCAAGATTAGATTTGTGATCAATGTTATTTAAATAAAGTTTTTTAAAATCATATATTGAGTTTATTAATGTGCATGTCAATTTTATAATTCTAATATTTCAGCATTCATCAAAGTCGGATCTCATATACATTAGACTAATTTTTCTACCATTTTATGATGTAAAATTTGTGTTCAATTTTTAAAAGCACATTTCTCTAAAAATCTTAGGCTTATATTTGTTTGTCTTAGCAAAATATGTTGCTTCCCTAACAATTGAAAGCTGAACTGTCATTGCTAATTGGAAATTTATTCTACTTTTACATGTTTGATTTTGAAAATCTAGATACATGTTGCTCAAAAGCATCAGCTTTGATGGGACGCTGAAATTTGGCACTCAATGTTGCGGGAACTCTGGCTTGTACAGGAGTGCCACTGCTCCAATAAGTGGGTTGGATCAACCAAGGTTTTGTCGAAAAGAGTATTCATCAGATCATCCACATATTCTGAAATAAAATTAATTTAATAAAAATTAGAAATCGAAAGCTCCTTGTAAGTGGTCGTGGAAATTCCAACGATACCGGCTGCATTTAGAACTCTGAGAACCTTGACATATGACGCCCCAGTGAAGAGAATGGCGGATGAAAGCTGTATGTTACCAGCTGGCATGTCCCTGATCATCGGCTGGCTGTGCCAGGATCGATCCTCAACACAATGTGGACAATGTTGTTTGATCACCAACAGAGAGCCTTTAGTGTGACTTGTTACCTCACATGGATGACTGCAATGAGGACAATTGCTGAATAATTTCCAGAGGCAACTTTTGTAAACTATGTATTTGTCCTCCTCGTGGTGGTTATGGGACTCCTTTTGGTTGAAACTGAAATGTTATAAACAAACAGTGTATATAGATTTTAATATTATATTATTTAGTATTATATATCTTTAGTATTATAAAAAAAAATTACAAAATTCATATTTCATTTTATGTCTTGAAATGTTTCATTAATTTGAATCATACCTTTGGTCTGATACATCCATAAAACTTGGATGGTATGTAACATCATGTGGGTCATTGTTAGAGGCGTAAGATGACACAGAGTCAATATCATCCGTGTCAACGTCCTCAAACTTCCTCTTTGCTTTCCTTGGTGTCGATGTGCGAGGCCCTGTTGTTGCCAGTGATCTACGGCACGTATCGCATGTGCTCGGATGACTTGTGTCCCATTGTGTGATCTTCGGATCGGTCTGAGAGTGTGAGCCTGGAGATCAATAATTTTAACAATGTATTAGGGTTAACAAGTTATTCTGATAGTTCACATGAACAATAATGTAAATAAATTGTTGATTTCAAATCAATGATACTCACGTTTTACCGTTTTTTTCTCTGGTCGGACAATTAACTTTCTGGTTTGTGTGAAATTGTTTTTTGTGTTAGGTTGCAGTCTCTCAGGAGCTGGTGGATCGTATGTAGTGCACGCATCTTTGTACTTGGGTTGCAGTGATGGTTCGGCTTTGAGATCTGGATTGGGTGTTGTCAGAAGAGGATCTGGTATAGCCTGGGCTGTATTTAGTGTAGGTGGGACATGTTGGTCTAGTGGATCTGAAAGTGGATTTACATAAAAGTCCTGGTCATCAGCTTCCTCTGCTTGGTCAGAAAAATCCAGAGTATTTGAAGGTTGAGTGACAATGGATAGCATCTGCAAAAACAGTAGATCAACATAATTTCATTCCAGAGGTGTCAAATTGGATTACATATATAGAAATATAACTTGAGCAAACAGGCACAACCACCTCCCTATACAGCACTGAATATTTCATATTTGATTAGTATGAATACCCTAAAATTCTAATATTTGATAAGTTGTTAAGGCAATGAAATTAATTGCTTGTAAATAATTTTAGTAAATATTGGCAGTGAATATTAAAAAAAGAAAACTTACCCTGTTTACTTCTCTTTTTCTGACAGCAGATCGCATCGGTAGATCACCCTTGCTTTTCACGCCACTGTCACTGACGCTTGTCTGAGAGTGGGACTTTGAAATGAACGGATATATAGTTGGAACAGCCGATTTTTTTATCAGCAATCTTTTTGCTAATTTCATTTCAAATTGCATCTTATTCTCAAAATTGCTGTCAATGAAATGTCTACTGCACATGTTGGGTGATTTACCGACATCATTCCAATTTTTTCGCGTTTTCTGAACGAATTTCACCCATGCGGTTCTGATTTTCCCAGGCAGGGGAAATTCATAAACACTCACCGCGTGCTCCTCCGGTATACCGTCGCACCCGTAGACGACACAACACCAAACCATAATTAATTTGATCACTGAAATCCTAATCGTAATAAATACTCTATTTGTAGTCCACAAGTACTCCTAGAAATATCCGTTATCGCCGATTTTAAAACGTAAACAACACGCAATATCCGTCGAGTGTCTGCTGGTCGCTTCCTGACCTGACGTCATATAGTCAGTGGCCATTTTAGCCGCTGATCGCTTGACAGAGTCAGACAGCTCTCAAGGAAATCATACTTCAACAGCGCATTGTCACCTTATTTTTTTTTTTTTTTTTTGTTACTTATTTGTACCCGTAGGTAGACTTGGTTTGCAGTCTGGTGACAAGCCACCGGCTGCTGGTCGCTGCGTGCGCGAGCGCCCTAAACCTACATGTTTTTGGTGTGCGGGAGGAAACCGGAGAAATCCCGGAGTAAACCCGCGCAACACGGGGAGAACATGCAAACTCCACACAGCTCACTGTTGGTCGGGGGCTGGGATCGAACCCACGATCTCATGATCCCCGCGGTCCCCCGGCCGAGGGTAAAACTGTGCTGCCACAGTGCTAAACCACTGCGCCACCGTGCATTCAGATAATGAAACAAATTTAAATATTAGAAAAAGGTAACACAAGTAAACGCAAAATGCATTTTTGCATTATGCGACATTTGTTGACACCAAAACATGTGCGGTTCAAATTAGCTCGTCTCACACAACAATTTAAGATATGATTTAGCAATATTGAAATTTCGTCCAGCCGACGCCTTTAATCATAAACACCTTCATTTAAAAAATGCATTTTGCGTTTACTTGTGTTACCTTTTTCTAATATTTAAATTTGTTTCATTATCTGAAACATTTAAGTGTGACAAACTTACAAAAAAAGTGAAATCAGGAAGGGAATAAACACTTTTTCACACCACTGTATCAGTAACAACCCAAGAAATCCTTACATACAAAGAAATCAAGGCTACTGTGTTCACAAAACCAGTTATACTTAATAAAGTGGAATGACACAGGGAATAGGCATTGCACATGCTTGGTGAAATTCATTTAATATTTAGTAGAAAAGCTGTTTGTTGGTAATAACAGCATCCAGACACCTCCTGTATGGAGAAACTAGGCACCGACATTGCTCAGGAGTGATTTTAGCCGATTCTTCCACACAAACTGTCTTCAAATCTTGATGGTTCCGTGGGTGTCTTCTATGAACTCTGATCTTCAGTTTGTTTCATAGATTTTCAATTGGATTCAGGTCAGGTGACTTGGGCCATTCTAGCAGCTTTATTTTCCTTTTCTGGAGCCAGTTGAGAGTTTTTTGGGCTGTATGTTTGGGATCATTGTCTTGCTTAACCCTCAAGCGACCGAGTGGGGTCATTTACGACCCCAGCCATATAATTTAATGTGCCGTCTCTTTATTTTTTATCCAAATTTTCTTTCCTAGCATGAATTTGTCAGTCTACTGATCCTACACACTTTCATAGTTTTTTGCAGGGATCAACCAATTGGTGTGGCGTAGACATCGCAAACTCTTGTGGGGTCATTTATGACCCCGAAGAGAAGCACTGGTTTTTAAACATTGGTTTTATAAATTTTATTCAAATGTCCCACTTCTAATAGTTAGTTAGTTAATCCCTTCACGCCTGAAGGTGTATATGGGCGGCGCCTATCTCCGTTTCGCTGACCCGAGGCCACACAGCTACTGTAAGTAGTGAAAGCTACAGCGGGGGGTCAGTCCTCTGGTAGCTCTGTGTGTAACTTTACTTTCCCCATTCCATTATGCGGAGCACCACGCTAGAAGGCAGAAAGCACCATTTTTATATGGTCTTTGGTATGACCCGGCCGGGATTTGAACCCCGTAGGGGTTCATACAAGCATGCCATATATGCGCCCTAAATATGCGCCATATAACCCCCCCCCCCCAAACGTTCAAATAAGGACAAGGTACACCTCAAATGCATAGAATCATGACACATCACATTTTCTCCCACTTGTATTTAGTAGGCATGACGCTGCATACTCTACAGGCTCAAATGTCCAAAGGGACATGCCCCAGCAATGACCTCGGCAGGTGTGAAGTGGTTGCCGGGGAAACGGAGGCCCCAGCAAGGACCTCAGCAGGTGTGGAGTGGTTGCTGGGGAAACGGGAAGTCAGAGACAATGTCCCAGCAGGAGTCCCCGAGGCGGAGGAGAGAACAGAGACGCCAACGAGACTCGGAGGCTATATGTTACTGTGGGGTTCATTTGTTTACTGAAAGACTGTGGGCTGAAGGTGATATGTTTGATGTGGGGGGTTTTGTGTCTCTGGGGTATAAAAGCTGTGAGGGAAGTTTTTCCTGCCTCTTCTTGTTGAGATACTTAATGATAGAGGATGTAACTCCAAATAAAACTTTCCTGAGAAATAAACTCATTCTCGTTTGTGAAGGCATCCTCTACACCACGTTGTTTGCAGGACACCACACAGACAGCCAGCAGTTGAAGGATGACGAGCGGCTAAACATGTCATCACTGGTCAGATTGGGGAGGGGCCCAGAGAATACTACAGAGTCCGACATTGTTTTGGCAAAGTCACACACCGATTCTACATTAAGTTTCGTGACTTCCGACTGCCGGAGACGGATGTCATTAATGCCAGCATGAATAACAATTGTGGAGTATTTACAGTTACTTTTAGCCAGCATTTTCAAATTTGACTCGATGTCGCCTGCTCTGGCCCCAGGAATGCATTTGACTATGGCCGCTGGAGTCTCTAGGTTCACGTTTCTGACTACAGAGTCGCCAATAATCAGAGTTTTTTCCTCAGCGGGTGTGTCGCTGAGCAGGGAAAAACGATTAGAAACGTGAACAGGTTGGAGGTGTACCGGGGCTTTGCGACTAGGCTTCCTTCTCACCATCACCCACCCAGTCTCCTCGCTGCTGAGGAGAGCCGGAGGACTGCTAATGGGGTTAGCTATGCTAGCTAGCTCCGCTGCAGCTAAGGGGCGTCCGTCAAGAGTAACTGGCGCAGACGGTGTTTCAATGCAGCGGAGCCGGGATTCCAAATCAGACAACCTCGCCTCGAGCGCCTCAAAAAGACAACATTTATTACATTTACCGTTATCACTAAAAGAGGCAGAGGTGTAGCTAAACATCTGACAGAGAGAGCACACCAGAGGAGGAGAGGAAGGAGAGCTTGTAGCCATAGCTAGTGGCTAACCCAAAGCTCAGGAGAGTGAGGAGAGCAAACCACACAGACAGACAGCAAAACAGGAAATGACGATACGTTACCACAGGAAGTGACCAATGACAACATGGATAGATGTGGCAGGTAATTACAAGGACACTGTACTGAGGGTAGGGCATAAGGTGTACATATAGGGCAGGCAATAATTAGAAGATGACGAACAGCAATTAACTAAAGGCGCTGTCACAATAAGTAAACACAAGACGATGAGCAAGACAGGATAACAGCGATAATAATACAAAGGATAAACAATCACTAAAGGCGAGGGCAGAGTGACACTAATTGTCACGATGGCCCTCACGGACCATCACAAGACGCCTCAGTCACCAGTGAGTTTGCAGTGATGTTTATTTACAGTGCAGGTTTAGACAGGCATAGGATACATACAGTGAACAGGTGACGCCTGGGCCGGGGAGCACCCGACGCGCCAGACGAGATAATCACGAAGGTAAAGTCACACAGAGCGTACTTTAACAATGGGACCGTTAACAGACGGGTAACAGGGGATTCCCAAGTCCATCAACCACGATGAGCAAGGAGAACAGGAATACAACAGAGATAAACAGGAGCACAACAGGAACTTAACGAGAACTTAACAAAGACTGCCGCACTGGAGGACATTAAGCACCGGCTTTTAACTCAGGGAGCTAATGACCCCAATGCGGCGCAGCTGCTCACCGTGATAGCAGCGCAGCAGCTGACTGTGACAGCAGGGAGCTCCCCCGGGCGCCTTCACAATAAAAGCCCGAGGAGCTGAAAGAAATCCTCTGCTGCCAAAGCCAGGGAAATAAGATATGAGGCCCGAGTGTAGCCAGAACCGACACTCGGGTTATGACAGTACCTCCCCCTCGAGGCCGAGCTCTGAGCGGCCTGAGTAACACCCAAGCCCCCACCCCCACCCCCCTAGGGTGGGTGGATGGGGCGCTGGCAGGAGGGAGAGAGACAAACAACGAGCAAGTAAGTGATGAGACCAACAAGGCTATAAAGGTAGGGGAAAAAAAAAAACATAATCCCAAAAATGTGGGTAACCAGGATAAATTCAAAATAGGCAATATACCTTTTGGCAAATACAAAGTGACATAAGGTGGAAGAAAAAAACCCCCCACCAAACTCAGAAACAACATGGTGAGCCACAAAAACACAAAACAATCCCCCTCCCCCCCACACACCCCAACAGTCCCACAGACGAGATCAGAAACCCGGGAAGGGTGCAGTCCAGACCCGGAGGGATGGGGGCAAAAGGTTCGGGGAGTCGTCCGGCAACAAGAGGCCACAGAACAGGGAGGGGAAAAGAGGACAGTTCGGGCGGCCTACCCCAGTCCCATGCTCGGGAGAAGAGAGTTTCAGGCGGCCAAAGCAGGTCGCCGCACAGGAAGACAAATAGGTCGGGGGGCCGACCCGGAGAACCAAACTGACGAGACAGTCCTTCAGGCGGCCGCCCCGCAACACCAGCCCACCAGAACCGCTGGGAAGAAGCAGCCGGCGGTCCCGCCGAAAAGGGGAGAGACGAGGGGGAACCGGGCGGAGCATTCGGGACCCCAACGGCCCCAGGTGGAGATGGGTAGTGCTCCTCAGGGGGACGAGGAGGAAGACGGTGGAGATGAGGGTGACGAAGGAAATGAGCCTGTCCAGCATCCGGTGGCCGGGGATCTGCAGCTCCCTCACCGAATCTAGGACCTGCTGGTGCAGCACCCACGGTGGACCCCGATTGGGCCTCCGGAACCGAACCCACGGTGGACCCCGATTGGGCCTCTGGAACCAAACCCACGGTGGACCCCGATTGGGCCGGGAAGCACCTCCGGTGGACCCCAACTGGACCGGAACAGCACTCCCGGTGGACCCGGTCGTTCGTGGCACCAGACTCGACCTCCAACCCCGAAACTGGAACCTCTGGCGCAGCAGGCGAGAGCAGCCCCTCGCCGGCGACCCTGGGAGAAGACTCACAAAAGAGAGAAAACCCGGGATCAGGATCACCGGCAGCGCCAGAACCCGGCGAGATAAGCTCGGACGCAGCGGGCGGCTGCATCCGGCTCATCTCCCCTTGAGACAGGCAAAAGTGCTCTAAAAGGTGAAGAAGAAAGATAAAACAGAGCACTTGCCTGAGCTCGGGTTCTGACGCCGTCCAGGACTGTGATGATCCGGGCTCAGAAGTCAGGAGGTCGTCCTCAGGCTCCGCAGCTGGCATGATGGTGCGCGCAGCTAGAGAGTCCTCCAGTACCGATGTCCACGCCGGTGGCCCGCATGGCGTGGTGGCAGGAGAATCTCGACCTGCTGGACCGGACCGCTCCTCCGTGGAACCCCAGGGACGCTTCTTCATCGGCGATGGCTCCACGCTGCAATCCGCTCTCCTCCTCCGCCCATGACGTGGCTGCGGAACCGGAACCAGGCTCTCCAGAACCGCAGGCCCCCTCCTCATCCAGCGATGTTGGCCTGACGTCGGGGACTGCTCAGCGAAGGGAGACACAGAGGAAGCAGGGTTAATACTTTCATCCACAACAGGTGGAGGGAGCTCGGAGGGCTGCATACCCCGAACTCCACCCCCAGGAGTCAGACAAGGCAAAACAATATCTAAAGGAGAGAAATTATCATGCACTTGCCTTTCCCCTGAGGATAAGATGGTTCCCGCTGTGGGGGACGTCGTTCCTTCCTTTCCCCGCTGGATGGCGACAGAGGGCCCTCTGTGAAGCCGAGATGAGGCCACTCGAGACGGATCTGGGATGGGGCTCGCCGAAACGGAGCTCCCGCGACACACAGCAGCCAGGATAGGCAACGTGGAGGAGGGGGCGACAGCCGGGGTCAGTCGGGCATGGAGCGCTGACGGGACAGCAGGCGAGGGCCCGGGAGAAGACGAGGCTGCGGGGATTCCCCTCTGACGAGGCGCAGGAGTGACAGCTGTGTGGGGGGTTGAGCCCTTGCGGCGACCCGGAACAGCATCCAGACGGGTTTCTAGCCGAAGTTGGAAGCCGGTGTGACGACGGTTCCTTGTAGGGGGTGAGGTGAAGGTGAGGTTCGGAAATCGCCGTTCCTGAGCAGAAACAGCGGCAAGCAAGTCGGTGTACTCAGGAAACTCACGCAGCGCTGGATTCCTCTCCACCAGTCTAACCGCCACCACCACATGCTTCATACACGCTGGTGGATTCCCAGCGGAGCAAGCAGCAGCCACCCGGTCCCAGATCTTGTCTGCTGTCAGCTGCAGCTTCTCTGGGGGAATCCCGAGTGACGACATGCCCGATGAGAAAAGACCTCCGGATGGTGCGAACTCCCGGGCCGGAACGGAGGCAGGAGCGGGATCCCGAAGCGAGGAGCGACGTCTCCTCCGCTTCAGCTTCCTGCCAGGATTTCCCTCCAGCCCTCGGAGTATCTCACGCTGGGCTGCGATGTCATCTCTCCTCACGCTTACCTCTGGATGATTAGTGAAGCAGGGAAGAGAATCCAGAATTTCCTTGGCTAGGTCCAGGTACCAGGGCACTTCGCTGTTGAAGTCGAGGAGGGAGGCGGCGACAAGGACTTCGTCCATGCGCTCGAGGGTGTCAGCGAGAACAGCATCCTGCCTCCGAGCACGAGACCTCCACGATGGCATGCTTCAACACGGCACCCAGACAGGTAGGAACAAACAGTCCACTACTGCAAACTACACGGTGAATGACGTCTCAAACAACGCCTCCTCTCCGGGCGTTTGGCGGCAGTCTACTGTCACGATGGCCCTCACGGACCATCACAAGACGCTTCAGTCACCAGTGAGTTTGCAGTGATGTTTATTTACAGTGCAGGTTTAGACAGGCATAGGATACATACAGTGAACAGGTGACGCCTGGGCCGGGGAGCACCCGACGCGCCAGACGAGATAATCACGAAGGTAAAGTCACACAGAGTGTACCTTAACAACGGGACCGTTAACAGACGGGTAACAGGGGATTCCTAAGTCCATCAACCACGATGAGCAAGGAGAACAGGAATACAACAGAGATAAACAGGAGCACAACAGGAACTTAACGAGAACTTAACAAAGACTGCCGCACTGGAGGACATTAAGCACCGGCTTTTAACTCGGGGAGCTAATGACCCCAATGCGGCGCAGCTGCTCGCCGTGACAGCAGCGCAGCAGCTGACTTTGACAGCAGGGAGCTCCCCTGGGTGCCTTCACAATAAAAGCCCGAGGAGCTGAAAGAAATCCTCTGCTGCCAAAGCCAGGGAAATAAGATATGAGGCCCGAGTGTGGCCAGAACCGACACTCGGGTTATGACACTAATGACAATTAAGGTGAGACATAACTTAAAGAGTGGGACATGTTTGTGCAAATGTCCCCCATGACGGTGTTTTTTTTTTTTTTTTTTTTGTTATAGTCACAGCAGGAAGAGCAATTCAGCTCTTTTTTTTCATATTTAGACATACTTATCCTTTTTTTCAATAAAGCGACAGGTTTAGCTATTGTTTTGCCACATCTACATTTTAAATGGTAAATGGCATTCACTTATATAGCACTTTTATTCTCATCTCTTGATGACCAAAGCGCTTTACAGATCCTGCTATTCACCCATTCACACACTGATAGCGGCATGCTACCTAACATGGTGCTTCCAGACCCACCAGGAGCAAATGGGGTGAAGTGTCTTGCCCAGGGACACAACGGCAGGATAACCGGGGAGAATGGGATTCGAACCGCCAACCATGTGGTTATTGGACGACCTGCTCTACCTCCTGAGCCACTGCCGCCCCCAATTTTAATTGGGGGCGGCAGTGGCAGTGATTGTGCTTATTTTAATAAATAAGCACAATACAAATTATAAAGGCACTTTTTCATAACTCTTACTTCCAACTGTGACCAACACAACACCCACAAAACCTACAAATTAAATTAGAACTGTGATCCAGTTTTAGCTTAATTCTGATTTTATTTTGACAAGGCCAAAACCATATAAGGGCTATATTTTTGGTTATGTTTTCATGCGGTTGGACTGAGTAGATTGACTCTTTTGCTGCTTGTGTGTCTAGAGAAATGTAGAGAGAGAGAGTGAATAAAACCTGATATGATCTGGACCTCTCTGCCTGATTATTTCTCTCTCCACACTGGTGACCCTTGACTCACAATGGAATGCGAGGCGAACACCCCGGAGACACGCGTGCGTCGTTTTGGTCAAACTCCCAGACTTTTGGCTACACGACCCGAAGTGTTGGTTCCTCCACACCGAGGCCCAGTTCGCGCTCTGAGGAATAACGGCAGATGACACCAGATACTACTACGTGGTTGCAGCGCTGGATGCATGCACAACTCAGCAGATGGTGAGCCTGCTCCAACTGCCCCCAACCAGTGACAAATACGGCACTCTCAAAACCGCGCTGACCCGGCACTACACGCTTTCAGACTGTGAGAGAGCGGAGCGGGTCCTGACGCGCTTCGAGTTAGGAGACGGGTCGGCGTTCGAATTGATGGAGAAGATGTTGGCGTTGATGGGCACGGATGACAGGCATTTCCTCTTTGCTCACCTTTTCCTCTGGAACCTCCCAATGGCGGCCAGAGTGGTCCTTGCCAATTCGCCGCTGCTGGCCACGAGCAACTACCAGGCGCTAGCCCAGGAGGCAGATCGGATTATCCTCACCACCAGAGCTCTCACAGTGAACGCAGCGGCGTCGGACCTCAGCAAGACAGCCAGCGGAGGCGAGGAGCCAGCGATGGTGGCTGCAGCAGGGGCCAAGAAGCACCGGAGAGACACGTTGTGTTTCTACCACCGTCGTTTTGGAGAGGACGCACGCTGATGCATGCCACCATGCCAATTCAGGCGTTCGGGAAACGCCAGGACCGGCAGTCGGTAGCAGCTGCGACCGCCAGTGAAGGAAGCAAGCTGCTCTATGTGACAGACTCACGCTCGGGGAGACGGTTCCTGGCGGACTCTGGCTCCCAAAAGAGCCTCATTCTGCCGTCCTATGCTGACCGGCTGGCGGGAACTAGTGGCCCCGAGCTGACGGCCGCAAACGGCTCAGACATTAAGACTTTTGGTGAAAGGACACTGACTGTATCTTTGCACGGCCGTACCTACCAATGGACATTCGTCATAGCGGCATGCAGCTTCCCCATCTTAGGTGCTGATTTTTTGTGTGCACATGGACTACTTGTCGATATTGCTAACAGACGCCTGATTAACGCAATGTCTTTTGATTCTCTCCCCTGTACAGCTTGAGGAGCCGGGCCAACAACACTAGCCAACATCACAGCTGCAGGGGGTAAGTTCCACACACTACTCACTCAGTTCCCAGCACTCACGGTGCTGACGTTTTCGGCGACTGTCACTAAACACGGGGTGGAGGACTTCATTACCACCACCGGGCCACCTGTTTTTGCACAACCTTGGTGCCTAATGGCATATTGTATGATAGAGTGTAGTTAGAAATGTACTTTAAGTCAGTTAATATTATTCTTAAAATGATGTTTTAAAAACTCAATCAGAAAGTGGCCATAAGGACTGGAAGAGAAGCGGAAAAAAAAAAAAAAATCAGCAAAATTTAAAACAATGTGTCATGGGTTTAAGTTTCCCCTGAAGTTTGTTTCCTGAAATTGTGACTTAGATTAACCATTATAATTCAATAAGTGACTCTGTGAAACACTCATGGCTGCTCTGTTCATTCACAGACCAGAAAATTCACGATCTTACCCTGTTAAATCAAAGGGAATCTTCATTTTTATTGCATGTCCGTTTGTTGTTAAAATTGTATTAACAGGCCTGAGGAGTTGTTAGTTCCTGGCCAGCAGGTCATTTGGGGTGGGGGGTGGGGGGATCAGTGCTGCTGATAAAGCCACGTCACCCTTTAACCCTTTGGTTTCTATCTCAGCAGCAGCTCTGTTTGAATTGTCCTCAGAAGGGAACATGTAAATCGACAGAGGTGTGAAGTCTGGCCCAGCTGTTCCCACTGATGTCATGGGGGGGGGGGTGATCTGTTGGGTGACATGGGGTGTCATGTGTTTATTCTTCCTGGGTTAACTGGATTATTTCTGCTGCTGGGGATCACCTATTCCTCTTCTCCTTTTCCCTGCTGATTAATGCAGATTTGCAGAACTTAACATCTCCGAACACAACCGCTTAGTTCCTCCTCATGGCTGTCTTAAAAAAAATGGCCAACACGCACCAATTTATCACATCCTTTTTCATGCAAATTAGAAGAATTATTTTGTAAATGTGAGGATTTTTCTCATAAATTTGTAGGATTTTCCTGCAGAGTTAGAGCAATTTTACTCAGAAATGTGCAGCTTCTTACTTGAAAATTTACAGCTTTTTAATATTCATAATTTTGCAGCTTTTTCCTCATGAATTTAGAACTTTTCTTACTCTTGAATTTGCAGTTAAAAAAAAGCTTAAACTTGCAGCATTTTACTCAAATCTTAGATCTGCAGGGTTTTTAGGTTGTAAACAGTTGGAAATTTACACCTTTTTTGTCTTTTTGCTAAAGTTGCAGCTTTTTACCCATAAAATTGCATTCTTTTGGTCAGAAATTGGCAGCTTTTAACTGAGACTTACATCCCCTCTTTTTTTTTTTTTTTTTTTTTTTTTTGTCAGGTCAGGCATTGGCTTGCTTGCTACCAGATAACCATGAAAACCGGTACTACTTGTCTCATGGGTCGGGCCATCGGCGACTCAACCGGCATCCCCGCCCTTCCGAGGGCGTGGAGGGTGAAACAGAGCATCCTGGCAGAACTAAAAACAATATCTGTCACAGGTCTGTGGTGGACCACTCCCAGTTACACAGGGTGAGACTGGACATCCTGGCAGTTAAACACATCTGTCACAAGGTCTGTGGTGGACTGTGCCAGTCGGTGCATTGTGACATGCACTACACAAAGAGCAGAGATAAACAAACCTATCACCTGGTCAGCCACTGCAACAGATACTGGAGTCAGTTTGTCTTGGCTTGTCCTTGCCTCTGATATTACCTTTATCTGCCAAGAATGTGCTGCTAGTCCAGCAAAAGCTAGCAGTACTCAAATACTTTGCAAGCAGTTTCATGAAATGGTCAATCAGAAAGCTACTCATACCAGCTCGGACGCCGTCCGGGCTTACAAGGTCCGCTCTGATCTGTTCACACTCCGACAGGCAGTGAAAAGTAAGCTAGGAGCAGGAAGACAAAAGAAGAGGAAAACAGCAACCTTGTGTGTAGCAGAATGGAATGTACGCACTCTGTTGGAAAGAACAACATCACAGCGCCCAAAAAGACAGACCGTGCTTGTGGCCCTGGAAATGAACAGGTACAATGTAGGCATAGCTGCACTTAGTGAAACAAGATTGCCTGGACATGACAGCTTGGAAGACCATGGGTACATCTTCTTTTGGAGTGGGAGATCAACTCAAGAAAGGAGAGAAGCAGGAGTGGGCTTTGCAGTTAGAAAGGAGATAGCAGCAATGCTTGATGAGGAACCGGTGCCAAGCAACGACAGGATAATGACTATGAGACTCCCGCTACAACGGAAGATGTATGCCACACTTATCAGTGTATATGCACCAACAATGACCAACACAGAGGAGGTAAAGGAAGAGTTCTACAGTGATTTACGTGAGACTATCAGGCATGTACTGACTGATGACAGGTTGATACTCGTTGGAGATTTTAATGCCAGAGTTGATTCGGACACCGAGAAATGGAAAGGAGTGCTAGGCAGTCATGGAGTAGGCAAGTGCAATGCTAATGGAGAACTTCTACTTGCACTATGTTCAGAGTACAACCTTGTGATAACCAACACTCTATTTAAGCACAAGGACACACACAAGAAGACATGGATGCACCCAAGATCCAAGCACTGGCACTTATTAGACTACATCATAGTCAGGCAGAGAGACAGAAGGGATGTATTGGACACCAGAGCAATGAGAGGCGCGGACTGTGGCACTGATCATTTTATGCTGAGATCTAGATTAATGATTTGCAGACGAAAACAGCACTGCAGGATGGGTGCAAAGCCATCACGGAAGCTAAACACTAGTGCACTGAAAGGCCAAAAGAAGCAGGAAGAACTTACACAGGAAATGGATGAAAACTTCAAAGACTGGGGCAGCAACAACTCAGAGAATGACATAGAAGAGAAATGGGCAACATTGAAGGATACGGTGTATCAGACTGCGAGTGATGAATTAGGCTACCCTGAGAGGAAGCATCAAGATTGGTTTGATGTGCATGGTGAACACCTGAAGAAAATACTAGAAGTGAGGAATACAGCTAGGCAGGAAAACCTACAGTGTAACACAAGGTCGAAGAAGAAGAAATATTCAAAGGCTCAGAGTGAGCTACAGAAGTACACCAGAGAGATGAAGTCCAACTGGTGGGATGAAAAAGCAGAGAAACTTCAAACTGCAGCAGACAGGAAGGACATGAAAACATTCTTCACAGGTCTGAGAGAAATCTACGGCCCTAAACCAAGATGATTGATCCAACTAAAGGCTATGGATGGTGAAATGGTTTTACAGGAGAAAGACAAGATCCTGGACAGATTTGGAGACCACTTTGACCAACTACTAAACAACCCTGGAGATCTCACTGAAGAGGCTAAAGAAGCTCTAGTGCAGCAACCAGCTGTATCAAGTCTAGATGAACCACCAAATTTTGATGAACTAATGGGAGCTAACAAGACAACACAGGATGGCAAAGCTCCAGGAAGGGATGGAATTCCAGCAGAAGTGTGGAAATTTGGTGGTGTTCAGCTGACCAACTGCCTGCACAAGCTCATCCAAGAGATATGGGATGCCCAGAAAGTACCTCAAGACTGGAAGGATGCAAGTATTGTGCCTTTGTTCAAGAAAGGTGACAGGAAGGATTGTTGAAATTACCAAGGTATATCACTACTAGCCGCTGTTGGTAAGATTCTCTCACGTGTACTACTTAACAGACTCAGTGAACACATCTCGCAGAATGTACTACCAGAAATCCAGTGCGGCTTTAGAAGTGGAAGAAGCACAATGGACATGATTTTCTGCTTGAAACAGGTTCAAGAAAAGTGTATTGAACAGAACATGCCGCTTTATGTAGTCTTCATAGACTTCAGTAAAGCCTTCAATACTGTTTTGTGACAAGGACTTTGGCAAGTACTCAAGAAATATGGTTGTACAGAGAAGTTTGTCAGCCTGATCGAGGCACTCCATACAGGTATGCAAGCAAATGTGGCAATGAGTGGTTCAGTATCTAAAGACTTTTCAGTAAGCAACGGGGTGAAACAAGGGCGTGTGCTGGCACACGCCCTTTCTTTCTTGCCTTGCCTTGAGAGAGAGCAGTTGCATTTTTCTTCCCTCCTCTCGTCTGCCTTCCTGACCTATTCCCAGCTTTGCAATGTTGCGTTTTTGTCTGTGTTTAGTCGCTCTTCTTCTGCTGAATCTTAATCTAAACGGAAATTATGGATTTGGAAGTGGCTTAAATGTGCTTAAATGTGCTTAAATGTGCTATTGTCACTATTTTTCAACAAGAATCGGGTCAAGGGGGAGCCCAAGAATTGGAACCTGCGAGGAGACTCATGGACATTGGAATTCATGCATCTGTGGAAACATTATTGGTTATGATCTCAGGACTTCTATTTTTGGCTGTGAAGTTCCCTGATGCATCAGAAATTGAAGGAAGGTGAGAGAGCTGATCAAAGCGGACCCGGCAAGCTCCTTCATCAAATTCGACCAGTAGGGCACGAGTAGCAGCAAACGGTGAACTGAATGACAGTGATTCAGTGGAGGAATACATCTGGAGCCCTGTCCTCTCCATGGAAAAACAGTTTAAGCCTGCACATATGAAAGCACAGAATTGCACGGTGAGGACAAATTCTATTCTCTGAGTGCACTGTGCTGATTTGATTTGACCTTGTTTGGTGCCCCGTGTTTACATTCCTCGTGATTAAGATAAGCAGAAGGACCGGCTCTTAACCCAAACAATTGACAATCAGTTGTTGTCGTATCAGCGGATTGGACCCTCAAGGACAGTGCCCATGTGCCTTCTGCAAGCAAGAGAGATAGACTCTGGACTTGTTTAGAAGCCACATGATTATAACATCTATCCACTGCCAGGAGGCGCCCTCTGCTGCTCACTAACAACTGTCACATTTACACTACACAATGCATACAACATTACATGCATACAAT